>CM077659.1:20619426-21006926 GCA_039707465.1 Rhabdophis nuchalis
CCGAGGGTGATCATGTGACCCCAGGATGCTACAACCATTGTAAATGCATGCCAGTTGCCAAGTGCATGAATTTTGATCACATGACCATGCAGATGCTACAATGGTCATAAATGCGAGGACCAGTTGCCAGTAACTTCAAACAGTTGCTCAACAAATGGTTGTAAGTTGAGGACTACCTATAAGTCCACTTCAGGGTTGTTTTAGTGGGGGTCTATCTAGTGGGTAGCAGTGGCTCAGTGGCTAAGACGCTGAGCTTTGTCGATCAGAAAGGTCTGCAGTTCGGCGGTTCAAATCCCTAGTGCCACGTAATGGAGTAAGCGCCCGTTACCTGTCCCAGCTTCTGCCAACCTAGTAGTTTGAAAGCAAATAAAAAATGCAAGTAGAAAAATAGGAGCCACCTTTGGTGGGAAGGTCACAGCGTTCCGTGCACCTTCGGTGTTTAGTCATGCCGGCCACCTGACCACGGAGACGTCTTCGGACATCGCTGGCTCTTTGGCTTTGAAACGGAGATGAGCACCGCCCCCTAGAGTCAGGAATAATAGCACATATGTGCGAGGGGAACCTTTACATTTACCTTTGTCACAGACTAGTAAAAAAGGGAAGAGGAAGAACGTGCTGTTGGAACAATTAATGATTGTGTAATAAGATTCTTCTTATTAATGCAGCGTTTCTTCACCCCATCAACTTTAAGATGTGTGGATTTCAACCCTCAGAATTTCCCAAGCTGGCTGTTGGTAATGTAACATATATCGGCCTTGTAAAATAATTCCTCCCCCCCCCAACAGATATTGCTTCAAAGTGCATTTTTTTGCATGTCCCATTTATCATGGCTCAAGGCTAGATTAATTATCAATTAGACATAGAACATAGAAAAGCAGCATTGGAAGGGACCTTGGAAGTCCTCTAGTTCAAGGGTCTGCAAAGTCGGCTCTTTTAAGACTGGTGGACTTCAACTCCCAGAATTCCCCAGCCAGCTATGCTGGCTGGGGAACTCTGGGAGTTGAAGTCCACCAGTCTTAAAAGAGCCGACTTTGCAGACCCCTGCGTCTAGTTGAATCCTCTGCTCAAACAGGGGACCCTATACCATTTCAGACAAATGTCTGTCCAATCTCTTCTTGAAAGCCTCTAATGATGGAGAACCCACAACTTCTGGAGGCAAGTCATTCCATTGATTAATTGTTCTCACTGTCAGGAAATTCCTCCTTAGTTCTAGGTTGGTTCCCCAATGATCGTCTGCCCATTAATAGGTTGGAAGGGTCCCTGGAAGTCTTCTACTCCAACCCTTTGCCCAAGGCAGAAGTCCTTATGCTTTCCCAATCAAATGATTGTCCAATCTATTCTTGAAGAGCTCCAGTGACAGAGCACTCACAACCTCTAAAGGCCAGCCATTCTGCTGGTTCGTTGTTCTCGCTATCCGGAAATTCCTCCTTCGTTCTAGATTGCGTCTCTCTTTGATAATCTCCCACCCGCTATTCTTTGTCCTTCCCTCAGGTGCTTTAGAGCAGAGGTCTTCAAACTTGGTAACTTTAAGACTTGTGGACTTCAACTCCTAGAATTCTAGGAGTTGAAGTCCACAAGTCTTAAAGTTGCCAAGTTTGAAGACTTCTGCTTTAGAGAACAGGTCAACCCTGTCTTCTCTGTGACAGCCCCTCAAGTAGTGGAAGTCTACTAGTGATTCAGATAATTCTCTTTCAGATATTCGAGCCCGTAGCCTCCTAGTCTACCCACCCTCTCTCTGGTCAGAATGGATAACCTTGAGTTTGTTTGTGCTTAGGCTGAGAACCACTTAGGAGAACCTGTTTGCCTGGATGTAAATTCATCTCCAAGAATCTCGCCAAAAACCACCCTGTGTTGGAAGAACATTATGCATCCACGGAGCTGAAGCAAACAGCTTGAAAATAGGGGTACAATATAAGGCCATGAAATATTCAGTGAGCAATTACAGATGGCCGTAAATCGTTCCCTTTTTTAATATGGTGGAACCAACCTTCGCCATACTTCAGCTATGAAGTTAATGCTCACAGTAAGGGGTCGAGACAGGTAGCTTGGAAGCAGCTCAACGCACAGGACTCATGATCTCCTGCCTAGCGTTACCAATTTAGTTATTTATGTGCTTTATTCCCATGTCCTTAAGATTATCCTGGCATTTTCCCCTGGTCTAAAAGGAATGACTGATTTGCTTGCTTGGTTAAGTGGAAAGGAAGAGCAGAATGATTTTTAAAAGAACAAGCCTTCTGTTTACATCTTTTCTCGTGTGAATGGGGTCCAGGAGTGCCCAGGATTGTCAAAAAAGTCAAAATAGCAGTCACAACCATCTGATCATAAGATTTGCTGCCTGGGGCATTCTGGGAATTGAAGTCCAAGCAACTTTAAAGTTGCCATGGCGGAGAAACACTTCCCTACTCCTTTTTAATGTGCAAAAGAGGAGCGGGGCTCGGATCGCAAAGCAGTGGCTGCCATTTTGACTTTTTTGCCCCTCTTGGCAGATGCCCCTCATTGAGCCCATATTGTGCTGAGATAAGTGCATTCACACGGTGACTTCAGGAATCAGGAGGTCTCTCTGCAGTCCACTAAAAGATCTGCTTGCAATTTTGGTGCCCTCTTAATGGCTCCTGCTGGTTAATTCCTGGAGCTGAGTCAGCTTCTCCGCAGTCACACCTGTGCAACTTTGCAGTGACTTGAAAATTCTTCCTTGCAGCAAATGACTCCAGCAAGGGCCATAGAAAATACAGTTAATGTGGGGGGGGGGGGGATCGAGTTTCCCTTAATTAAGTAGTTTTGTAATTAGCACTTGAGAGATGAGTTATGCGACAATGGCAGAGTTGGCATCCAGCCATCGTGGAGAATCACCAGCAGTGGGGAAATTGTAGCAAGTCGAACTGGATTGAACATGCGCTGTCTTCAAGCAAACATTCCCAATCTATACTAGACATGCATAAGATTATGGGACAACTCACCACGGCCAATCCGCCACAACAATCTTGCTATAGCCAACTCACACTGTGGGCAACCCACCACGTGACAACTTGTTGTGGGTCAATTCCACTCAGGATAACTCAGTGGGATACATGTTATCCGCCTCTATGTTGAAGAAACAGTGGCAGATAGCATTTATTGTATTGAGTTATCCTGCGTGGAATTGTCCCTCACGAGCTGTCCTATGGGAAATTGACTGTGGCAAGATGGCTACAGCAGGTTGGCTGCAATGAAATCCCCGTGGCGAGTTGGCCGTGGCGAGTTGGCCATGGTGAATTGCCCCATTCCACACAAGGCATGACTTCTCCCATGATTGACCGCCCTGGGCAAACGGTCCAGCCATCGAAATTCCAGGGATGGACTCTTGGTGGGAGTCCATTAGGAAATTGCGCAGCGGGTGTCCAAATGAAATCAGAGACTCTGACACGAACTTTTATTTTTATAGAAATAAATATATTTAACGCCTCTATTTGCATTAGACAAGATAGTCAGGCACATCATTACATCATGAGGTAAATCATGAGGTAAATCACAGAACAGCATTCAGAACACACACAGAAGGAAAAAAAGGCGGGAGAAAAGGGAAACTCCCCTTTTACACCCAGCATCCAATCATAGATTGCCTCATGCAGGAGTCCTCACACTCCAACCAATCATCTACCATTGTGTGTCCTGGCCCGTTGTAATTTTGAGCACCTACTAAATAAACGGCTGAGGTCCACCTGTACTTGTTCCTACCTGAGGGTGGTGTCTCTTTGGGTAGAGAGAGATCATTTGAAACCAGGGACTCTGTTAAGATATTTAATTTAATAGCTGGAACATATTAAATGAAATACCTGGCTTCAAATGACCTCCCTCTCCTTCTCCAAAGAGGCACCACCCTCAAGTAGGAACAAGTACAGGTAGACCTTAGCCATTTGTTTGGCAACCGCTCAAAATCACAATGGCTCTGAAATAGGTGATTATGATCAATCCTCACACTTATGACTGTTGCAGCATCCCCATGGCCAAGTGATTGAAATTCAGGCATTTGGCAACTAAAGCATGCACCTACGATGAGTGTAGCATCCCAGGTTCACATAATGACCATTTGCAACCTTCCCTGTCAGTTTCCAACCAGCAAAGACAGTGAAGGAAGCCAGATTTGCTTAACAGCTGCAGTGATAAGCTTAACAACCATGGCAAAAAAAAAAAAAGGTTGCACAATTGATTGTGACTCCCTTAACAACTGCCTTGCTTAGGAATGGAAATTGTGATCCTGCTTGGGGTCATAAGTCAAGGGCAACCTGTGTCCTTCCATAGTCTCAGAATTAATTTTCCTCTCTGCAAATACTCTCTTTGGCTTTGGTTTGGAAAAGAGGCACACCTCCCATGCAGATTGATGCTCAACTTCCAGGCGAAAAGTGTGCGATGTGAGTCACACATGTCCCTGCAGAGCTTTGGCTCCGGTGCCCAAGTTCAAGGCTTCTGCTGACTGAAGATTTATTTGAAAACAATAGAAGGATACCTCCAGATCATCACACCGTCCATCTTTAATCCATTGAATGTCATTATTATTACATTTCACGTTCTACTAAAGCACATTTTGTGTTTCCCTGGCTGCATCTGTTCTAAAGAGCATATCTCCAATGTGACACATTAGGGGACGTGTGCTGGGCCACTTCCTCCTTGTAAATATTGTGCTTTGTTGCACAGTTGTGAATGTGAATTTCTCTCATTCTTAACAAGCAGTGTGAGAAATAGAGTAGAGTAGAGCAGAGAAAATCAATAGAATAGAATAGAATAGAAATATTCTTTATTATCCAAGTGTGATTGGACACACAAAGAATTTGTCTCCATTGCATAAGCTCTAGCAGCAAATTGATAAATCATAAATCATAAGATATAACCATATATAACATTCAACTAACAAAGTGAAAGTCATAAGATACCCATAGGAGTAGGCAATATGAAAGATAAAAGAATAATAATACAGTCCTGCTACATGGTTAGATATCCTTCGGCATAAGACAGTGCTGGGGGAATTAGCTGTTTAGCAGAGTGATGGCATGGAATGGGAAGGGGGGAACTGTCTTTATGTCTAATTTCTCCCTCTCCCTTCCCTCTTCCCTCTGCACACTTATCCTTTTACAATGAAACAGTCTCTGCAGAGTCCATAACGCCATCAGATTTGTTGGCTAGAGGTTAACGTTTTCATTAGGCCAGGATCGGCTTTCTAAACTGTTGTTGTTGTCATCGTCATCATTAAACAATGGCTGTCTCTGATTCTTTGCATTCTGATCATCTGCCAGTTTCCGCGTTGGCAACGGCTGCCTTCGTCTCTGCTCCTGGGAGCGAGACAGCATCACTCATCAGTGTTCTGGATTTTGTACAACCTTAACGTTACTTAAACGAAGGCTGAATGTTTGTGTGCATTGTTAGCAATTGGTGATAGATGCCTTTGGGGAAGCCACACATTCAATAACGACACTTCCCAATCTCTCTCTCTCTCCCCGCCCCCCCTCCCCAAAAAATAGACGAAAAGGGTTTTTTTTTAATGGGAGGGGACATAACTGCTTGCAATTTGGCTATTCATTGTGTCTTTGGCATTTTATGTACTGCATTAGCTCAGGCAATTTCATGCATATGGATATAATGCATTAAGTGGAGGCATTTAAATATAGTGAAACTAATTTTATGATGATTAGTTGAAGGAAATCATTGCACTGCTATCATCTATATAGGAGCCAATTTGCATGAAAATGCCCAAAGTTGCTATGCCAACATTTTCGGCGCTGCCGGTCGGGGTCGTCTTCGTGTCAGGACTTTGTATTAAAAATCGGTCTCCAGTGCCGAGTCTTTTAATTCATTGCAGGCTGTAGGCCATTTGCTCACAAAACGCTTGCAGTAAAACAAATGAATAGCTAAGATACTCATTTGCATGATTCCCATTTCCGAACCGTTCCCCTGAAATTAAAGGAAGCCTGCGACTTTGGTGGAGAAGACGGATGGGCAGATGAACCAGGCAATTAATATTTTTTTCCGGCACTCTCTTTTAAAGCCCTCCAAAGACGGGAGCAACACATGCTGCCTTCCAGACAAATTGGGTCCCACCACACTCGCAGCCCTCGCCGTGGCAGCAGCCCGCTCCCTCTCTCTTCCCCTTTATTGTCTCACTTACATTATCCAGTAATTAAAACTATTTACCATTCCTACTTATCTGCCATCTGCTGCTATTGAGGCGTCCTGCTCTCTATAAAGCCATCTTCAAAGCAACAAGGAAAAGAGCAGATTCAAACACAATTGGGACAGGATGGGGAGGATGGAAGGGGAGGGTGGGGGGGGTCAGAAAGAGGCTGGGAAGGGGAGGCAGGAGGCCAGCTGGCTGACGCAGCCAAAGGACAAGGATGACGGACGCCAGAGGCCTCCGTTGGCTCCGGGCGGCTGAGCAACATCCTTTGACTCCCACTTTAATGGGGTTCCTCAAGGGACAGAAGCCCAGAAATCTCTTTTGCAACTTGTGTTTATCCCCTGCACTCCCCCCCCCCCTCTGTGCCACACTCTGCCAAGAAGGCTCAGAAAGGCCGACTCCAATTCAACAAATAGTTCCGTCTAATGTTGTGTAGGCATCTCTTCTGGGCCTCCTCTCAGCAACACAACATGGTAGGAGCATGCAAAATAGGGGTCCTTGCAAATGTCATGCATCGCAAGAAGGTAAGTGAAGAAAAGCTGGATTGGGTCAGGCCCAGTTTGGTCTCTTCTTTTTAGTGCCAATTTGGTAGAAGAGAACAGAGCCATGTTCTACAGTTATATAAAAATCCCGTTTCACGGCCCTGTAATCCCTTCATTTAGGGGCAGAGTCAGGGTGACGGGATGGAGCTGAGCATTTACTGGCCAGACGCCCTTCCTGATGCCTACGTGGAGTTCACAGCAGATATTTTTTTTCTTTGCACTCTGAGAAACACCTGCCACTACCTAGGATTAAGCCACCATCCTGCTCATCCTGGTGCTTCAAGTAACTGCCATTCAGGTGTATATGATAGAGTCATATTCAATTCTCTTCTTTGGATAGAGTCGGAATACGCTGCTAGTTCTTCTGTGAGAGGGCCTTCAACACGCAGCATTTTAGGGTCTTTTTAAGCACACCTTTGGATTAAGTCCGTCACTCTTTGCCAGCCTGGACTGTGAGCATAGGAGCTACAACTCCCAGAATTCCCAGGTTGAGCCGTGCATCCTAGGAATTGCAGCCTCAAGACTTCTGGCTAGAGAGGGCCAGATGGATAAGGCTACAGCAGACACTTGCACACCCAGAAGCAACACCTAAGCACAAAGAGCCTATCTTCTGGTTATCAAAAGGACTTGCAGGACGTGTTTAGTGGTGGGAAACTAAATGTTGGAATTTTGCTCAGATTTCACAAGGCTCAGTAAGAGCCAGGCAGACTGCCCTCTTTCCTGCTCCAGGAAGAGGCTCAGAACTGCAGTCCTGGTGGCCTCTGTCTTTGGACTGCCACCTCTACGTTGCAAAAATCCCATCCAGAAGTGATGGCCCTAAGGATTGCAGCCGTCTGATGGTCTCCTGGAGTTTAGCAACCCAGACTTGGATGCCCTGCCATGCCATCTTTTATTACAGAGCTCCAAGTCCCCTCAGGTGAGCTGTTTCAGGTAGTTGTCGCATGCAAGTAAGGGGGCTTCACCTCTGCTTTCTCCAAAAGTTCATGATAGAAAGACCCGACATCCTTTGACAAGCTAGTGGCTGATCGTTGGGTTGCCTCATCTGCCTGACTCATTTTCATTCTCTCTCTTTTCACCAAGGAGCTGGAAAAGTAATCCTGGTCTTGGGTCACCTTTTCCACTTTAGGTTGAGATGCTATTTCACCATGGAGGACCCAGGAGAGTAAATGGACATTTAGAGGGCTGTAACAACAATCAATGAGCAAAGAAAGTTAGTCTTTGGTTGAAATGACCCCTTGATCTTTGTTTAATTCTTAATTCTTCTGTCAGGCCTTCAAGTCTTCTTTTCTTTTGGATCTTTGGCCTGCCACTCTTTCTATTATTATTCTACTATGCCTTTTCTGTGGTGGGAAAATGGGAGGAGGGATTGTATGGAGTTACATGCGATGTAGCCATAACAAACATTCCTTCTAGAAAGCCAAGGTCATCCTTTGTCTCTGCACCTCTGCACCTGACCGGAATGGGATGTATGGAACTGCTAGCATGGCTGTGGGAGATTGGAACACGGGATGGACTTGTGGGTGTGGGGGGGCAAGATCTTGAACTTTCAACTGGGTGGGGGAAACCTAGCTATATGCGAGACCGCCTCCTGTCCCATACATCCCTCAGACCGATACGCTCCCACAGAGAGGGCCTCCTCAGGGTGCCGTCGGCTGGACAATGCTGTCTGGCGACACCCAGGGGAAGAGCCTTCTCTGTGGCGGGCCCAGCCCTCTGGAACGACCTACCCCCTGAACTCCGCACCATCTCCGACCTCCGCCTCTTCCGCAAGTGTCTGAAGACACATCTATTCCATCTAGCCGGCCTAGCGTAACCTCCATTACTGACTATTAGACAGTTTTAAACTTGGGGTTTTTAATTCGTTTTTTAGCGCAGGGTTTTATTTATTAGAATAAGTTTTTTAAATTTTATATATTTTGTATGTATTTTAACATCCCTGTGCGCCGCCCTGGGTCCATTTGGAGAAGGGCGGGGTATAAATTTAATAAATAAATAAATAAATAACCGGGAAGGTTTCAGATTCAGATTTTCCCAGATGGGCCAACATGGCTCTCTTCATCAATTGGAACTTTGAGCCATCCTTTGCCTGGGACTCTGATTGACTTTTGGGTGATATTTGGAACTCTGACATCTTCCCTCATTGGTCACTGGAAGGAGAACAAGAGTTCGGCAGAACTTTCTAAATCCTCCAGAAGTCTGGAAATTTTTTTTACTTGCATTCCAAGCTTCAGGCCTTTTCACTCCTTGCCATTTATCGGAGGTGGGGGGGGAGGGGGTGTCTTCCCACTTTAAACATTTGAAGACAACATTTAAGGGAAGGGAAAACATTCTCCAGAAGATGTTTTTGCTGTCAATCATGCAGTAACGTAAACTACATGCAGCTAGTCCTTGGGTTACGACCATAATTGAACCTGGCAATTACAGTCGTAAGTCATTAGGGTCGTAATGAGTTATCATTTTGCTACCTTTTTTCACAGAGGTGGTTAAGTGAACCCAGCGGACATTAAGTGAATGCCATGGTCCTTAAGCAAACCCATTGTTCATTATAGTCTGGTTTTGCCCAGAAACCAGATGTAAACACCGGTTTCTGGGAAAACCATTGTAAATCGCAGCCATGTGACCACAGGGCACTGAAATAACTATAAAGGGACAGACAAAATGTAGTCACGTGACCATGGGACAGGGGCATCTTCGGAACTACAAAATTGTCCCCAATGGGGGGGCATCGTAACTAAGCAAGCCGTCATAAGTTGAGCATTGCCAATACTACAATGTTCTTTTCTCTGCTTTTGAAAATGGGTAACAATAAATTTATCTTTGGTTTGACTACGTTGCAGAGGGAATCTGAGAAGCCCCTGGTTGAAGGTCAGTGATGATTCTCAGCCATCCAGGTAAAATTGCCTAAAAAGGTTGAGTCACAGCACAACTGGACTTCTTTTTACTTAAAAGAATAACAGAGTTGGAAGGGGCCTTGAAGGTCTTCTAGTCTAACCTCCTGCACAAGCAGGAGATCCCCAATCAATCAATCAATCAATCAATCAATCAATCAATCAGAATAGAACAGAGCTGAAGAAGCTTCTTGGATGAGAAGCAAAGCATCTTCAAAGAAACACCAGAAAGTTCAGTTCTCTCTTGAAAAAACACCTTTGGGGCCAACCATGACATGGATGACTAAGAATCCCCATAGACAATCAGAATAGAGTTGGAAGGGACCTTGGAGGTCTTCTAGTCCAACCCCCTGCACAAGTAGGAGATCCTATATCATTTTATAGTATAGTATAATGTACTCCAGAGTAGTATAATGTACTCCAGAGCAAACCTTTTGTTGCTGCGAGAGTCCCCACTCTCGCAGGTCTGGCCCTCTGCACTATCGAGGGCCCGTCTTGATGAGGGATTTATCAATCCGGAGAGACGGGCGAAGCGCGGCCTTAGGGGATTTTTAATATGTAAATTATTGTCTGTTTTAGGGGGTACCAGGGAGGGGGGTGGGTATAGACAGATAGAGACGAAAGAACAACATGAAAGAAAGGGCCGGACCAGCAGCCGACGGGAGGAGACGGAAGGATCCGATATGAGGGGGGAACCACGAGTCGTTCCGTTGGAGGGCTTACCAATTCAGAGGGTCGTGGGGAGGGGCAGGGCCGAGGGGAGACAAGTTCCAGCCTCCCGGTTGGTGGCACGTAGCCGTTGGTTACAAACGGTCGGGTGCCACAACCCCCGCAGGTTAGGTGGTCAGGGAATACAGAGCCAGGGCCTGCGGCTGATGTTTTGCAATGCCAGGTCCGTGGTCAACAAAGCCCCCCTCGTCCATGACCTTGTGTCAGAGGGGGAGCCGGACCTGGTAGGAATTGCGGAGACCTGGTTGGGCCACGAGGGAGGACTCCCCCTCGTTGAAATGTGCCCACCAGGTTACCGCGCTTTTCATCAGCCCCGGGCCCTAGGTAAGGGTGGTGGGGTAGCGGTCATTATTAAGGAAGGTCTTGAGCCGAGAGAGACCATTGTGCCACAGACCACCGGTTGTGAGTCCCTCTGCATGAAGTGGGACCTAGGGAGGCAGTTGGGCTTGCTGGTTATATACCTGGCTCCCCGTTATGTAGCAGCAGCCCTGCCCGAGCTCCTGGAGGTGATCGCTACGGTGGCAGTTGAGACCCCCAGACTTTTAGTCATGGGGGACTTTAATCTGCCATCATTGGGCGAATCATCTGAGGTAGCTCGGGAGTTCATGGCTTCCATGACGGCCATGGACCTGACCTAACTAATTCAAGGCCCCACCCACGAGAGTGGACATACACCGGACCTCATCTTTGTCTCAGGCCAATGGAAGAGTGATCTGGGTATAGGGGATATAGTCATCACGCCCTTGTCATGGTCAGACCACTCACTTCTCCAGCTCGACCTTCCGACCGCTGCTCCCCTCCGTGGGGAGGCGGAACCAGAATCTCCTATCTGGTTCCGCCCCAGGCGCCTGATGGACCCTGATGGGTTCCAGACGGCGCTTGGGCCACTTCCTGTACCCCTGACCCGCGCCCCGATGGAGGACCTCGTGGCCGCATGGAATACTGCGACCACGGGAGCCTTGGATCGGGTCAAGCCCTTGCGGCCTCTCTTGCGGCGGCGAACCGCCCTGGCCCCTTGGTTTACCGAGGAGCTGAGGGTGATGAAAGGCCGCAAGAGATGCCTAGAGAGAAGATGGAGGTCTACTCGTTCCGAATCTGACCGGACACAGGTAAGAGCCCATTTACGGACTTACATTGTGGCGCTGAGAGTGGCCAAACGTCATCATTGTGCCACTCTCATAGCATCCGCAGAAAACCGCCCTGCCGCCCTGTTTAGGGTGACCCGCTCCCTCCTTCAACAGAGGGTGCGGGAAGCCCCATTACAGGGTAGAGCAGAGGAATTTGTGACTTTTCTGCAGGAGAAAATCGCTCAGATACAGAACGAGCTAGCCCCCATTGATGGCCCATTCGGATGCCACGAGGCAGATCTTGTTTGGGAGGAGTTTGACTCCGTTGCTTCCGAGGATATGGACAGGTTACGTGGGCGACTGCGAGCCACCACATGTTTATTGGACCCATGTCCCTCCTGGCTTGTACTGGCATCCTGGGAGGTGACACGAGGCTGGCTCCAAGAGGTTGTCAATGCATCCTTAAGTGAGGGTTCCTTGCCTGCTTCCCTAAAAGAGGCTATGGTGAGGCCCCTCCTTAAGAAGCCCTCTTTGAATCCAGCTTTATTAACCAACTATCGTCCAGTCTCCAACTTTCCCTTTTTGGCGAAGGTTGTTGAGAGTGTGGTGGCACAACAGTTTCCCTGTCACCTGGAGGAAGTTGACTATCTAGACCCGCGCCAGTCCGGCTTTCGGCCCGGGCATAGCACCGAGACGGCATTGGTCGCGTTGGTTGATGATCTCTGGAGGGCCAGAGATGGGGGTTGTTCCTCCATCCTGGTCCTATTAGACCTCTCGGCGGCTTTTGATACCATCGACCATGGTATCCTATTGCATCGGCTGGGGGAGTTGGGAGGCACCGTTTTACGGTGGTTCTCCTCCTACCTCTCTGGCCGATCGCAATTTGTGTTGGCAGGAGAGCAGAGGTCGACCTCGAGACCCCTCACTTGTGGGGTGCCTCAGGGGTCGGTCCTCTCGCCTCTCCTGTTCAACACATATATGAAGCCGCTGGGTGAGATCATCCGTGGTTTTGGGGTAGAGTACCATCTATACGCTGATGATACTCAGCTGTATATATCTACCCCAAGCCACCCCAACGATGCCGTAGCGGTGATGTGCCAGTGCCTGGAAGCCGTACGGATCTGGATGGGAAGCAACGGACTCAGACTCAACCCGACCAAGACTGAGTGGCTGTGGTTTCCGGCTGCCCGATTCAACCAGCTAACTCCATCGCTGGCCATAGGGGGCGAACATCTTGCCCCTGTGGATGGGGCGCGCAATTTGGGTGTCCTCCTGGATGCCCGGCTGTCCATGGAAGATCAAGTGACAGCCGTGGCCAGGAGGGCGTTTTACCAGGTTCGCCTGGTTTGCCAATTGCGCCCCCTATTGGATCGGGACGCCCTTCGCACAGTCACTCATGCACTCGTGACATCCCGATTGGACTATTGTAACTCTCTCTACATGGGGCTCCCCTTGAGGTGCACCCGGAGACTTCAGTTGGTCCAGAATGCAGCCGCGCGAGCAATTATGGGAACCGCTAGGTCTACCCACGTAACACCGCTCTTGCGCGAGCTGCACTGGCTGCCTGTTGTCTTCCGGGTGCGCTTCAAGGTTAGTTATCATCTTTAAAGCGCTCCATGGCTCGGGACCTAGCTATCTGCGGGATCGGATCCTGCCTTATACATCCTCACGGCCGATTCGCTCCCACAGAGAGGGGCTTCTCCGGGTGCCGTCCACTAGACTTTGTCAGCGCTCTCTGTGGCGGGCCCTGCCCTCTGGAACGACCTTCCCCCCGATATTAGGACAACCACGGACCTCCGCTCCTTCCGTCTGAAACTAAAAACACATCTTTTCTGCTTGGCCGGCCTAGGATAGTCTCTCTGCTATAGGGTTTTTATTTAATTATTGGGTATTTTAGTGTTTAATGGGATTTTAGCACAGGTATTAGATTTAATTCATTTTTATGCTATGTTTGTATGTTTTTGTTTTTTTTTTTATTGAAAAAGTTTTATTGGTTTTACATTTTTCTATAGGGTAGGGTAAGGGATACAAAGAAATTTTGAGAGCATTCACGTCAGAGTCGTCGGCCCTTCCGAGACCTCAAAATACACAATAAAAAGATAACAAAAAAAAAGCATTTTTCATAACACTACAAGGTAAAAGCAAGTACATATACCTAAATTCTCAATTCCATGCTGTCAGACATTTACAAAAAATCCAGATATTATGCAAAATTGTTCAGAAAAATCAAGGCAAAGTTATTTTTTCGATCTAAGTCTCTTGGCTATTGTATCTTCTTTTTCTCCTCCCTGGCCCCCAGCGGGCGGGGCCGTGGCCCCCTCCGTCCCCCCTGGATCTTCCCCCAGGGCAGAGGAATATTTTTTAAGAAAGGCTTCCGCCTCAGAAACTGTTTTAATCCTCACTCTTCCTCCTTCCCAGAACACCAGCATCCCTTCGGGTGTCACCCACTTGAACCAAATCCCATGATCAAACAGTGTTTTAGACAAGAAGGAAAATTTCCTCCTTGCTTCTCGAATCTTTCTAGGAATCTGCTTCAAGATAGTGACCGTTTTTTGTTGGTAAATTAAAGGGTTCTCTCTCTGCGCCCTCAGGATTTCCTCTCTGGTTGACCTTCTAACAAATTTCACATGTATCTCTCTAGGCACTTCATTTATCCTGGCATATGCTGAGTTAATTCTATAGGCTAGGTCAATGTCCCCCCTGATCTCATCTTTAGGTTTTTGTAAATAGTCTGCTAAAATTGTGCTCATGAGATCAGGGAGGCATTCACCAGATTCCTCAAGAATGTTCTGAAATCTCAAAAAATATGTCATTCTTTCCATATCAATCCTAGACACATGCCCATCTATTTCCCCAACCTCTTTAGTAACATTTTTAATCTCTCCCTTAACCCCCACCAACCCCCCTTCCAATTCTTCAGTCTTCTGTGTGTTATCCAGCACCTGCTTCCTTGTGTCCAATAGCTCCTTCTTGAAATTGATGTTTTCAGCCCTCTGGGCCTGAATTTCATTTACCAAAGTTTGTATAACAGTTTCAAGAGAAGCCATCCGTTGTTCTAAGCTTGCCAGTGCTGTTTCTTGAGCCATGATTAACTGTTAAAGTCAATGCCAGCCAAAATGGCGTTTTCAGGGTGGGGTTGGTGAGACTAACCGGGAGCCAAAAGTTCAGATCAAGGTTGAAACGTTGTAAAATTCAGGAACCAAGAGAGAGACAATTTTCCAGCTCAATAGTTATAATAACGAAGGTAATCCAGAAAGGAATCACAAATCCAACAAGAAAAAAAATTCTTCATTAATATCCAGAGAGAGTCCCACTTGTAAAGAGACGCTGGGAATTTTCCATGGTTAAAAATAGTCAGGCAGGGACAAAGAAAAGCCACTTTCCACCGCCCATCTCAGAGCCCAGAAGAGAGAGTAGAAAAATAAATTTTTTTAACCAGCCAGACCTAGAAACAATGTTGCAAGTAGCCGCATACCACTTTCCCTTGTTAGAGACGCTCCGGATTTAAGATTTCCGCTTTCTCTTCCAGAGAAGCCATTTTTAAGTGCCGCTTAAGTCCGAGGGGGGTTTTTTGAAAACAAACACCCCCCTCCCAGTCCATTCAGCCTGGCTGGCAGCAAGGAAAAAAAGTCTTTTTAAAACTCACTCTCCCTCGCAGCTGAAGCCTCGGCGAGCCTTCCGATCTCCTCCGCTCAGCCCTCTACATTAAAGTGAATGGCGCCGACAGCCGTTGGCGAAGGGAAAACCCCCCGCAGCATGTTCCTCCTCACCTAGGTCGCGGAGGGGATCGCTCTCCCCACCGCCGTGAGGAGAAACGTCTCCTCCGAGCCGACCCTACGGGAGACCTCCGGTAACCAGATGTCTCGCCCCCGTGGGGGGGCAGAAAAGGCAACAAAGCGGCGAGCGAGCCCCAGGCTCGCCCGTCGCCGCTGGAACTGGAACCGGAAGCCGCTATGTTTGTATATTTATTGTTTCATTTTTCCCTGTGCACCGCCCCGAGTCCCTGTGGGGAGAGGGAGCGGTTTTACAAATTAAATAATATTATTATTATTATTATTATTATTATTATTATTATCATCATCATCATCATCATCATCATCATCATCATCATCATCATCATCATCATCATCATCATCATTATTATTATTATTATTATTATTATTATTATTATTATTATTATTTCAGACAGATGGTTGTCCACTTTCTTCTTAAAAGTCTCCAGTAATGGAATACCCACAACTTCTGAAGGCAAACTGGTTGGTTGTTCTCCCTTTTGGAAAATTTCTCCTTACTTCTAGATCGTTTCTCTCCCTGATCAGTTTCCATTTGCTGTTTCTTGTCTTGCCTTCTGGTGCTTTGGAAAATAGATTGATAACCCTTCCCCCTCTTCTTTGTGGCAGCCCCTCAAATATTGGTTATTTATTAATATATTATATTAGTTGATAACCCGGCATTGCCCAGGTATTTATTATAGGGAGAAAATATCCTTACCAAACATAATTTCTAATGTTGGATTTTCCCCCTTACCAGAGGGAGCCCCCTTGTGGAGCAATGTGAAGCCCATGGCAACTCCACTGTGTTGTACAGTAGAAGCCATTTTACGGTAATACAGTAGAAGCCATTTTAAGGCACAACAGGCTGTATCTTAACAGAACACCCCCCCCCAAGGTGTGTTAGGGGTGTCTTACCCCACAGTATTTTTTTACAGAGAGTAAGTCATTTGTGTACCAAGTTTGGCTGAAATTGTTCAAGGTGTTCCAGAGTTATGGAACACACACACAAACATACATACACTCACAGAGAGAGCCATCTATATAGAGAGAGATTAATCAACACAATATAATTAGTATAATAATATATTAATAATATAAATATTTATTCTCCGGTGGAAGACTGGGCAAGAAATAAAGGGTGAAAGATGCCACTTGTGGGTCTAATATCACTTGGAGGCAGGTGGGATTTTTTAGGACAGCAACAACCACTGTTCTTTATATATATATTATTATTATTAATAATATTTAATAATATTATATATATATATATATATATATATATATATATATAATATAATACTATTAATAATATTATAATAATAATGATTAATAATTATTAATCATCCCTTAAAAAAATTTAACACATATCTAAAAAGACAGCAGCAATTTAATAGGTCTCTGTCTGGATGGTCTCTAGGTTGAGTCGAAGGGCAGAGAAGGTTGACAAGTTTGTCTCCTCCCTTAAATAGGCCTAACAGGAAGCTGTAACAAAATATCCACTTCATCAATAAGTCCTGTGGAAAGGATGATGTAATCAGGGAAGCTGGTTAGCTCAAGGCATAGAGAAGCCTGCTTCGAATGCTGGAAAGCACCAGTTCAAATCCCTGTAGGGAAGTATGGCCAGCTGACGAGGGCTAAGGAGCCCGAAATGGATCCATCCTGGTCTCTTAATTAATTATTAATCATCCCTTAAAAATTTTTAACACATATCTAAAAAGACAGCAGCAATTTAATAGGTCTCTGTCTGGATGGTCTCTAGGTTGAGTCGAAAGGCAGAGAAGGTTGACAAGTTTGTCTCCTCCCTTAAATAGGCCTAACAGGAAGCTGTAACAAAATATCCACTTCATCAATAAGTCCTGTGGAAAGGATGATGTAATCAGGGAAGCTGGTTAGCTCAAGGCATAGAGAAGCCTGCTTCGAATGCTGGAAAGCACCAGTTCAAATCCCTGTAGGGAAGTATGGCCAGCTGACGAGGGCTAAGGAGCCCGAAATGGATCCATCCTGGTCTCTTAATTAATTATTAATCATTAATTAATAATTATATATATATGCTGGCATAGCTGGCTTCGGGGATTTTCCCGTGTATAAGGCATAGAAAAGTTGTTGCAACGTCTATGCCTTATACACGGGAAAATCCCCGAAGCCAGCTATGCCAGCATACCTACACCCATGAAAATCTACGAAAACATATATATATATGTATGTATGTATGTATGTATGTATGTATGTATGTATGTATGTTAGTTTTATGAGCTGATCAATAAATTAAATTAGAGAGAGACCAGGATAGATCTATTTCAAGCTTATTAGCTCTCATCAGCTGGCCATACCCCTTACTGGGATTCGAACCAGGGCTATGAGAGCTAATAAGCTCGAAATAGATCTATCCTGGTCTCTCTCTAATTTAATTTATTGATCAGCTCATAAAACTAACACACATATCTAAAATATTATACAACGTAATTCTTGACTTGCTGTCTAGATGGTCTCTGGTGATGAGCCGAAAGGCAGGAAAGGAAACAGTATGTCTCCTCCCTTAATTGGGGCCTAATAACAGGTTGTTGAGAAACAATTACATTAAGCCAAGCCAGTTCCCCTTATTGCATCAGCTTAGACAGGGTATATTAGTATAGGTAATTGTTTCACAACAACCTGTTATTATTAGGCCCCAATTAAGGGAGGAGACATACTGTTTCCCTTACTGCCTTTCGACTACTCATCACCAGAGACCATCCAGACAGCAAGCCAAGAATTACGTTGTATAATATTTTAGATATGTGTGTTAGTTTTATGAGCTGATCAATAAATTAAATTAGAGAGAGACCAGGATAGATCTATTTCGAGCTTATTAGCTCTCATCAGCTGGCCATACCCCTTACTGGGATTCGAACAATTATATTATATATATATATATATAATTGTTTCACAACACCCTGTTAGGGCCCCAATTAAGGGAGGAAGCATACTGTTTCCTTTTCTGCCTTTCGGCTCATCACCAGAGACTATCTAGACAGAAAGCCATGAGTTCCATTGTGTTAATTTTTTAATATGTGTGTTAGTATTATGAGCTGATCAATAAATAAATCAGAGATCTCTCTGATTTATTTATTGATCAGCTCATAATACTAACATATATATATATATTTGCCAGGGTGTTGAGAGGCATTAAGCACCCCTTACGAGCGGCTTTGACAAACCGTAGCCACAGGGAGGGAAAACCTTAACCTAAGGATCCCATTCAAAGTAAACTATGAGAATTATATATAAAAGAAGTCTTTTAGGTAGGAATTGAGGAGCAAATTATTTTTCGTCTCTGTGGGGACAAATGAGCCATAACAAGTGCTCAATTCTACATGCATGTAATATTACCCTGTGGTTCCAAAAAAAAAAAAAAAAGGCAGCTTTTAAATCACATAAATGCAGTTATGGACCATTGTACAAAATAAACATTTCACTGTGCTCTGGACTGGATGTTTTGGGGTTGTTGGGGTTGGGGTGGGGTTTTTTTGTTCCTTGATCGAAAGTGAGGTTAGTGGGTTTTATTGCTCTGTGAATTAAAGCTGCTTTTTTGATTTGATGGAACTAAATTAAGGCTTCTCCGTGTTGGAAAATGACAATTACCAGGATATGTTTTGGGCTGTTCTGCAGATGGATTGGTACCCTTTTAACAATCCGCCCAAGCTTCATTGAGGATTTCAATACCTATTTTAATTAAAACAAAAGCCTACGTAACCATAATGTCTGCCTTTAAAGAGAGAGGAGAGAAAATGCTCGCTGTTTTAAATCAGCTTTAATATGTCTTAAGGAGTGGGTGATGGATACGCCAAGCGCAGGATTCTGACAACATATTTGGCGATTCTGGATGCTCTCAGAATTTCCTTATTGCATCGTTGACAGCCGTTCAGTGAATTCTAGCTCTTTAAAAAAAAAAAAAAAAAATTCTCAGGCAGAATTTATTCTTTCATACATTACAGCAGGGGTCTCCAACCTTTGCAACTTTAAGTCTGAAGGACTTCAGCTCCCAGACTTCTCCAGCCAGCAAAGCTTCATCACACTAGTCCAGGGGTCTCCAAACTTTGCAACTTTAAGTCTGAAGGACTTCAGCTCCCAGACTTCTCCAGCCAGCAAAGCTTCATCACACTAGTCCAGGGGTCTCCAACCTTTGCAACTTTAAGTCTGAAGGACTTCAGCTCCCAGACTTCTCCAGCCAGCAAAGCTTCATCACACTAGTCCAGGGGTCTCCAACCTTTGCAACTTTAAGTCTGAAGGACTTCAGCTCCCAGACTTCTCCAGCCAGCAAAGCTTCATCACACTAGTCCAGGGGTCTCCAACCTTTGCAACTTTAAGTCTGAAGGACTTCAGCTCCCAGACTTCTCCAGCCAGCAAAGCTTCATCACACTAGTCCAGGGGTCTCCAACCTTTGCAACTTTAAGTCTGAAGGACTTCAGCTCCCAGACTTCTCCAGCCAGCAAAGCTTCATCACACTAGTCCAGGGGTCTCCAACCTTTGCAACTTTAAGTCTGAAGGACTTCAGCTCCCAGACTTCTCCAGCCAGCAAAGCTTCATCACACTAGTCCAGGGGTCTCCAACCTTTGCAACTTTAAGTCTGAAGGACTTCAGCTCCCAGACTTCTCCAGCCAGCAAAGCTTCATCACACTAGTCCAGGGGTCTCCAACCTTTGCAACTTTAAGTCTGAAGGACTTCAGCTCCCAGACTTCTCCAGCCAGCAAAGCTTCATCACACTAGTCCAGGGGTCTCCAACCTTTGCAACTTTAAGTCTGAAGGACTTCAGCTCCCAGACTTCTCCAGCCAGCAAAGCTTCATCACACTAGTCCAGGGGTCTCCAACCTTTGCAACTTTAAGTCTGAAGGACTTCAGCTCCCAGACTTCTCCAGCCAGCAAAGCTGGAGAATTCTGGGAGCTGAAGTCCTTCAGACTTAAAGTTGCAAAGGTTGGAGACCCCTGCATTACAGGGCCCCAATGGTTATTCTCCTTTGGTTGTAGCTGGCCAGTGCTCTTGGCCTTATTATAGGTCAGTGATGGCGAACCTTTTTTGCCTCAGGTGCCTAAAGCACCCACACTTGCACTATTCTGCGTGCTCATGTGCCCACCCCATAATTTAATGCCTCCCATGCCGTGCCCCCTGAGCATGCATGCTTGACATGACCTGCTGCCCCGCGCATGTGCGCGTGGCTTTTTTGGCGCCTGGGGAGCCAAAAGACAGAGAAATATCTGCCTCTACCTAGGATCAAACTCACAGTGCCCTCATTGTGAGGTGAGAGCTCCACCCCCTAGGCCACCCCACCACTCCAAAAAAGTGACAATGATGCCACCGGTAAAAAGGGAGTGGGTTTTTGGCCATTCTCTCATTGCACTTTGACTTTCTTTGATACCTACCCTTGCGCACAAAACCACAGGGGTCTTCCTCTTTGCCTGATATTGCCCTTCCCTTTTGCAACCAAACTGACTGATGGGAAAGTTAACTCTTCCTCTCCCCTTTTTATCCTGCTGGGATCATCCTTGGTGGCTCTTCTCCCTCCGACATGGACTCCTGTCAGCCACAGCAGCTTAGCAGACAACTGATGGCGCTCCAGCTAAACAGCATGAAACCGAGCAAGGTGGCCAGTGATACTGGTTCTGATAGCTGGTTGATCTAGTTGGGCCTAAAAAAATTTTCACGTTGATGACCATTGCAGCATGGCCACCTGATCAAAATTTGGATGCATGGCAACTGGTTTAACAGATTCACAGAGTTGGAAGGGCTCTTATAGGTCATCTAGTCCACCTCCCTGCCTAAGCAGGAGACCCTACACCATTTCTGATAGATGGCAGTCCAGTCTCTTCTTGAAAGTCTCCAGTGATGAAGCTCCCACAACTTCGGAAGGCAACTTCTGTTCCGTTGGTGGATTGTTCTTACTGTCAGAAAGTTCCTCCTTATTTCCAGGTTGAATCTCTCCCTGTTTCCATCCATTATTCCTTATCTGGCCTTCAGGTGCCTTGGAAAATAGCTTGACCCCCTTCCTCTCTGGGGCAGCCTCTCAAATATTGGAAGATGCTCTCATGTGTCTCCTGGTCCTTCTCTTCACTAGACTAGCCATGCCCAGTTCCAGCAACTGGTTCTTCATATGTTTTAGTCTCCAGTCCCCTAATCATCCTGGTTAAAGTCCCTGGTTAACCCAATGCACCAACTAAGACCAATGCAAATAAGTAATCTCAAGTCTAATAATTTGTTAAAGTAGAACTCTTTTTCTCCAGAACCTTAAGTAGGCTTCTGTTAAGGATATCTCCATTAGGAGACCGAAAAATGTGCAACGGAATGTAGCAAGAGATATGTTGCTACGTATCCACAGTATCAGCCACAGACACTGAAAGTAAAACTAGTAGACTTTTACTTGTGTTGGAAAAATAAAGTAAGATACACTTCTTCACAAACAAGTGATAAGTAGTCCTGAATCAAATGTAGTTTATTACTCAAACAGTTGGCTTACAGTTGCTCAACTCACGATTCTCCTCTTTGCTTTGTTGATCTAACCGACATACAGAGCCTTCATCCAAGAGATCAGCGTCTAACAGTGATTCTGGCTCCCTCTTATGGCTGATTGAGGAAACAGCAGCCAATCACATCTCACTGTAGCAGTTAAAGTTACGGATACCATATTCCAATCATGGCTTATATATATATTGCCAACCCAACACCAGGACTACATTCCTAACAGTTTCCCTGTCCTATTTTTCTTCCTAAAGTATCACTATGAGAGAGGGGCCCATACTCATTGGAGTAGCTGCTCTGGGTAGCTCTGGGTTCATCTCCTTGCCTTTTGCCCAACAAAAGCTGTTGTTACTGCAGGAACAGAGCTTCATAGGTTGGGAGATTTCCAGATTCAGTGAGAAAGACATTATTTAAATGACCAGTAGTCCTGTCCAGCCACCACATCTTCCTTCTACCTCAGAAGTCCTTTGGGGCAATGTGAGTGCCAGGTTGGCCTACAATTTTACTGTGCTGTGCACCTGAATTCTTTTAGAAGCCCAAGGAGAGAAGAACGAATGTCCTGAGGCAGAATTTCCAACCAGGCAAAAACTGGAGGGCCAGGAGTTGACCTCTTTCTACTGACCCATTTCTCTCTCAGATACAGTCAGAGCCAGATGGATTTGGCTGGGCAGATGGGAGACCAGAGAGGAAGTGGGTGGAGGTGGATGCAGTCCAGGAGCACTCTAAGGCCCATCTGCCTTTCCACTTGCATAATCATAGCCTGGCTTCTCCTTCTCCTGCTGTTACTCAAACTCATAACAATTGTTCCAATAGACAAAGAAGCTCCTATAAATCCTCGACTGTTGATGGGGAAGATGAGAAGATGGACAGAGTTATCAACTGCCTCTTGCACCAAGAGCAGGATGCTTACCTCAAGGCGTCCACCTGACACAGGTTGTCCATCAGCTTCCTCAAGCACTTATCTCTTTGGCAATCTAATTGTAGGTTCTGTTTCAGACATCCTGCCTTTTTTGGTTTCCCCTGAGCAAGTCTACTGGAGGACAATGCATCTAAGGAAAATTAATCCAGGGGATTTTGCCTGTGAAACAGGCACCTTAACAAGGCAGGCTAGAAAAGATTCAGATCGCAAGATCATCTCGCACAGTTGATCACAGTCGCTCAGCAATTAGCTAGGTTTAGAGTTTAGAGCACGGGTGTCCAAACTTGGGAACTTTAAGAGTTGTGGACTTCAACTCCCAGAATTCCCCAGCCAGACATGGCAGCTGGGGAATTCTGGGAGTTGAAGTCCACAAGTCTTAAAGTTCCCAAGTTTGGACATCCCTGGTTTAGAGTTTATTGGTTTTTTATACTGCCCTACTCCCGAAGGACTCAGGGCAGTGTACAGCCAAAATAAAAACAAATATATAAATATATAAAAACAAACATATAAAAGTTACGGTAATTAAAATATTGGCCGAAACGTGGAAAAAACCCAAACTAACCCTGATTAAAATAATAAAAATTTAAATTTAAAAATTTAAAAATCATGTTTTATGCCAGCCCGGCTTGTTGGAAGAAAAAGGTTTTGAGACCGCAGCGGAAGGTGCATAAGTCAGGGCTAGTTCTTCATTCCGGAGGCAATTCGTTCCAGAGGACAGGTGCTCCCACGGAGAAGGCTCTCCCCCTGGGTGTCGCCAGTCGACATTGTCTAGCTGACAATGCGGTGGGTCAAAAACAGTGAAGATGGCAGATTGATAATACGAACCTTTATATAAAGTATAAGTCAGGGCTATGGAGAGGATGCACAAAAGTTTTGTAATCAAAGATAAACAATTTTATACGGAATATAATGTAAAGATGTAACACTACTGGATGGTTTAGGGATGAAGTGATGAAATGCCCTAATTAAAATTTATTTTAAACTTAGAATATCTTACATAGAAGGAAGCAATAATGGTGGTAGTCAAATAAATGTTTAATAAAGATAATAATTTTATGAATATATACTGGATTGATAATATGAGATTTTATATAAACTGTAAGGGATGACTACGATGAGGAGGCACAGAAGCTTTGTTTTTACACTGACACACTGCATGTAATGGGAGGGTTGTTTTTATGTTTGTTTATGTTTGTTTGTCTAAAAATAAAATAAATTGTTTAAAAAACAAACAAACAGGCAGAGCTTTGATCTTCCCCCAAAAGAGGAGTCTCAGGAAATGATGCCCCTCAGAGGGAGGAAGATGGAAACATCTTATTTGTGCCATTTCACAAGAGAGAAAACATGCAGGACGTGAAGCCTGCAGCCACTGGCATGTCCAGAAAGGGTCTGGCCTTTGATTGACAGCGCCATCTTGATGCTTTTGACTCCCTGCCCTCGCCTCCTGCTGTCAGGTCTGCCTCTAACGATAACCAAGAAAGAATCCACTCAACTCCATTTGAAAAGAATTAAGAGTACTTTTACTGGTTATGAAAAGATAGCAACGAGGTAAAGCAAGGCCTGAGACCCGAGTGCGCGAAATCATACATATCAATATGCGTCCAGCCCCCTCCCCACCATAACCCCCACCCCATTGTCCAATGCGCAATCCCCTTAGATGTCATGTGGGTTGCATCTCCAGGAGCATCATCAGGATGGCATGCAAGAGCATTGACCTTGACCACCGCATGGCCCCAGCCAGAGATATGCGAAGTAGATGGTGAGAACTTACTCCCTTCTCCAAATCTCCCTCCTGCACCATACAGTCCCATTCCCAATTACCAAAGCCCCTCCCTCCCCGTTTCAATGGCAGCCGAAGGAAGCAGCAAAGCAACAAAGCAAATAAAAGGCCTAACTTTCTCTCTCAGGTTCCAAAACCACAAGTGTTGTGCACCCTCGGCTGCAGCTACAATGCTCAAAGTCCTCAACCTCTGCAACGTTGTCCACAGTCCCTGTGCATTTGAGGAGCCGTAGGCTTCGTGGAGATCTCCAATGGGAGAAAACTGAACTGGAATAGTGTTTGGTCAACCTCAACACCTTTAAGCTGAGAGGACTTCAACTCCCAGAATTCCCCAGCTGGCATGCTGCCTGGGGAATCCTGGGAGTTGAAGTCCAGCTGCCAAGGTTGAAGAAGGGTGGTCTAATCTAATTGGGTTAGAGTCCTATGCATAACTACCACAGTCTAACGTCCTTCTCCTCCTGCAATGTCTGGGAATCCTACTTTTTTCTCTTCACTTGACCAGCAGAGGCGGAATTCACTTACTTTCCCTACTGGTTGGGAAATGTGAGCGCACGACAAGATATTGAAAGACAAGATATTGAAGACCCCAAAAAACATGGTTAAAAAGTAAACTCTGTCAGATATAATACTCCTGTAATAACCCTCTCAGGTTAGACCAGAGGCCTTCAAACTTGGGAACTTTAAGACTTGTGGACTTGAACTCCCAGAATTCCACAAGTGGCTGGCTGGGGAATTCTGGAAGTTGAAGTCCACAAGTCTTAAAGTTCCCAAGTTTGGACACCCCTGGATTAGACCAATGTTCTTCAATCTTAACAACTCAAAAAGGTGGGTGGACCTCAACTCCCAGAATTCCCCAGCCAGCATCCTTTAAAACCTGTGGACTTCAACTCCCAGAATTCCCCAGCCAGCATCCTTTAAAACTTGTGGACTTCAACTCCCAGAATTCCCCAGCCAGCATCCTTTAAAACTTGTGGACTTCAACTCCCAGAATTCCCCAGCCAGCATCCTTTAAAACTTGTGGACTTCAACTCCCAGAATTCCCCAGCCAGCATCCTTTAAAACTTGTGGACTTCAACTCCCAGAATTCCCCAGCCAGCATCCTTTAAAACTTGTGGACTTCAACTCCCAGAATTCCCCAGCCAGCATCCTTTAAAACTTGTGGACTTCAACTCCCAGAATTCCCCAGCCAGCATCCTTTAAAACTTGTGGACTTCAACTCCCAGAATTCCCCAGCCAGCATGCTGGCTGGGGAATTCTGGGAGTTGAAATCCAGTCAGCTTCAAGGTTCCCAAGTTGACAAAGCCTACTATAGAGCATGGTGACGATTCTCCCCCAACTGAGGGCCCAAAAGTATAATGGCGAAGTAAAGCGAGCCACATGTTCTTCTCCTCCATCGCTCTCCCAGGGCCGATGCCGAGTGAGCTTCTCAGGTAGCCAAGGAATCCCATCAAAACTCATTAAATTATTTCCCAAATATCGATTCAAGACGTGGAACTCCTTTACATCTCAAAGATGACAGAAACCCCCGCGGGCTTGTTATTAAATTAGAGCTATCACTATCTCAGCAGGATGCAAAGCTTCACCCTCCTCCTTTGCTTCCCCTCAAAAAGTGTTTCCAGTTTGAAGCCCCGAATCCTCCCACTGCAAAGTTTTCCTGCTTCTTTGATTTGTTTTGCACCTCTCTATTAAATAACTAATTATTTAACATCTTTTAAAGCAGGCAGGACACAAATGGCTGCTTTTAATAATATAGAAGCCCATTAGCTTCATTTACTGTTAATGTTAAAATAAACATGAGGCAATTTAGATATACTATTCCAATTTCACGGAAACTTTGATGTTTTTCTTCTTCCAGTCACATAATTAAAGGAAAAAACTACTAATGATATTAAGTTTGTACAGTGTTAATGACAGAAGGAAGGCAGAGTAGAAATTGCAGCCATTAATATGAAAAAAATAAAATATTTAACATGGGAGATGGATGAAAGCAATTTTAATAAACTAAAATGAAGAAAATTAATTTTGGAAACTTTCATTGTTTGTTACATTCTCCCATTTGGTGACAAATCTTGTGTGTTTTTCCTGCTCGGGGTTATTTATTGATGACCGGAAGACGCATCTTTAATGTTCTGTATTTACGTTCACGACTACACTCCTTTCTATTCTGACTGCGGAAGGTGGATGAAAAAACCTTATCCAGATGTGACTTTCTGTAGGATGTTGACATGGGGGGGGAGGTCCCTTCTACATGGTGGACACTCCTAAGATGACCTCAAATGGCCAGGACAAAGTTTAACATGCTCAGTCTCTCCCCACTGTCCCTCTCAACATGAAGGTTGGCAAATTTTAAAACAAAAATGCACTGCCTAAAAGGATCAGCTAAAGCAGGGGTTCTCAATATTGAGGCAGGGGTGAAATCCAGCAGGTTCGGACAGGTTCTGGAGAACTAGTAGCGGAAATTTTGAGTAGTTTATAGAACCGGTAGCGGAAATTTTGAGTAGTTCAGAGAACCGGTAATGGAAATTTTAAGTAGTTCAGAGAACCGGTAGCAGAAATTTTGAGTAGTCCAGAGAACCGGTAGTGGAAATTTTGAGTAGTTCAGAGAACCGGTAGCGGAAATTTTGAGTAGTTCAGAGAACCGGTAGTGGAAATTTTGAGTAGTTCAGAGAACCAGTAGTGGAAATTTTGAGTAGTTCAGAGAACCTGTAGCAGAAATTTTGAGTAGTTCAGAGAACCGGTAGTGGAAATTTTGAGTAGTTCAGAGAACCGGTAGTGGAAATTTTGAGTAGTTCAGAGAACCGGTAGTGGAAATTTTGAGTAGTTTATAGAACCGGTAGCGGAAATTTTGAGTAGTTCATAGAACCGGTAGCAGAAATTTTGAGTAGTTCAAAGAACCGGTAGCAGAAATTTTGAGTAGTTCAGAGAACCGGTAGTGGACATTTTGAGTAGTTCATAGAACCGGTAGCGGAAATTTTGAATAGTTCGGAGAACCAGTAGCGAAAATTTTGAGTAGTTCAGAGAACTGGTAGTTGAAATTTTGAGTAGTTCGGAAAACCGGCAAATGCCACCTCTGGCTGGCCCCAGAGTGGGGTGGGAATGGCGATTTTACAGTACCCTTCCCCTGCCATGCCTACCGAACCACGCCTACCAAGCCACACCCACTTGTAGTAAACCAGTAGTAAAACCTGTAGTAAAAAAAAAATTGAATTTCACCACTGCCTTGAGCCCTTGAAAATGTGTGTTCTCCGACTCCCAGAATTCCCCAGGCACCGTGACTGAGGAATTCTGGGCACGGTTCCACGCATCTTCCAATGACTTTTGTTGCAAAACAGCAAACTGAATTTATGTCAAAATAAGGTCACCAAAGCGAATCTAATCATGGTTAGGTGAATTCATTCTCTTTCTGAGGGCTATAGGTCCCGTTGAACTGAGCCCACAAGTGGAAAATGTCTGCAGGGGATTAAAAACTTGATATGTCAGCCACAACTAGGAAATCAGAGCCCCCCTGCCCTTCAAAGAAAATGGTCAAAATATGTTGGAGAACACAGGAAAACGGGTGGGGCTTTGACTGCATGGTTCAGGCTGTGATCTGAAATTTTTAAGACTCTGCAGCCTCCCTAAGTGATTTGTAAACATCGGTAGAATTGTTGCTTTGTAGAAGTGTCCAATTTTTGTTCATTCAGTAAACAACGATAGACAAGCAGTGAGGTAAGAAATCAGAGACACCACCAATAATTTTAAGGGAATCCTCTGTAGGAAGTTAGCACCCGCCCCACTCCTAGAAAAATGAAATATTTTAGGAAATATTAAAAGGGCAGAATATTTCACACACACCCTCCCACTTTGTCAACGGACCATTAAGGCCTGGACCAATCTTTGCTACATAACAAAGATCTACCTTCTTCAGGCAGAGCCATAGTAGGAATCCCAAAGCCCTTTTGTTACATCATCACCCAGCAAGAGTCAACCAAGTTTGGGACTCAAAAACACAACCTACAAAGTTACCCCTGCATGGCCCCATGGGAGTCTGACAACCAATCAGAATACAAGCTCAAATTCAAAAGCCCAGAGAGGGCATAAAACCCAGTTACTCTCTGCACCTCTTCCCTTTTTTTGCCCAGGATCTCAAACCATGTGATCCTGTCCACCATTAAACCATCTTTCCAAGCAGCCTCCATGTTTCCAGTCTCTTTTTCCCTTTTTCCACTTGGAACTGAACCCAGGAAGATATTTCTTCCAAGGCCTCTAAAAGAGCTCCAGGTGCAGAATTTAAACCGAATTTAAAATTTAAAAAGCTGCCAGCCCCATCGCCCAGAGGAACTGCTTCAAATGTCAAAAAAATAATAATAAAGTGTTCTTCAAGACAATCTCACTTGTGTCTATGGATAGGTTTGCGGTGTGTGGTAACAAGGCTTGTCATTTTCAACATCCCAATCAAACGTGGGTTGCTACCAGTTTGCACCAGTTCGGCCGAACCAGTAGTGGAACGTTGGCCTGGGTCGCAGAACTGGCAGCAACTCAGGCTGGCCATGCCCCCAAACTGGTTCCCCGAACCCAAAACATGGGTTTTGTTATTTGTTAACTATCATAGTTAGTTCGTATTATAATCTGATTTATATTCTTTCTTTTAAAGTGATGTTCAAGATGTATTAGCTTTTAATATTCCTAAACTGATAAACAAGCTGGAGATTAGCTCCAGATAAGAAAAGTTTGCTAGTACAAATTGGGGTCTGGTTTATCTCTTGTGAACCCTAAACAACCTTCCTCAAAATTTATTCCCCTTCATTTTAATGAACATGTACACTATTATCCTGCCCAATCAACTTTCCTCCTTCAGTAAGGTGACCAGATTTTGAAACTTCCAAAGTGGGACACCGTCGACAAGGGGGGGGCAGGCACGCGGGCGCGCACGCTCCAGCGCGGCATGCGCCTGCGCAGAGGTGGCGGCGGTGACTCGGCGGCGCTGAGAGCCGCTGGCTCGGGCGGGAAGGGGAAAGGCGGCCTGAGCCGGCTGCTATCAGCCCATCATGCCGGCGTGATCACTGATGGCCCGAGCTGAAAGCGGCCGCCTTGGGCCCTCTGCGCAGGCGCGTGACACGCCGGAGCACGCCCCCCCCAGCCCCGATGCCCAAGCTGGCGCTCAGAGGTGCGCGCCTCTGAGCGTGTACAGAGCGCCCGCCGCCTGCCCACAAAAAGCGGGACATTTTGAAGAGGGGGCGGGGCGCGGGACATCTGCTGGTGAACCGGGACTGTCCCGCCAGAAGCGGGACGGATGGTCATCTTATCCTTCAGGTTTCTTAGTTATGTTAACTGTAAAAGGGGAGGTAAGCTGAAGATCGGGGTTCCCTCTTTGAATGAGGAATCCCTTTTGTCTGGATATTCTGATAAATTGTAATAAAATGATCTTCCTGTCTCGGTTTGTCTCATTGGAAAATATGCACACTGAGGCACAAGCCTGAAAAAGCCATATTTGGCCATCACCATGGCATGATTTTTTTGGCATTAATGCCAAACCCATCCCTGATCCCAGTCTAGGTTAAGGGATAGGATATCCTGGTGGTCTCTTTTCCATGCCTTAATCAGGTCACCCCTGCTTAGCTTTTTGAGATCGACCAAAGTCCACGGTGAGGTTTGTTTCATCGGTTGCCAATTTGGGCAAAAGGGAAAAAGGAAAGTTCCTAGAGGCCTCCATTGGTTTTGGGTCTCAGCAAAGGGAAGGCTTTGGAGGGATGGTCCCCCCTCCAACTGCTGTAGGACTTGACTCCCGTAAGGAAGGGTCAAATGCATGTGAGAAAGGGGTCCTGATGGGAGGAAGGTGCTGTTGGAGGGAAGCCTTGCCCAAATCAAGGAGGAAGAGGAGCGTGTCTCGTTTTGCTCTTGATCGCCTGTTTCCCCCCCCCCTCACCCCCCAAGGCATGCCGAAGCATTACCAGAAGAACAGCTGCTGTCAGTTTAAAATGCAAATTTAATTTTCCTCTCTCAATAATCACTTCGGAGTTGCCTGAAGGCTCGAGACTCAGAAAATGGAGGTTCAAGTTAAGAAACACAGACGCCGGTAAGCATAGCAGCCTTAACTAGCATTCAGGGTTCCCGGGAGCCATAAAACGGCCTGGTGCAATGGATATTTTATATACCATCAGAAAAATCAGGGCACTGTCCCCTGCCCTGATTGGACACTGATTGGACACTGGTATGTGTGGTTGCTTTGAATTTTTTGAAGGAACTTCCTCTTGGCATGGGAAATCCACCAGGAAACTTAGAATCATAGGGCTGGAAGGAACCTTGGAGTCCTAGTGCATGGGTCTCCAACCTTTGCAACTTTAAGTCTGAAGGACTTCAGCTCCCAGAATTCTCCAGCCAGCAAAGCTGGCTGGAGAATTCTGAGAGCTGAAGTCCTTCAGACTTAAAGTTGCAAAGGTTGGAGACCCCTGTTCTAGTCCAACCAGTGGTGGGTTTTTACCGGTTTGGACCGGTTCAGCCAAGTAGGTAGTAACTCGGCCAGACAAAGGCCCGAACTGGTTCTATTGGCGGCGCCCATAGGGGGCGCCATCTTGTGTTTTTACTTCTGTGCATGCATGCGTAGCGCATATCAAGGGCGCACATGCCCAAAGGTTGGCCTTAAGCGAACCGGGCAGTAAAAGAAGCCGGAACCCACTCCTGAGTCCAACCTTCTGTCCAAGCAGGAGACCTTATATATGGTTGTCCAGTCTATTCGTGAAAACCTCCCGTGTTGACCCACAACTCCAGGAAACAACCTTTTCCATTGATTAGTTGTCCTCACTTCTCCTTAATTCTAAGTTGGGTCTCTTTTCATAAGCTTCCATCCATTACTTGCCCTTATGGACTCTGGAGAAGAGGTCAACTACCTCTTCTCTGTGGCAGAAGTAGAAGAAGACAAGTAGAAGAAGACAGCTGTCATGCCAGCTCCTTCTCTTCAGTAGACTGGAAGAGAGAATGGACATACAGAGTTCCCTCAACTGTTCATCCATCACAGGTTTTATGTTCCAGATCCTTCATCATTTTTGTTCTTCTTCTCCGCACTCTTTGTATTTCTATAATATTTATATACTGTAGTTAATTCTGACAAACTTTACTGGACTTTTGCAGTTTGACAGGGAGAGAGAAGGTTTCAGAGACAGGCTTATAGAAAATTGGGTGAGGTGTGGAAGGATGAAATGTTTGGTTGTATTTTTAAGAGCTACCAACAAGTAGCTCTTAAAAACCTGCAAGACCGCATCCTACCTCATACATCCCTGCGGCCGATCCGCTCCCACAGAGAGGGACTTCTCTGGGTGCCATCCACCAGGCAATGCCAGCGGGCGACGCCCAGGGGAAGGGCCTTCTCTGTGGTGGGCCCGACCCTCTGGAACGACCTTCCCCCCGATATTAGAACAACCACGGACCTCCGCACCTTCCGCCAGAAATTAAAGACACTCTTGTTCCATCAGGCCGGCTTGCCCTAAGTTATTTACCTAGCCTACAGTCTGTACCATAAATTGTTTTAATTGGGTTTTAGATGGGATCATGTTTTAACATTTTAAATTTTAGCACAGGGATAATTTATTTAATTTGGTATTAATTATTTATATTGTGATATTGTGTTTTTTAATTTCCTGTGCACCGCCCCGGGTCCCTTCGGGGAGAGGGTGCGGTTATATAAATCCAACAAATAAATAAATAAATAAGTGGTTAGTGTGGATTTTACATGCTGGGGAGGACGGGAGGGGTTCTTTTTCTATTTTTCTTTTTCTTTTCTTTCTTTGTTCTTTTTCTGCACTTTTTAATTAAAAAAACTTTTGTGTATTTCTTTATTCTGTAATTGTGTAAGTTCTCCTTACACAACATAATAATCTTTAATAAAATTATTTCAAAAAAAGAAAGAAAATCCACCAACCGTAAAAAAATAAAATAAAAATAAGCAGCCAAACCATTTCCCTAATCTGCTAGGATTGGGAATGGGTTTAAGAGCCCCCAATCTTCATCCTGGAGGGTTGGCATTTTTATTTTGCAGATATCCATTCAGAGGTATACCTTGTTATACCTGCAAAATGCAGGTACGATCACCGACCTGCACCTCTTCTGTCGGGCGCCTCTTCTGTCAGGCCCTGAAAACGCACCTATTTCATGCGGCCGGCCTGGTGTAGCTTTCTTTTAATCGATTGTAATTTTTTAATTGATTTTAGTTGATTTTATTAACTGTTTTTATATGGTTATCTGGTTTTTAGAATGGGCCCTTAAATTTAATTAGTTTTAATATATTTTAATGTATTTTTGTATCAGATGGTTTTACTGTTTTATTATGCCTGTTCACCGCCCTGCAAGGGAGAAGGGCGGTATACAAATTTAATAAAAGTAAAGTAAAGTAAAGAAGTGACAGAATGGTCCTCAACATCCCCAATCAATGTGAAAAGAAGAATTGTGATGACATGATAGCCGTCTTCCAATATTTGTGGGGCTGCCGCAAAGAAGAGGGGGCAGAACACCTGAAGGCAGAATCAGAAGCAGCGGATGGAAACTAATCAAGGAGAGACGCAACCTAGAACTAAGCAGAAACTTCCTAACTGTGAGAATAATTAAACAGTGGAATGGCTTCGCTCCAGAAGTTGTGAGGGCTCCATCACTGGAGGCTTTTAAGAAGACACTGGACAGCCACCAGTCTGAAAGGGTAGAGATTCTCTTGCTTGAGCAGAGGGGTTGAACTAGAACAGGGGTCTCCAACCTTTGCAACTTTAAGTCTGAAGGACTTCAGCTCCCAGAATTCTCCAGCCAGCTTTGCTTCCCTTCTAGCTCTATTTTTCTGTTATTTTTTAAAAAAAATAAATGTTCAATGTCCTGCCAGTAGATCCTCAGCAGGTGGCCAATTATAACCCACCTTGCTTGAGCTTGGATTTTCAGCAGAATTGGACCCAGGCCTGATATCTAAACTTGGAAATTGAAAAATGAAAAAGAAAATCAAGGTGGCAGCAGCCAGTCGCTCCTCTAATTCTGGAAATTTCAGGAACTCACCGGGACTTGAAATTCCCAGCAACTTGGAACCTTTGAGCTGCTTGGAGACCCTTTGTGTGTCTGTGAGGGAGATCAGGGGGTGATGGGGGTGATATCTCGAAAGGAGGTGCCCTCTCCAACTCACTTCCCTGAACAGCAAATCTGTGCTGTGGATGGAGGTTCCTGGTCATCCAGATCTTGGTTGTCACCAAAGTGGTTTTTTCAAGAGGCAGCTGGACTTTCTCTTTCCTTGAAGTCATTTTGCTTTCCATCTGAGAAGCTTCTTCAGTTCTGACTGAATGGTGGAGAACTGAAGAAGCTTCTAGCATGAGAAGTGCAACTTCTTCAAGGAAAAACAAAGGCAACCCAGTTGCCCCTTGAGAAAAGCACCTTTGGCTTAATCAGCACTGATTGACAGCCACAAATCCCCCTTTAAGATCAGCTCCTCTGACCTGCCCCGAGGACCCCTGGCCCTCCCTTTTCCTTTGGCGATTTTTGTCCCTTTAAATGGCAAATTCATTTATTTACAGCAGGGGTCCCCAACCTTTGCAACTTTAAGTCTGAAGGACTTCAGCTCCCAGCAAAGCTGGCTGGAGAAGTCTGGGAGCTGAAGTCCTTCAGACTTAAAGTTGCAAAGGTTGGGGACCCCTGATTTACAGGAAGCTTTGCTGGCTGGAGAAGTCTGGGAGCTGAAGTCCTTCAGACTTAAAGTTGCAAAGGTTGGGGACCCCTGATTTACAGGAAGTGATTAATTAATAAAATTATTCACTCTGCTTTTATTCTCTCCGCTATTAATTTGTGTTGCAAAGGCAACGTTGGTGAGTTAATCGTAGCCTGCTGACAATAGCTGGCAATCAATTTTCCACCCTTGAGTGCCATCGATGAATCACAGGCCCTACCTGGTGGGAGAGCCACCGCTGGTACCACTGAGGCATTTCCACGATAATCATGTGGATGGAGGAAGACTATTAGCGAAGCCTCTCAGACAGGCTGGAAGATTGATAGGCCAGCCAAAGGAAACGCATTAAGCAATTTAACTGTCTGGAAATCTGTCTATGATGAACATCTGGAGGTTATCTTATTATCCGTTCAATCTAGCTTGCCCTTAGTTAATTCTTAACATTTTTAATTTTGCTTAACTTAACAATATATTTATCTCTAGCAGCTCCATCAAAGGCCAGGGAAGGGGTTTTTTCCCCCCCAGCCAGCTCTGAAGGTACAGCTCCATGGAGTTGTCCTCTGATGGGTAGGAGCAAAGGAGTAGGGTGTTTTGCAGATATAGGACGAGTCCGCTTTTCAAGATGCACAGCCCTGGACCCCAGACAGCTCAGAAGATGGGATCTGGGCTAGGAGCACCTGCATAAAAGGATCGCGGAATGACTAGAAGGATTGGGAGGATGTCACTCCCTTGCAAGAAGGCTCTTCTGATCCAGCTTCCCAAACACAACAAATCTTCTGAAGTGGACCCAAAAGATTCCTTTATTAGGAGCGCCGGCAAAAAGTTTCTCTCTCAACGGAGGCTAATGTCTGTCAGGCCAGAAGATGAATAGTTGTCTGCCACATCTATTCACCTCCGCCCCCTTTGATCCCCAGAGCTCAGGTGGCACTTCGCTGGCAGTGGTGGCTCTTCCGTCCCAAGAACTGGCCCATAGATTTCCACTGCTCTCCTCTCTCTGCCTTCTGTGCATCCACGCGTCAGGCACTAGACCCAGCTGTTCCTCCTCTTCCTTATCAGCCACCCCCCTGCCTTTTATCCCCAGAGCTAGGGTGGGGCTTTGCTAGCAGTGATGGGTCTTCCGTCCCAGGGACCGGCCCATAGATTTCCACTGCTCTCCTCCCTTCTGCCTTCTGCGCATCCGGGCGTCAGGCACTGGACCCAGCTGTTCCTCCTCTTCCTTATCAGCCACCACCAGACCAGGGGGCTGTTGACTCTCCATCTGAGGGCCGATGGATGGTCCAGTCTCTCTCTCTCTCTCTCTCTCTCTCTCTCTCTCTCTCTCTCTCTCTCTCCCTCTCTCTCTCTCTCTCTCTCTGCCACCTTCATTCCCTCTCCCCCTTCAGAGCTCTCAGGTTGCCTTGATGCTGACTCTGACTCTCACGCCTCCTCCTCTTTCTCCTCTGATTCGGCTGCTGGAGGGGCCAGTGGCTGACAACAGAGGCATTCAGACTTAATTTGGAAATAATGGTCTAGTTTTGGGTAGGGCCCCTCTCTCCTAAGATTACGAGATGTCCAGCAAAAGGAGGATGCTGACAGTGAGAGAAATTAGTCAATGGACCAGCTTTCCACCCAGAGTTGAGGATGCACCATCCCTGGAGGTCTTTAAGAAAACATGGGACTTTCGTTTATCTGAGGTGGTACAAGTCTCCTGCCTTGGGCAGGGGTTGGACTAGAAGACCTCCAAGGTCCCTCCCAGCCCTGTGGTTCTATCTTTCTCTGCTTCCTTCTTATCCTCATGTTCTCCGCCTGGCAGGCATAGCCTTCAAGTCAAGTAGAGTCTGGCTTTTTGAGTGTCTTCCTGGTGTTGTTACTGTTTTTGGATTTCTTTCACAAGAGTCGTCACTGAAAATTTGTATACTGGCACAAATTATCTGCTTCTTTCTTTGACTCGTTTGTGGGCAAACTCTACAAACTTAATTTACGTGATTTCTTTATTTCCCTGATTCCAGCCATTGGCTTCAATGCGGCCCCTTCAGATTTATGGTCATGTTAGTTTGTGGACACACTTTTATTATTAAAAATAATAATGAGCTCATTTGCACAATCAGAAAGCCGATTCCCTAAGGCTTAAGCTGTAGTTTGCTCAGCCTTTGTCCAAATTTCACATGGACATTATAAGAGCCCAACAGCTTGACTCATCTAACAGGGAAAAGCTTAACCAAAATGAACAGGAACCAATTTCACGTGTGCTGCAAATGAAGTTGTTCCACCCTTACCTGACCTGGTCCTCAGCCTACGACCAGTTGCTTAGCAACCGTTCAAAGTTACAATGGTGCTAAAAAGGTGGGCTTACTATCAGTCCTCAAACTAATGACCATCGCAGCTTCCCTGCAGTTCCTTTGAAATGTCGTCAAAGAAAAACAAGGAAGTGCAGTTGTCTCTTTAAAAAGCCCCTTTGGGACAACCTGCAAGGCTGAGAATCTCCATAGTCCTGGTTCTGTTCAATCTTTTCATTTATTTATTTTATTTTATTTATTGGAATTTTTGGAACACAAATGAGAACAAGAATATATATAGAGAGAGAGAGAGCTATGGTGGAACATAGACACACACAGCCTGTGTGTGTGTGTGTGTGTGTGCGCTCTGGAACACCTCGAACGATTTCAACCCAGTTTGTGGATTGAAGGACTCGTCACACGTTTCGGGGTGTGGGATTTGAAAAGGGTGTTGTTGATTCTCTACTACCGCTAGCATCTGTCCTTGCAAATAAAGATACGTTGGGGCGGAAATTGCAACTGGAAAACTAGTCTTCCTGATGTTGGAAAAAGTAATTGGGTAACGGATGGGCAGCATCTAAATTTAACAAATAAAAAAAATACTGCATTTGTAGGCCTAAGTAGCTTTTATCTTTGTAGTTTTTCGCTGTAATTTTTGTCATAGATGCCAAGAAGGTTAAATAAGCAGCTGGTCCTTCATTTGGTTCCCCTCCTTCCCATGGTTTCTGCCCTCTTTTCCCTGCTGGTCACCCTGTTCTCTTACAGCCTTAGATTGAGATTCCCCCAAAACGTCCTGGAAGGACATGTCAGCAAATCACATCCGAAGCTGTCGCCAAGAAGAAAACTGCACAGACTGCATAGCTGTCAAGAGTCTCGATTAACTGGAAAGTCCACCACCACCACCACAAGGATAACAGCATGGAATGGATGTGTGTGTGTGTGTGTGTGTGTGTGTGTGTGTGTGTGTATGGTGGGGTGGGGGTGGGGCAAAAGGATAGAGGCAGATAAAGTCATTGTCAGCCTTCCCAGGTGCACCAGGCAAGAACACAACCAGATGAGTGAATTCTACTTGATTGTAAGTAGCAAGAGCACTTAGACCAGTGGTAGTCAACCTGGTCCCTACCGACCCCTAGTGGGCATTCCAGCTTTCATGGTGGGCTGGAGGGGTTTTGTCCAATACTGAAGCACTTTCCTTTTTTTAATTTAATTGACTTCCCTACTTTATAAATCCCCATTACTGTGGAACCGGTGGGCGGTTGGAAAATTTTACTACTAACAGAGATATAAAAGTGGGCGGTAGGTATAAAAAGGTTGACTACCCCTGACTTAGACTTATATACCGCTTCACAGTGCTTTACTGCCCTCTCTAAGCAGTTTACAAAGTCGTACAAAGTCCACCCATATTTTTCGGACTATTAGGTGCACCTAAATTTACAGGAGGAAAACGAGAAAAAAGTTGTTTCTGGCCTTGTGTTTTTGGCCTCCCCAGCCCCCCGAAGCAATCTGCAGTGCTCCGCATATCCTGTTTTCACCAAAAACATGCCTATTTTTGGCCTGCAGAGTACTGGGGGCCTGGAAGGGCAAAAATGTAACGGGCAGAGGGCTTGGGAGTAAAAATGGGCCCATTTTTGGCAAAAACGGAAGAGTGCTTCCGGGGGAGGGGCCGAAAACATGACCGCAGAGGGTTTGGATGGCCAAAAAATGCCCATCTTCAGTCTATAAGACGCACCAAAATTTTCACCCACTTTTCACCCTCCTCCTCAAGAAGCCCTCTTTGGACCCAGCTCTTTTGAACAACTACCGTCCAGTCTCCAACCTTCCCTTCTTGGCGAAGGTTGTTGAGAGTGTGGTGGCACAACAGTTTCCCCGTCACCTGGAGGAAGTTGACTATCTAGATCCGCGCCAGTCCGGCTTTCGGCCCGGGCATAGCACCGAGACGGCATTGGTCGCGTTGGTAGATGATCTCTGGAGGGCCAGAGATGGGGGATGTTCCTCCATCCTGGTCCTATTAGACCTCTCGGCGGCTTTCGATACCATCGACCATGGTATCCTATTGCATCGGCTGGGGGGGTTGGGGGTGGGAGGCACCGTTTTACGGTGGTTCTCCTCCTACCTCTCTGGCCGATCGCAATTTGTGCGGGCAGGAGAGCAGAGGTCGACCCCGAGACCCCTCACATGCGGGGTGCCTCAGGGGTCGGTCCTCTCGCCTCTCCTGTTTAACGCATACATGAAGCCGCTGGGTGAGATCATCCGTGGTTTTGGGGTAGAGTACCACCTGTACGCTGATGACACCCAGCTGTACATATCTACCCCAAACCACCCCAACGATGCCATAGCGGTGATGTGCCAGTGCCTGGAAGCCGTGAGGATCTGGATGGGAAGTAACGGACTTAGGCTCAACCCGACCAAGACCGAGTGGCTGTGGTTTCCGGCTGCCCGATTCAACCAGCTCTCTCCAACGCTGGCCATAGGGGGCGAACATCTTGCCCCTGTGGATGGGGCGCGCAACTTGGGTGTCCTCCTGGATACCCGGCTGTCCATGGAAGATCAAGTGACAGCTGTGGCCAGGAGGGCGTTTTACCAGGTTCGCCTGGTACGCCAGTTGCGCCCCCTATTGGATCGGGACGCCCTTCGCACAGTCACTCATGCTCTCGTGACATCCCGACTGGATTATTGCAACTCTCTCTACATGGGGCTCCCCTTGAGGTGTACCCGGAGGCTTCAGTTGGTCCAGAATGCAGCCGCGCGAGCAATTATGGGCACGTCTAGGTTTGCCCACGTAACACCGCTCTTGCGCGAGCTGCACTGGCTACCTGTCGTCTTCCGGGTGCGCTTCAAGGTGTTAATTACCATCTTCAAAGCGCTCCATGGCTCGGGACCTAGCTACCTGCGGGATCGGATCCTGCCCCATACATCCTCACGGCCGATTCGCTCCCACAGAGAGGGACTTCTCCGGGTGCCGTCCACTAGACTTTGTCAGCGGGCGGCGCCCAGGGGAAGGGCCTTCTCTGTGGCGGGCCCAGCCCTCTGGAATGACCTTCCCCCCGATATCAGGACAACCACGGACCTCCGCTCCTTCCGCTTAAAATTAAAGACGCACTTTTTTCATCTGGCCGGCCTTGGGTAGTCTCTTTTTAGGTTAGGGGTTTTTAGGGGTAATTTTTAGTTTAGTTTATGGGTTTTAACGCAGGATCAATTTAATTTATTTTTAACTTTGTATTTTGTATTTGTCTGTGGTTTTATTTGTATTTTTAATTGCCTGTGCCCCGCCTCGAGTCCCCTCGGGGAGAGAGAGCGGGATATAAAATTAAATTATTATTATTATTATTATTATTTTTAGGGGAGGAAAAGATGTGTCTTATACTCCAAAAAATACAATAAGTTGTTTTGATGTGGGGTTTCCAATGGATCACTCATTCAGTATATAGACCAGGGGTAGTCAACCTTTTTATACCTACTGCCCACTTTTGTATCTCTGTTAGTAGTGAAATTTTCTAACCGCCCACCGGTTCCACAGTAATGGTGATTTATAAAGTAGGAAAGTCAATTAAATTAAAAAAAGAGAAAGTGCTTCAGTATCAGGCAAAACCCCTCCCACCCACCATGAAAGCTGGAACACCCACTAGGGGGCAGTAGGGACCAGGTTGACTACCACTGATGTAGACCAAGGTAACTGTCTCCCACCTCCCTATACAGGCAACAATCAAATAGGATGTGAGCCAGGCCATCTCCCTCTGCTGTTCCACAAATGCAGAGAGCAGGTAGTAGATGACTCCTGAAGGATCCCAGGGTCATATGATTTCCATTTCTAACAGATGGACAGAGTTGGAAGGGATCTTAGAGGTCATCCAGCCCAAGCAGGAGACCCTGCATCATTTCTGACAGAAGGAAGTCCAGTCTCTTCTTGAAAGCCTCCAGTGATGGAGCTCCCACCACAGTGATGGCGATCCTTTTCAGCACTGAGCACCAAAAAGGTTTCACGGAAACATCACATGCGCACACTCATCAGGGCCACCCTCTGGAAAAGCCGAACTTCTGGGTTCTGGCGCACATGCGCGCCCAATGATCAGCTGGCCAGTATGCCAGTGCACCCTGGTTTTCAGCACTGCCATGCATGGGAAGGACAGCTGATCATCGCATGCGCATGCACACTAGAAACCCAGAAGACAAACAGGCAAGGCCATGCATGCCAGGCAACGTGGTTTGGCATGCTACTTTGGCCACACGTGCCACAGGTTTTCCATCACGGTCCCACCACTCCCGAAGGCGACTTCTGTTCCACGGGTTGATTGATTTGCGACCTTCCCAAATGGCAAAGTCAATGGGGGAAGCCAGATTCATTTAACAACCTTATGATCCACATAATAACACCAGTGCTTCGCAATGGAGATTCTGGTCCAGAATTATTTGAATTATTTGAAATGGATCCTGAGCAGGTTTACGACATACCAGGCTCCCCTTTAAGGGGCTGGACTAGAAGACCTCCAAGATCCCTTCTAACTCTATTCTATTCTACTGCTCCTTTCTCTAGAATACAAACCCCCAGAGCATCAGCTGGCGACAGCAAAAAGTACCTGATTTATTAGTACCTGATTGCTGCCATTGGGGGTTATCTGGAAATTTCCAGATCAGGTTACGCCATTCATAACCCTCAAAGCTACTACTATTGAGAGCTCTTGCATCAGAGGATCAGAGTGGAGGATCCTAAATAGCAACTGCACTTAGACTTATATACCGCTTCTTAGTGCTTCACAGCCCTCTCTAAGCATTTACAGAGTCAGCCTCTTTGCCCCCAACAATCTGGGTCCCCATTTTACCCACCTCGGAAGGAGGGAAGACTGAGTCAACCTGGAGCTGGTCAGGATCGAACTGCCAAAGTACTGGCAATTGGCAGTCAGTAGAAGTAGCCTGCAGTACTGCATTCTGACCACTGCGCCACCATGCATATAATGCTAGAAGTGATGGTGGAAAGGGACTTGTGTTTCCCAAATGCATCACGGGTGAGGTAAGCAATACAGAAATTTGTGTTTAAAAAAAGACTCACAGAGGCTAAAGCTGTGATTTCGCACATAACAAAGATGATGCCAGCCTTGTTTCCAACACAGAGCCAATTGCTGCTACTCAAAGAAACATCTGGGGGCCTTTCCAGGTATGGAACAAGCCATTGACTTGGTTCACATGTTGAGCCTAAGCCATTATTTGTTCACTTTGGGTTTGCCAAATAACTACAATGGCTGAATTCCTGGTTGGATCATATATTCCATCCAGCATTTGCTGCAAATGGTCCATCTTATGAGCCAACAACATGGCCTCCCTTGCATGAGGGCAGACATAAGACCACCCTTGGACTACTGCATCCAGTGTTGGTCACCACAATATAAAAACGATATTGAGACTCTTTCAAGAGTGCAGAAACAAGCAACAAAGATGATTAGCGGGCTGGAGGCTAAAACATATGAAGAATGTTGTTCCATGGTTAATTGTTCTGTCAGGAAAGTTCTAGGTTCTCAGTTGCTTCTCTCCTTGGTTAGTTTCCATCCATTGTCTCTTATCCTACCTTCGGGTGCTTTGGAGAATAGCCTGACTTCCTCTTCTTTGGGGCAACCCCTGAGATATTGGAAGATTGCTATCCTGTCTCCCTTGGTCCTTCTTTTCATTAAACTAGACATCCCCAGTTCCTGCAACCGTTCTTCGTATGTTGTTCAACAACTTCTAGTTTAGTTTAGTTTAGTTTTATTTGATTTATATATCGCTCCTTCTCCATCAAGATGGACTCAGGGCGGTGCACAGGGAATTAAAAATCAATACAATAAACAATAAATAAATAAACAAACAATAAATACAGTAGTAATATCTAAAATGCAATTAAACTTAGAACCTGTGCTAAAATATGTTTCTAAACTTTGAAACCCCTTTTTCCTTGCTCTACCAGGCATCAGATTTCCAAATACAGCTAGATTGGAAGGCAAGGATAAAAAACAAGAACTCCGAAGAAAAGTAGGCTAAATATAATTTATGAGGGAATGGAACAGTGGTGGGTTTCTGCAGGCTTGCACCTACTCGCGAGAGCCGGTTGGTGAAATTTAGAGAACCGGTGAGAGGGGGTTCCACCGGCGTACCTGGAAGTAAATCTGGCCCGCTGCTGCCAGTGACCCAATGGGAAGGAAAGGAAAGGAAAGGAAAGGAAGGAAAGGAAAGGAAAGGAAAGAAGGAAGGAAGGAAAGAAAGAAAGAAAGAAAGAAAGAAAGAAAGAAAGAAAGAAAGAAAGAAAGAAAGAAAGAAAGAAAGAAAGAAAGAAAGAAAGAATCATCACAATTGAGTCCAAAATTTTGGTTGCTAAGCAAGAGCGTTGTTAAATGAGTTTCACCACATTTTAAAAGGTGGCCACTTCCACCCTGTCACATGACTGCCAAGCCACACCCACAAAATAGGCCACACCTACAGAGTAGGTTCTAAAAAATTTGAAACCCACCACTGGAATGGAATATAAAACAGGGAGAGGGAAGACTTAGCAGATAGATTTGGGATGCATCGTGCACAACGCAAGTAGAAGCTGATGTCTCGGTCTGAGCAGCCTCACTTACTAGGCCAGGGATGGCTAACCTTTTTTGGCTCGCGTGCCAAAAGCGGGGGGAGCGCAGGGGAGTCGTGCATGGGCGTGCCACACCCATAATGCAATGTGCGTGACCCCCTGCTTTTGGCGTGCTTTCCCCCCCTCCCCCCCGGCTCCAGAGACTTTCTAGGAGCCTGGGGAGTGTGAAAACAGAAACTCCCCAGGAGCTTCCCTGAAGCCTCCAGAGGGCACAAAACGGCCTCAAAAGAAGGCCTGAATCAGCTGGCCAGCGCATACATGCACACTGGAGCTGACAGGGCAACGTCTCCCGTGCCCTAAGAAACGGTTCCGCGTGCCACCTGTGGATCCCGTGCCATAGGTTCGCCATCACGGAACTCGGGTTTCCCCGATCCTAGATCCACACGTATATTGGCTCATGGACTTCATCTATTTCTGGGGTGTCCAAACTTGGGAACTTTAAGACTTGTGGACTTCAACTCCCAGAATTCCCCAGCTGGGGGAAATTCTGGGAGTTGAAGTCCACAAGTCTTAAAGTTCCCAAGTTTGGACACCCCTGATCTATTTAGTAACCATCCGTTCCTATCGATTCGGAATAGCGATGATGCTCCAAAGGCATCTCCGCAAGGCCAGGCACTCCCCACCAGAGGGCGCTCCAACATTGAAAAGCGCAAGAGCCTCTTCTGGTGGGAATGGAGGGATCTGGAGTTGGCAGAAAACCAAACCTCAAAAGATTCTCCACCGTCTCTTGTTTCGTTTTCTTTTCCCCACTAGCCCCATTCCATGCACCATGCCAGGGGATTCCACAGGAAAAGCCAAGGCCCCTAGCAACGCTTGATGTGTTAATACCACTTTATAAGGCCACGCTGGGAATATTGCATCCATTTTTGGGTTGATACGATATATAAAAAAAGAGGTGGAGAATCTGGAAAGAGTGCAGAGAAGAGCAACCAAGAGGATGAGGGGACTGGAGGCTCAAACATAGGAAGAACGATTGCAGGAACTGGGGAGACAGGATAGCCATCTTCCAATATCTCAGGGGTTGCCCCAAAGAAGAGGAGGTCAACTTGTTCTAAACCTTTCAGACCTCAGGGACCCTTAAATTATATAATTTTAAATCCCGCAGACCACTAATATGATTTTTTTTAAAAAGATAAATAGTATTTAGTGCAACATAAAAAATTCAAATAATTGTTCCCTTCCAACGCTGTGATTCTGTTATTCCTTTCTGTTATTTTGTCCCTTGTTAAAAATATATCGTTAAAAAGTTAAACCAGGTCTCACCTAAGGCGCATACCAAGCCACCACCTTGGCTTGCCACAAAAAATTGGCATGTATGCATGTATGCATCACACACACACACACACACACACAGAGAGAGAGAGAGAGAGAGAGAGAGAGAGAGAGAGAGAGAGAGAGAGAGAGAGAGAGAGAGAGAGAGAGAGAGAGAGAGAGAGAGAGAGAGAGAGAGAGAGATCATACATACATACCAGTGGTGGGTTTCTGCAGGCTCGCACCTACTCGCAAGAGCCGGATGGTGAAATTTAGAGAGCCGGTGAGAGTGGGTTCCACCGGCGGAGCCAGAAGTAAGTCTGGCCTGCCGCTGCCGGTAACCCAATGGAAAGGAAAGGAAAGGAAAGGAAAGGAAGGAAGGAAGGAAGGAAGGAAGGAAGGAAGGAAGGAAGGAAGGAAGGAAGAAAGAAAGAAAGAAAGAAAGAAAGAAAGAAAGAAAGAAAGAGAATTTATCATCACAACTGAGCCCAAAATTTTGGTTGCTAAGCAAGAGCGTTGTTTCACCACATTTTACAAATTGGCCACTCCCAGCCTGTCACATGACTGCCAAGCCACGCCCATAAATAGGCCACACCTACAGAGTAGGTTCTTAAAAAATTTGAAACTCACCACTAATACATACATACATACGCATGCACACACACTCACACACACACACATAGCCATACATACATATATAGCTTTTTATTGTTTAATACCAAGTATTTAAAGTGAGAAATACAAATTGTTTCAAATAAAAGCATTTACTGATGACCTATTCATCACTTGGATGGCTTTATTTCTGTCATAGGCTACAATATAGTATATACCTTGGAACCAATACTGAAATGTAATTTTAAAGTAATTTTAAGCTACATTAATATATATACATATACACACTAAATGCTGACAAAATAAGTAATCAGGAACACTTTTATTATTAAAAATAATAATGAGCTCATTTGCACAATCAGAAAACGGATTCCCTAAGGCTTAAGCTGTAGTTTGCTCAGCCTTTGTCCAAATTTCACATGGACATTATAAGAGCCCAACAGTTTGACTCATCTAACAGGGAAAAGCTTAACCAAAATGAACAGGAACCAATTTCACGTGTGCTGCAAATGAAGTTGTTCCACCCTTACCTGACCTGGTCCTCAGCCTACGACCAGTTGCTTAGCAACCGTTCAAAGTTACAATGGTGCTAAAAAAAAAGTGGGCTTACGATCAGTCCTCAAACTAATGACCATCGCAGCTTCCCTGCAGTTCCTTTGAAATATCGTCAAAGAAAAACAAGGAAGTGCAGTTGTCTCTTTAAAAAGCACCTTTGGGACAACCTGCAAGGCTGAGAATCTCCATAGTCCTGGTTCTGCTCAATCTTTTCATTTATTTATTTCATTTTATTTATTGGAATTTTTGGAACACAAATGAGAACAAGAATATATATATATAGAGAGAGCTATGCTGGAACATACACACACACAGCCAGTGTGTGTGTGTGTGTGTGTGTGTGTTCTACCATATCTCTGGAACACTTCAACCCAACCTGGTACACAGATGACTTACTCTCTGGAGAAAAAAGACTGTGGGGGTAAGACACCCTTAACAGCCCTCGGGATGGGTGTTCTGTTAAGATACAGCCTGTTGTGCCTTAAAATTGATTCTTCTGTACAGTGCAGTGGAGTTGCCATGGTCCAGTACTCCACAAGGAAAGAGGGAAAGGGGGAAAATCCAACATTAGAAATTTTATTTGGTCTGGACGTTTCCTCCCATAAATAAATAAATACCCGGGCAAGGGTATTTATTTAGGGGTATCAACTAGTAAGAGAATGAAAATGCAATGACAGAGACGAAGGCATGTTAGTGCACTTATGCAGGCCCCCTTTATGCCTGATAACGAGTCTTATGGGAGGATCAAGGATTTGTTTTTAATGCAGTTGAAATAAAATATTACCTTCAGACTTGGATATGGCTCTATTTAACAACAGCCAACAGTATCTGTATTTTTCACAAAGCAATATCCAAGTCTGAAGGTAAAGATATTGAAGGCAGTATCTTCATTCAACAACAGGGGGCAGCACCTCGTTATCCTTGACAGAAAATTTAAATCTTGTTTGGACAGGAGACCACAAAGAGATTCCAGGGCTGAGCATTTCCTTGATGGGAAATAGAAAACATTTAAGAAATCCTGAAAAAAATCAGTGGCAATAACATTAATGCGTCTTTACAGTCACCAGGTGGGCAGGGACAGGGGCGCCAGTTCGAAAACATGCATATGCAAGTAGATAAATACAGGTCACCCTCAACTTACGACCACAATTGAGCCCAACTGCCCAGACAGTTGTTAAGTAGGTTTTTATTCCATTTTACGACCTTTCTTGCCACCGCTGTTAAGTGAAAGAGTGCAGTTGTGAAGTTAGTAAGACGGTCGTTAAGTGAATCTGGGATCCCCATCGGCTTCGGCTTGTCAGAAGGTCACAAAAGGGGATTACATGACCCTGGGACAACTGTCATAAGTGTGAGTCATTTGCCGAGCACCTGAATGTAAATCATGTGACTTTGGGGATGCTGCAACGGTCATAAGTGTGAAAAATGGTCATACGTCACTTTTTTCAGTGCCAGTGTAACTTCCAAGGGGTCACTAAGCAAACTGTTGCAATTCGAGGACTCCCTGTATGTTCTGTCAGTCTATATGCAAAAATAGGACAGAGGAATAAAATGAACAAATTGAACAAAATGCCAAGTTGACATTTCCTGCCTCTCCTCTCCTCTCCATACTGCAATCATGTGATTTGATTTATACTAACCATGCCATTGCAATAAAACATCCCCAGTACATTTAAAATAAGATGCAATCTATATAAATAATAAACACAGATAAATAAAAATGGAACAAGAGTTTGTTCAAAACCACTAATCTCCGAAAGTCCTGCACCGAACGTTTCCAAATTTTCACACAACGTTCCTTTCAAGTACGGCACCAATGATATATATATAGATTGTGTAGATGTCACACCTGTGCCAGGTACACGCAACGGAAATGTAAAAAATTGTTTAAAAGGTAGGTAGATGGATAGAGAGAGAGCAGTGGGCCACAGGTATTATGTCATCCTTTATGACATAAAATACTCTGTCCATAAGATTCAAGGAGAAATACAGTAGGTAGGTAGGCAGCTATAGGGATAGAGAGATGGAGGGAGAAATGCAGTAAGTAGGTAGGTAGAGGGATAGAGAGAGGGAGAAATACAGTAGGTAGGTAGGTAGGCAGCTATAGGGATAGAGAGATGGAGGGAGAAATGCAGTAGGTAGATAGGTAGGTAGGTAGAGGGATAGAGAGAGGGAGAAATACAGTAGGTAGGCAGCTATAGGGATAGAGAGAGGGAGGGAGAAATGCAGTAGGTAGATAGGTAGGTAGGTAGAGGGATAGAGAGAGGGAGAAATACAGTAGGTAGGTAGGTAGGCAGCTATAGGGATAGAGAGATGGAGGGAGAAATGCAGTAGGTAGATAGGTAGGTAGGTAGAGGGATAGAGAGAGGGAGAAATACAGTAGGTAGGTAGGTAGGCAGCTATAGGGATAGAGAGAGGGAGGGAGAAATGCAGTAGGTAGATAGGTAGGTAGGTAGAGGGATAGAGAGAGGGAGAAATACAGTAGGTAGGTAGGTAGGCAGCTATAGGGATAGAGAGAGGGAGGGAGAAATTCAGTAGGTAAGTAGGTAGGTAGGTAGGTAGGTAGGTAGAGGGATAGAGAGAGGGAGATACAGTAGGTACGTAGGTAGGCAGCTATAGGGATAGAGAGAGGTAAGGAGAAATTCAGTAGGTAGGTAGGTAGGTAGGTAGAGGGAGAGAGGGAGAAATACAGTAAGTAGGTAGGTTGTTGGGGGTTATATGGTGGCTGTGCTTATGTGTTTGTGTGTGCAGGTGTAGATCTACACACAGATTGGTTGGCCATTTAACCAGACTGGGCCACAGCAACGCGTGGCCGGGAACGGCTAGTCAAAGTATAAACATAGAAGCAGAAACTAATCTCAAAGGCTTTCCAGAAGACGTCAGTTTTCAAAAGTTTCTGGAGGACTAAACCAGGCTGAGCAGACGTCATTCTACCGAGTGGGTGTCGTTGCTACTGGATTATACCTCCTGGCCTTCATGCCAGCTGGGAATTCTGGGAGTTGAAGTCCACACGCGTTAGAGCTGCTAAGGTTGAGAAACACGGCTCCAGGGCAGGGGTGTCAAACTCAAATAGCCTGGAAGTAGCAAAGGACTGGCCTGCGGTGCCTCTGGCTGCCAAAACGGGGAATGGGGAGGCTTTACGTGGTCCCCCCACGCCCCATTTTCAGCCTGGACAGCCAAAATGGGGTGCGGGAGGCCGTATGGAGCCCCCCGTGCTCTGTTTTGGTTGGCCCAGTGCTGCAGGAGGCCCTCCAGGTTGAAAGCGGGGCATGGATGCAGCCGTATGCAGCCCCCCCTGTGCCCCATTTTGGCCCGGCAGGCAGGCTGCTGCAGGAGGCATCTATCCCATCTCCTCCCCCCCCCCCCCATTAGCCGGCCCAGAGAGGAGAACTACAATGGTGATGTGGCCCTCGAAGAAGTCCAGTTTGACCCCCCTGCTCTAGGACAAGGATGGCTGGCCTTTTTGCCACTGTGTGCCAAAGGCCTGCCCTGCGCATTCATAATGCAATGCAAGTGTGCAGGTGCGTGGGATACCCCCCATACACACGTGCGCTCAGGCCCCTACACATGCATGCATGACCCCCGCACTCCCCTGCTCAAGTGCGTGACCTCCCGTGTGTGCCATACCCCCATGCATGTGCATATGTTCTCCACATGTATCTCGCCCCTGCGCATGCATGGCAGAGGTCTGTAAACCAGCTGGCGGGAGGTGCACAAACATCCACATTGGAGTGGAGCTGGGTTGACGGCTCAAGTGCCCCCAGAGAGACTCTGGAAAGAGGGCAGAGAAGAGCAACGAAGAGGATTAGGGGACTGGAGGCTAAAACAGTTGCAGGAGCTGGGTATGTCTAGTTTAATGAAAAGAAGGATTAGGGGAGACAGGATAGCAGCCTTCCAATATCTCGGGAGCTGCCACAAAGAAGAGGGAGTCAAACTATTCTCCAAGGCACCTGAGGGCAGAACAAGAAGCAATGGGTGGAAACTAATTAAGGAGAGAAGCAACTTAGAACCGAGGAGAAATTTCCTGACAGTTAGAACAATTAATCAGTGGAACAGAAATTGCCTCCAGAAGTTGTGAATGCCCGAACACTGCAAGTCTTCAAGAAGATGTTGGATAGCCATTTGTCTGAAACGGAATAGGGCTTTCTGCCTAGGAAGGGAGTTGGACTAGATGACCTCCAAGGTCCCTTCCAACTCTGCTATTGTATTGTATTGCATTGCTACCTGTGGCACCCATGCCATAGGTTCACCATCATGGCTCTAGAACAGGGGTGGGCAAACTTGGCAACTTTAAGTCTGAAGGACTTCAGTTCCCAGACTTCTCCAGCCAGCTTTGTTGCCCACCCCTGCTCTAGAAGATTAACACCAGCTACTAAGTAGAGAACTACATTCTGGACTCTGGAAAGCTTCCAGATGTTCCCGAGAAAGAGAGAAAGAGAGAGAAAAAGAAAAAGAAAGAAAGAGAGGGAGGGAAGGAAAAGAAAGAGAGAGAGAGAGAGAAAAAGAGAGAGAAAGAGCATATTGTAGTGGTCCAGATGAGGATGAGCTCCAGATGAGAACAGAGGTTCTCATTCAGAAAAATGAGATGTTCTTCCCTCTAATCAGATGACGATAAGGGGATGACGGAGGGACTTGCCCCAAGCGGGCCTCTGGCTCCAGCTGCTTCCTGAAGACCCCAGGCCCTTCCTTCCTTCCTCAGCGCCCCGTCTTCCTTGGATGCTTTGTTTACCCAAAAGATCACAATCCCCACCACCACGGGGGGCCATTGATCTCTGTGCCAAGACTGCGGGAGGCAAGAAGGAGGCCGGAGGAAGTCACATCACCTGTCAGTGGGAGGAAGACCACCAGGTGAGGCCAGGGGCCCAGAAAGAGGAGGACGTGTTTACTCTGCCGTGGCCTGAGCAAACACGACTGCACAACTGCACACTCAGACCAGGAACTTAGTCATCCCAGGTTACACCGGGCTGCAAAGGAACTCGGATTCATGGGGGGAGGGGGTCGATTGCTCTCCATTCCCTCCCTGGAGGAGGAACAAGGGGGAACCTGCATCGGTGCCAGGAGGTTGAGGTGGCAAAAATTGCACCAAACAAGATCGCAGTGACAAAAGGATGGGGTCTTCCCTGTCTCTGGGGGGCTGCATTGTGGTCACCTGGTCTTTGAAGTCCTTTCTTGGTAGCCCTCAGCCTGTTGCCAAATTTGTCACTTGGTAGAGCAAGAGTGTCCAAACTTGGCAACTTTAAGACTTGTGGACTTCAACTCCCAGAATTCCCCAGCCGGCTGGCTGGGGAATTCTGGGAGCTGAAGTCCACAAGTCTTAAAGTTGCCAAATTTGGACACCTTAGTGGTAGAGAATGCAATTTCACAGACTCATAGAATCAGAGGCCTAGAAGGAACCTCGGAGAACTTATAGTACCACCTGGGGGAAACGGCTGTCCAGTCTCTTCCTAAAAACCGCCAGTGATGGAGAGCCCACAAGCCATTCCACCCATGAACTGCTCTCACTGTCAGGAAATTCCTCCTTAGTTCCCGGTTGGGTCTCTCTTTAGTGAGCTTCCTCCCACTGGCTTTTGTCCTCCTCCCAGATGCTTTGGGGAATACATCCATCCCTCTTCGTTGTGACAGTCCCTCAAGTACTGGAAGGCAGCTCTCCTGTTCTCCACGATCCCTGACACAAAGAGAAAGAAAGAGAGGGGGAGGAAAAAGAGAGAGAGACAGAGAAAGAGAGAAAAAGAAAAAGAAAGAAAGAAAGGGAGGGATGGCGGAAAAAGAAAAAGAGCGAACTAGAGAAAGAGAAAGAAAGAGAAAGAAAGAGAGAAAAAGAAAAAGAAAGAAAGGGAGAGAGAGAGAGAGAGAAAGAGAGAAAAAGAAAGAAAGAAAGGGAGGGAGGGAGGGAAGAAAAAGAAAGAGAGGGAAAGAAAGAGAAAGGGAGGGAGGAAAGAAAGAAAGAGGGGGAGGAAAAAGAAAGAGAGAAAAAGAAAAAGAAAGAAAGGGAGAGAGAGAGAGAGAGAAAGAGAGAAAGGGAGGGAGGAAAAAGAAAAAGAAAGAGAGAAAGAGAAAGAGAAAGAAGGAGAGGGGGAGGAAAAAGAAAGAGAGAGAGAGAGAAGGAAAGAGAAAGAGAAAGAGAGAGAGAAAGAGAGAAAAAGAAAGAAAGAAAGAAAGAAAGGGAGGGAGGGAGGAAAAAGAAAGAGAGGGAGAGAAAGAGAAAGGGAGGGAGGAAAGAAAGAGGGGGAGGAAAAAGAAAGAGAGAGAGATAGAAAGAGAGAGAGAGAAAGAAAGAAAGAAAGAAAGAAAGAAAGAAAGAAAGAAAGAAAGGGAGGGAGGAAAAAGAAAAAGAGGAAAGGATTAAAGAAAAAAAGAAAGAAAAAGAAAGAAAGCGAGAAAGAAAGAAAGGAGGGTGGGAGGGAGGGAGGGAGAAAAAAGAAAGAAAGAAAGAAAGAAAGAAAGAAAGAAAGAAAGAAAAGGAAGAAAAGGAAGAAAAGAAAGAAAAGAAAGAGAATAAAATAAAAGGACAGTCAGATAGGCAGAGGTATCTGCAGAGAGGTAATGCAGATAACAAAGGCATAAAGCTCCATTTGCAAGGCCTCAATCTTAACTTTTTCACACACACACACACACACACACACACACACACACTCCTCTGACCAATGGCCCTGGACACTGGACCAAGAACGCTAAGAAAGCATTGATGGTGGTTATTCATTCAGCACTACAAACGCTTGCTTGCCCCAAGCAGCTCTGCTGGGGATGGTCCTTTTTCTGCCGGGAGGGGAGGGGAGGGGAAAGGGAGGGGAGGGGGGATCATTGGTAGAGAGATGAGCGGACCATGACGTGGGCCCTGCTGGAAGACCTGAAAAACCAGATCCGAGGAGGCTGCCCTGGAGAACATCCATTTCTCTGCTGGAGGAGAGTCAGGCACTCAACTGGATGGCGCCCACCCATCAATTAAAAGAGAGATTACGGAAGACTTTCTACTTCCTGTGGGGGAAGCCGGGGAAAACCAACCAGGATCCCCTCCGGTCCTTTCTGAACGCCGTTCTTGCATTCCTGCGAGGTGGCCAAGCCCAGAGGCTGTTCATGGAGGAGCCCAAACCAAAAGCCACCCATCCACCCACCCGCCGGCAGGCTGCATTGGCGCAATCAGGGAAGAACGCCTCCCTGCAGCCCGATGAGGTTTGCCAGGGGGGAAAAGTTTGCATCCACCCCTTCCTGGGCCAAGAAGCCGAAGGGATCTCGGTGTCCCGATTAGAAGTGATTCATATCTGCTCCCTCGACGCAGCCAAGGTGTTTTCCTCCCCAGCTGGCTCTTTCCTGAGTGACTAATGGGAGAGCTCAGATTTCGCTTATTAATAAGGCCGTTGAGCCATCTGTTCAGGAGGCCCATCCGGCAGGTAGGGTTGCGCAGAGACACCTGTGACTCATTCGGGCTACATTGGAGGAGGAGGAGGAGGTGGAGGAGGAATGCCCAGCTGGGGATGGGGGACTTCCTCCCATCCACAGGAGAAAGAATCAGAATAGAACCGGAGGGGAACTTGGAGGTCTTCTAGTCCAACCCCCACACAAGCAGGAGATCCTCTACCCGGGATGGCGAACCTATGGCACGTGTGCCCAAAGTGGCCCACAGAGCCATGTCGTCACCTGTTCCTCTTCCAGGTTTCTGATGCACATGCGCATGCGACAATCAGCCGGCCTTTGTCCATGCAGCAGTGCCAGAAACCCCGGAGAGGTGGTCCTCCATTTTCTGGCGTGAGCGTCAGCTGATTGGCGCATGCACGGCAGGCACCAGAAGACTGTGCCGGAAACCGGAAGTTCATTTTCCTCCGTGCGCATGCTCCCTTGGCAGCTCCTCTTCCTGTCCACACCCCAGACAAGCCCAAAGTGCTCCCTTTTCAGCACTCGGTGCCAAATCCTCTATCATTTCAAGTGACGGTCCAGCCTCTCCTTAAAAACTTCGAGTGATGGAGAAACCCATAATTTCTGGAGGCAACTTCTCTTCCACTGGTTCAAGGGCCAGCAAATTGCGGCTCTGGAGCCGCATGTGGCTCGTTCATTCCTCTGCTGCGACTCCGTCAATGGTCGGCGCCACAATTTTGAGAGGAACTTCTGGTGTGGGGGAGAGAAGCACAGTGCGCCAGGAGAAGACTTTATGGGAAAGGGAGGGTTTTCCAGTTGTCTCCACAATTGATAGGGCTTTCTGTTATGACAGGTAGAGGAAAAAGGACACCGCGCTAGGAGGAGACTCTATGGGGGGGGGGGGGGGGACTGAACTTCCGGTCAGCTCCAGAATTGAATAGAGGGCTTCCGGTTAGCCCTTTGTGGCTCCCGGTGTTTTCTTTTCTGTGGGAAACGGATCCAAATGGCTCTTTGAATGTTTGTTTGCCGACCCCTGCACTGGTTAATTATTCTCACTGTTACGAAATTTCTCCTTAATTCCAGATTGTTTCTCTCCTTGATTGGTTCAATCAACCAATCAAAAAAACAAAAAAAAGAATCAGAATAGAGCTGGAAGGGACCTTGGAGGTCTTCTACTCCAGCCCCCTGGCTCAAGCAGGAGAGCCTATACCAGGGGTAGTCAACCTTTTTATACCTACCGCTCACTTTTGTATCTCTGTTAGTAGTAAAATTTTCCAACCGCCCACTGGTTTCACAGTAATGGTGATTTATAAAGTAGGGAAGTCAATTAAATTGAAAAAAGGAAAGTGCTTCAGTATTTGACAAAACCCCTACCGCCCACCACGAAAGCTGGAACGCCCCACTAGTGGGCGATAGGGACCAGGTTGACTACCACTGCCCTAGACGAGTGACTGTCGAGTCTCTTCTTAAAAGCCTCCATTGATGGAGCATCTACTACAACATCTGAAGGCAACTTCTGTTCCACTGGTGGTTAATTGTCCTCACTGTCTCCTTTGGCCACAGCTGACTTTCGACCAGAAAAAAACGAAGCAGGCAACATGGATCAATTCAGTCTTCATTTTATTCAGAAGACGATATAAATAATCCTCAACTGACCGTCAAAACTGACCTCAATATTTATGTGGCTAAGTGAGAAATTTATTAAGTGATTTTTGCCCCATTTTATGGCTTTTCTCGCCACTTTTGTTCAGTGAATGACTGCAGTTAAGTTGGTAGCATGGCTGTTAAGTGAATCTGGCTTTCCCATTGACTTTGTTTTTCAGAAGGTCGCAAGAGAGGATCACACGGACCCCAGAACACTGCAACCGTCATAAATGTGAGTCAACTGACAAGCATCTGAATGTAAATAATGTGCCCACGGCGATGCTGCAATGGTCATAAGTGTGAAAAATGGTCATAAGTCACTTTTTTCTGTTTTGCCGTTGTAACTTCAAATGGCCACTGTTGTAAGTCAAGGACTATATGTATTACTTTAAAAGAGTGGGACTTCCTGTTCCGGCTTCTGGCGGCGACGGACGAGTCCTGGGACTCGTCCGCCATTTTGTTCTTTTTTCTGCCCCAAACGGGGCGGGGTGCCCCTTTTTTGGGGGGACCCTCCGTAGGACCGGCTTGCCTGGACCTGTTCAGCCTGGCGGCGGCCGGGTAACACTCCTTGTCTTCGGTCTAGGTGGAAGAAGACATGCTGCGGGGGGCTTGGTTCCCTTCGCCAACGGAGGACGGTAACAAATAATGGATTTGGAGAGAACGGAGCGTTCGGGTCGGATGGCTTTGCTGGGGCTTTGGCGGCGAGGTGGAGAGTAAGTGACTTTAACTTTTTTTTTGCTGGCGGCTTTGATTGAGAGAAACGTGGAGGGGGGTGTTTGTTAAACCCCCCCTCGGATTTACAACAGCGGCGTTCAGAAATGGCTCCTCGATGCGAGGAAGCGGATATTTCTCATCCGGACTTTTGCGGAACAAGTGAAAGTGCTTCGCGGCTTGTTTCTATACAATGTATCTAAGTCCGGCTTTATTGAAACAATTTTCTTTGTCACTTTCTCCTGCTGGCTGCCAGACTGGGCGGTGGAAGATGGCTACCCTTTGTTCCTAAATGACTATTTTTTATGGAAAATTACCAACATCTCTTTGTGACTTGGACCGTCTCTCTCTAACAATGGAGGATTTTTTGGATTAATTGATTCCTTCCCTGGAGTGCCTTCTTTGTCTTAATAATTGACTGTGAAAATTGCTTCTCTCTCTGGACTCTATAATTTTCTACAACTTTGATCTGAACTTTCTTCTCCGGACTTGCTCCAGCGGCCGCACCCAAAAAACGCCATCTTAGTGGCACTGACCTTAACAGCTCACCATGGCTTCAAAAAAACAACCAGAAAATCCAGGATTGGAAGAAAGAATGACAGCTATGGAAGCAGTGTTACACTCCTTAGTGCTGGAAATTAAAGAATTAAGGAAAGAACATTGCAGTTCTAAACTTGAACTTTTGGAGACACAGAAAAAATTAATGCAGAATACACAGAAGACTGAGGAGTTGGAAGTGGGGCTGGCTGGGGCAAACTTAAAAACATTAATATTGAAATTGGAGATTTGACTGGTCATATGTCTAGGATGGATTTTGAAAGGATGTCATATTTTTTAAGATTTCAGAATATTTCGGAGGAAACTGGTGAATGCCTTCCTGATCTCATGAGCACAATTTTAGCAGACTATTTACACAAACCTAAAGATGAGATCAGGGGGGACATTGACCTAGTCTACAGAATAAATTCAACATATGCCAGGATAAATGAAGTACCCAGAGAGATACATATTAAATTTGTCAGAAGGTCGACTAGGGAGGGAATCTTGAAGGCGCAGAGAGAGGGTCCGTTAATTTATCAACAAAAGGAAATTGCTATCTTGAAGCAGGTCCCAAAAAAGATTAGAGAGGTGAGGAGGAAGTATTCCTTCTTATCTAAAAAATTGTTTAAACACGGGATTTGGTTTAAGTGGGCGATGCCAGAAGGGATGTTGGTGTTCTGGGAAGGAGGAAGAGTAAGGATTAAAACAGTTGCTGAGGCGGAAGCCTTTCTTAAAAAACATTCCTCTACCCTGGGGGAAGATCCAGGAGGGGCAGAGGGGGCCACGGCCCCGCCCACTGGGGGCCAGGAAGGAGAACAAGAAGACACAATTGCCAAGAGACTTAGATCTAAAAAATGACTTTTCTTTTTATTAATACAGTATAACTTTTATCTGGATGTTTGTACATGACTGCCAGCATAGAATTTAGAATTTATGATGTATGCATTTATTTTCACCTTGTAGTATTATTGAAAAATGTATTACCAATGTCTTATTAAGAAGCCCTGGAGGGGCCAACGATCTCGACGTGAAAGTTCTCAAAATATTTCTGTACTTTACCTTACCCTACCCTACCTGAAAAAATTTGTAAAAACCAATAAAACTTTTGCAATACAAAAAAAGAGTGGATAAAAAGAAACCTTATTAGGCTTCATACAGCCGTACTGGGTCTTAGATTTTGTGAAGTTCTGCAAAAAATGTAATTGATAATTGATCAATCGATCAATTTTGCTACTGTATTTTTCAGAGTATAAGATGCACCTTCCCCCTCACCAAAAAAAGAGGGTGAAAATCTGGGTGTGTCTTATACACCAGGGGTCTCCAACCTTTGCAACTTTAAGTCTGAAGGACAAGTCAACAGGCAGGCAACAAAATCTAACAGACTCAATGCCGAGATTAGGCAAAACCGGGCTCCAAAAATAGTCACTGTGTGAAGAACCTTGGAGTCCTAGTGCAGGGGTCTCCAACCTTTGCAACTTTAAGTCTGAAGGACTTCAGCTCCCAGACTTCTCCAGCCAGCAAAGCTTCATCACACTAGTCCAGGGGTCACCAACCTTTGCAACTTTAAGTCTGAAGGACTTCAGCTCCCAGACTTCTCCAGCCAGCAAAGCTTCATCACACTAGTCCAGGGGTCTCCAACCTTTGCAACTTTAAGTCTGTAGGACTTCAGCTCCCAGACTTCTCCAGCCAGCAAAGCTTCATCACACTAGTCCAGGGGTCTCCAACCTTTGCAACTTTAAGTCTGAAGGACTTCAGCTCCCAGACTTCTCCAGCCAGCAAAGCTTCATCACACTAGTCCAGGGGTCCCCAACCTTTGCAACTTTAAGTCTGAAGGACTTCAGCTCCCAGAATTCTCCAGCCAGCAAAGCTGGAGAATTCTGGGAGCTGAAGTCCTTCAGACTTAAAGTTGCAAAGGTTGGAGACTCCTATTATACACTGAATAGAGCATTTTTTGGCCTCTCGAAGCCAAAAAATTCACAACAATTGATATCCAGAGGGTTTGAGAAGCTTGCAAAGTGCTCCTGGGGGCTGGGGAGGGCAAAAATGAGTGACAAATGTGCCGTTTTTGCCCTCCAGCCGCACCCTACAAGCCTCCCAAAGCTCTGCATGCCCCCCCTTATTTTTTTGGCCAAAAAACGAGGCGTGCAGAGGGTTTGGGAGGCCTGCAAAGTGCAAAAACGGTTTTTAACTTACCTCTTCAAAATCATGGTCCATCTTATACTCCGGTGCGCCTTATAGCCTGAAAAATACGGTTATATACCACTCAGCTTTTGAGCATGGGTTTTTTTTTCATGGTGTACATCAGAGGTTCCCAAACGTGGCAACTTTAAGACTTGTGGACTGCAACTTCCAGAATTCCCCAGCCAGCATGGGAGTTGAAGTCCACAAGTCTTAAAGTTGCCAAGTTTGGGAACCTCTGGTGTACATCATCTATATTTTAAATGATGATAAGTAAATATCTTTATTTATTTTCCTTTAAATTCAAGATCTCTTTGTAGGTGTCTGTCTTGACGCATTGCAGATAGTTCTCACTTTACGACTGGTCGCTTTGTGCCCATTCAAAGTTACAACGGGACCCCCAAAAGGTACCTAAAACCCAGATCCAAAGTTACAACAACCGGCCCCGCCTCCAGCAGTTACGTGATCACATTTCAGCCACTCGGCAACCCTCCTGAATTTACGGACACGATTTGCATTTTTGCCAAAACCTGGTTTTTATTTAAGAACCGTAACATTCTCTTAATGACTGCGGGTTCACTTAACAACCATCGTGATCTGTTTAATGAAAAAAAAGGTAATAAAATCAGGTCAGTTTCATGATGACCTACTGTACAACTAACACAACTCATGCCCATAGTGAGAAGACTCCATTACAGTTGTAAGTCGAGGACTAGTTGTAAAGCAAAGCCATTTGTGCGTCCACCTTTGGAATCAGCTGGCGTTTGTCCTTTCTATAATTGGCCTGAAATGCTGCCAGTGAAACCAGGCTCCCAAGCTCCGTTTTCAGCTGCAACGGCCTCCTGCAGCCTCTGCCAGTGAAACCAGACTCCTGAGCTCCGTTTTCAGCTGCGACGGCCTCCTGCAGCCTCTGCCAGTGAAATCAGGCTCCCAAGCTCCGTTTTCAGCTGCAACGGCCTCCTGCAGCCTCTGCCAGTGAAACCAGACTCCTGAGCTCCGTTTTCAGCTGCGACGGCCTCCTGCAGCCTCTGCCAGTGAAAACAGATTCCCAAGCCCTGTTTTCAGTTGTGACGGCCTCCTGCAGTTTCTGCCAGCTAAAACGGAGCTCGGGAGGGATGCACACGGCCCTCTTGATCTCCATTTTCACTGGCAGTGGCACCACAGGCCGGTCCTTTGCTGTTTCCAGGTTGGCCCCACGGGCCAGATCTAAGCACCCCACAAGCTGGATTTGGCCCCCGGACTGTGAGTTTGACAGCTATGCTCTAAAAGGATGCCAATGACCAGCTGTCTGCAAGGAATATATAATCCTTCCATTCCCCACTATTCTGTCAGAGCTGAAGAAGCTTCTTGGATGAGAAGTGAAATGTCTTCAAAGAAAAAACAAGAAAGTCCAGCTGCCTTCTGAAAAAGCCCCTTTGGGACAACCATGACCTGGGTGACTGAGAACCCCTAAAGACCCCACAGAAGGAGGCTTTCTCCAGATTCATCGCAGGTCGTTGTGTTCAGGAAGTTAAAAATGCCAATGAAGGCTCCCATTAGGAGAGCCAGCTCCTCTTCGCTTCCTGTCGCTTCTGAAGGGGGCAGTCCAACCAAACCCCTAAGTTTGTCCTGGCTCCTTTTTCTACAGGGTGAGGCTCGATTCAGCCCCTCTGTCTGTCTGTCAGGCTCTGGCAGCCGTAAGGTTCCCCCAGAGGGGTCAACAGAGCTGTGTCTGCAGGTGTGCTGGAAGAAATGTCCTTCTGGGTTCAGTTCCAAGCCGGGGAAAAGACACTGGAAACATGGAGGCTTGAGCTTCCTGTTCCTGTGCAAGAACATGGATTCTATTGGCTGTCATAGGGGTCATAGCTAACTTTGTAGGTTGTCCAGGTTTGGTTGCAGTTTGGACTCTCTGAGATGATGCAAATTAGGGGTCTTCACACTTTTTAAACAGGGGGGCAGACTGGCTGAGTGGGTGTGGCTAGATCATGTGACTAAGTGGGCGGGGCCAATTTAACAATCCATTAAAAAATGCACACAAATTAAATTTTAATTTGTTTTGCTCCTGGGTGTGTTTTATTTGCTTTTGTTTGCATGTTGCCCTTTGCGTTGCCTTTTCTTTTGACTAGATCGTTTTTTCATTTGTTTAGGAGTCCTGTGGTCCTTTTCAGGAAAAGCAGTTTGGCATCAATTCTTCTCAGCCCCAAGGAGCTTACAATGGACAAGTCTCTCCCTCTGTCTTTCTCTCTGTCTCTCGTCTCTCTCTCTCTCTATGTCTCTCTCTTTCTCTCTCTATCTTCTGGAGATGGGGGAGGTGAAAAATGGGCCCGTTTTTGGCCTCCAGGGGCGTCTGTGCACCCCACTTTTCACACACACCCGCCTCCAGCACGTCTCTGCAAGCCAAAATTGTTGGCCTTTCCTTTCGGTTCCAGCTCACGGGCCTCGCTAGGGTTAGTCCGGTGCTCAGCTGAAGGATGGGTGGGGAGATGTGGGCGGGGCAGCCTCATGGTCCAGATTAATGGCTTCGGTGGGCCTCATCCAGCCCGTGGGCCGTAATTTGAGGACCCATGATGTAAATGAAGAGGCTTGTGTTCTGAAAGGGTGTTGGGCAATTCCTATTATGGCATCAGGGTTTTGTCCTGGAGGGTCCTGTCTTCAGCCCATCCCCCTGGAGCTGGAGGTCTTTTGTCCTGTAGATAGGCTGGCCCAGTCCTTCTCCATGGGCACCAAGTATCTGCTGTGGGGAGGGCAGGGAGCTGCTTTCTGCCTTTAAAAACATGTTTTCTCCTTTAGGGAAATATGACATTCTGGCTTTTAATATTTCTCAAAATATTTCAGTCTTCTAGGAGGGATGGAGCTTCCCACAGGTGCAAAGAGAGCTCCCTTTTGCATCTGGCCAGACTGGCTGAAGTTGACCAAGGCTGGTCAATGGAGCCCCTGTTTCTCCCGGCAACCCTCATAATATCTCTTTCATGCCTTCCTCCAGCCAGGGAAACCGTGGTTGGCATCGCAGGCAATTGTGAATACTTTAAGGAACGGCGGTTGGAAGGCAGTGCAGAGACACGGCTACAATTTTTCAGCTTGCTTCGCTTGAGTTGGGCGATGGCCCAGGGGTGGCACAGCTGCCCACCGTCTAGCCAGCAAAGTGCCAGGCTGAGAGCCTGGTGAAGATGGCAGGTTTCCTCAACCCTCTCGAAACCTCGGCTATTTTTGTTCCTGGGCTACGGCTGGAGTAAATGCTGCTTTTCTTTCAGGGTTGCTGATCCAGATTTTTCCCCACATACAAATAAAGGCATGGAAAGAATCTGAAGTTTGATCTAGTCAGAAAAGATTATCCCCATTTCACTGTGGGTCATAGCAGTGGTGGGTTCTGGATCTCATTGCAACTAGTACGCTGCGATGGGGCGGGGTGTCCACTATGGTACACATGCTGCGCACGCATGCACACCCACCACCCTCCAATGCTCCAGCTGCTCGGCAGAGGTCGTGCAGGCGCCGCACACTGAGCATGCATGCACAAATGGCCCGGTTAGCTCAAACAGAGGTAAGGAACAAGGGCGGGTAGGTAGGCCCTCCAAAGCACCATTCTGGTATGATGGCCCAGCTGCCACCGGGGCGTACCTCCCAGAACCCACCACTGGGTTGTAGGTAGACAATCTAGGCCAGGGTCCTCCAATCTTGGCAACTTTAAGATTTGGGGCGTTGTGGCTGGAGAATTCTGGGAGTTGAAGTCTACAATTCTTAAAGTTGCCAAGGTTGGAGAACCCTGATCTAGGCCAAGGCCCGAATGAAGCTCCCTCACGCAGAAAGCCCATAAACGACACAAATTAACTGTGGAGCATCCAATCTGTGCAGAGGTGGGTTGCTCCCAGTTCAGCCCGGTTCGAACCAGGAGTGGAATTCAGGTCTGGGTCGCTGAACCAGCAGCGACCCAGCCCTGCCACGCCCCTGAATCGGTTCCCTCGCCACCACTGGGCCGTCGCCATTTTGGTTTGTAGTGACTGCGTGTGCGCAGTTCACTGTAAATTGTTCTGGGCATGCACGAAGAACAATTTACATTGAACAGTGCATGGAGGGGTTGCAAACCGGTAGTAAAACTGGGAGGAAGCCACCCCTGAATGTGTGGGCTTGCTGATGGGTGGAGGAGGGGAACTAGGTTAATTTTATGTGGGAGACAGTAGCCCCTCCTCCAGGACCAACTTCTGTGCAGAGAAGGGAATCTGCTGAATATTCAGAAAATGCACCCAGCTGCAAGCAGCTGTTTTCCCTGCAGAGAAGGAGGAGAACGGGGTCAGGCGCAAGTAACCAGCAAGGGGAGTCGAGGTCAAAGCATTTCAAGTTGATTGCATGCTACATAGACACAAGAATCTGATTCCATGACCATTTTTCACAATCATGACAGTTGCAAAAATTGCTGCACGATCAAAATTCGGACGCTCAGCAACTGGCTTGTGCTTGTCACAGTGTCCTGGTGTTGCCATATCCGGCGGTCACGTGACCCCCCTTTTCCGATTTTTCTGGCAAGCAAAGTCAACGGGGGAAGCCTGATTCACTTAACAACCGTGTTACTAACGTATCAACCACAATGATTCACTTAACAACTCTGGCTAGGAAGGTCATAAAATGGGGCAAAATTCACTTGACGACTACCTCGCTTAGCAACAGAAATGTTGGGCTGAATTGTGGTCATAAGTTGAGGACTGCCTGTATTTCTCACAGTGCTGTTTTCTAGGAGTTGAGTGATGTTTTGCAGCCATTGGCTTTCCCTTGTTTTGCCAGGAATTGGAATCACAAATGAATTTTGATGCCTTGCCTTTGCCTTTGCCTTTGCCTTTCTTTCTTTCTTTCTTTCTTTCTTTCTTTCTTTCTTTCTTTCTTTCTTTCTTTCTTTCTTTCTTTCTTTCTTTCTTTCTGCCTGCCTGCCTGCCTGCCTGCCTGCCTGCCTGCCTGCCTGCCTGCCTGCCTGCCTGCCTTTATATTGGTTGTTGACTTCTGGGGGACCTGCATTTTGCCTTGCAAGGACTTTTGGAAGGACTTTGCCATTCCTTCCCTCCTAGGGCTGAGAAAGAGCGACCGGTCCAACATCACCCAACTGGCTTTGTGCCTAAAGTGGGACTAGAACTCTCGGTCTCCCAGTTTCTAGCCTGATGCCTTAAACATTAAGCACTACACCAAACTGGTTCTCGGTTTGTTCTTAATTATCTTTGACCTCATCCTCTTGTGTCTTGTTTCCCGTAAATATGCATCCTTCAACTCAACTTTCATATTGTTTTAAAGGCTATTCATGTCAGGAATATCAATTTAAACTAAATGGTCCAACGTATGCAGATGTTTAGGGCCATTTGACCCTTTTGAATGACGGAAAAAGTTTATCTAATTGAGAACAAACTTGAACACAAGCGCTTAAAAGCTACAGGATATAATTTCTATTTACTCATCTTGGTATTGGGAGGTTGTTTTTTTAAAACAAAATATAGATCAATATCAATAAATGAACTGTGGGGCATCTGGGTATCATTCATTTAAATACAAGTAGTAATGATAGTATTAATATTATTTGTGATTTAAATCATACTCATATAATTATAATATTCTTATTCATATTTGTATTAAATTAGGAGCCTTCGTTATTTAATTCTTCAACATTTTAGTCCCCCATTCTAATAACGATAACAGTATCATTAACAGGTCATTAACATCATCCTTCTTTTCTCTAGACTTGGCCAAACCCATATCCTGCAACCGTTCTGCATATGCTTTTGTCTCCAGGACTTTTATCATCTTAGTTACTCTTCTTTGCTCTCCCCCCCCCCCCAAAAGTCTGAACACCTTTTTGTAACGTGGTGACCAAAACTGGTTGCGATATTCCAGGTGTGGCCTTACCAAAGCTTTATAAAGTGGTACGAAGACGTCACATGATTTTGATTCTACCCCTCTGTTTATACAACCAAGGATTGCATCGGCTTTTTTGGCTGTTACCCACACTGCTGGCTCAGGTTTAAGTGACCGTCCATTAGGACAGGTGTCTCCAACCTTTGCAACTTTAAGTCTGAAGGACTTCAGCTCCCAGACTTCTCCAGCCAGCTTTGCTGAAGTCCTTCAGACTTAAAGTTGCAAAGGTTGGAGACCCCTGCACTAGGACTCCAAGGTTCTTATTTATTTATTTATTATTTATTTTATTAAATTTCTAGACCGCCCCCTCTCCCCGAAGGGACTCGGGGCGGTGTACAGGAAAAATTAAAAACATCTAAAAAAACATAACGATACATACATAATTAAAATCGAATTAAATAACCCTGTACAAAAATTTATAAAACATTAAAAACTATGTCCCATTAAAACCAAATAAAACAATTTAAATTACAGACTGGGGCGAGAAGCATAAATTAGGCCAAGCCAGCCTGATGGAACAGATGGGTCTTAACTTTTTGGTGGAAGGAGCGAAGGTCCGTGGTAGTTCTAATGTCGGGGGGTAGGTCGTTCCAAAGGGTCGGGCCCATCACAGAGAAGGCCCTTCCCCTGGGCGTCGCCCGCTGGCATTGCCTAGTGGACGGCACCCGGAGAAGTCCCTCTCCGTGGGAGCGAATCGGCCGAAGGGATGTATGGGGCAGGATACGATCCCGCAAATAACTAGGTCCTGTGCCATGGAGCGCTTTAAAGATGGTGACCAACACCTTGAAACGCACCCGAAAGGCCACAGGCAGCCAGTGCAGCTCGCGCAGGAGAGGTGTTACGTGGGAGTATCTGGTAGCTCCCAAAACTGCCCGCGCGGCCGCGTTCTGGACCAGCTGTAGCCTTCAGGTGCACCTCAAGGGGAGCCCCATGTAGAGAGCATTACAGTAGTCTAGACGGGACGTCCCAAGCGCATGAGTGACTGTGCGAAGGGCGTCCCGGTCAATAGGGGACGCAACTGGCGCACCAGGCGAACCTGGTAAAACGCCCCCCTGGCCACGGCTGTCACATGGTCCTCCATCGACAGCCGGGCATCTAGGAGGACGCCTAAGTTGCGTGCCCGCTCCACGGGGGCCAGATGTTCGCCCCCTATGGCCAGTGATGGAGTCAACTTCTTCTCACAGTGACTGTTTTTGGAGCCCGGTTTTGCCTAATCTCGGCATTGGGTCTGTTAGATTTTGTTGCCTGCCTGTTGACTTGTCAACATTGGTCACGGGGGTCAAGCTGGATTTCGGATGGGATCGGTCCGGGAACTGCGGCAATCAGGTGGAATGGATTGAAATTCTCTGCTCTTTTTGCTCCTATTTTGGAGGGAAGCGATTCTTCTGAGGAGGACTCTCATCTGAAGCCCCACAAGCCTCTGGCTATCTCAGAAGCTCTAAGGACAGGGACCTCTGAGATAGCATCTGCAATCCTTCCCTCTCTGAACAGCGAGTTCCCTCTGGCTTCTTCCAGGAAGAGGCCCAGCACCAGGAGTTGGGGAGCGATTTCACAACAGGCCCCCGAGTGAAATCTTCTGCTGATAAAAGACAGGTCGTCCCCAGCAAATACGGGCCTCTTTCCCAGGACAAACGGAAAGTGAGAACTCAGATTAGAACGAGCAGGGTTTTTCACCTTACATGGGCCTCAGGGAAGCTCACGCGACTCATACCTCTAGCAGAGAGAAGGCTGCACAGAATGCTAGAGGGTTCCAAGGTCATTTACTCCAACCCTGCTCCGTGAAGGATCCAATGATTACATTAGAGCATCACTGCCAGAAGACCATCCAGCCTCTATGTGGCTCACCATTGAATCTCACTTTCAGAGAGCGGGGGGGGGAGGGGATTGAGAAGGAGGGAGAGGAGGAGGAGGAGAGGGGGGGAGAGAGGGAGAAAGAACAGGAGAAAGAGAAAGGAGGAGAAGGAGAGAGAGAGAAGGAAAAGGAGAAAGAGAAAGAGAAAGAAAGGATAGGGAGGGAGAGAAAGATAAAGATAAGAGAGGGAGAGGGAGGAAGAGGGAGGGAGAGAAGGAGAAGGAGGAGAGGGGGAGAGAGGGAGAAAGAAAAGGAGAAAGAGAAAGGAGGAGAAGGGAGGGAGAAGGAGAGAGAGAGAGAGAGAAGGACAAGAAGGAAGAGAAAGAGAAAGAAAGAGAGGGAGGAGAGGGAGGGAGAGAAGGATAGAGGGAGACAGATGGAGGGAGGGAGGAAGGAAGGAAGCAGAGGAAGTGGGAGAGGGTGCAATTCTTGTATCAACCTCATATTTCCTTCAATACCCCTCCATTTTTCTCTAGGTCCTCCGCCAACCAATTTCGTTGTAAACAAGTACAATGACAATAAAGATTATACCTATACTTTACAGAGTCAGCCTCTTGCCCCCAACAATCTGGGTCCCCCTTTTACCCACCGCGGAAGGACGGAAGGTTGAGTCAACCTGGAGCCTGGTGAGATTCGAACTGCCAAATTACAGTCAGCCGGCAGTCAGCAAAAGTAGCTTGCAATACTGTACTCTTAACAACACACCACTATGGCAAAGGAATGGAATGGAATGGAATGGAATGGAATAGAATAGAATAGAATAGAATAGAATAGAATAGGAAACAATATAAGATGAGGGGCGTCGACTGACAATTGCTATTAGAAAGAACAGGAAGTTCCTGTTCGTATTGTATGGTGTAAATGTAGTGTATGTCTAAGTTTTGTGGGAGTGTATTTTACATGTTTGTAAATAAAATTTATTTAAAAAAAAGAATAGAATAGACTTATATTAATATTAATTAAGACATATATATAAGTCTTAATTAATATTAATATAAGTCTATTCTATTCTTCTATATATCACTTCAAAATGCTTTCCGGCCCTCTCTAAGCAGTTTGCAGAGTCAGCCTCTTTGCTCCCAACAATCTGGGTCCTCATTTTACCCACCTCGGAAGGAGGGAAGGCTGAGTCAACCGGGAGCCTGGTGAGATTCGAACTGCCAAACCTCCTGGCAAGCCGGCAGTCAGCAAAAGTAGCCTGCAGAACTGCATTCTAACCATTGTGCCACCATACATGCAGTGGAAGGAAAGCAAATACACTTTCTTTCCACTGCAAATCTTTTTTTTTAAAATTGGTAATCTGGCCTGAAATTCTGTGAGTCCTTTGCACAAAGGGGTCACACACGCACACACAGAAAAAGAGAGAGAGTGTGTGTGTGTCTGCACATGGCCACATGTCACTTGCGTTACGTTATGCCCAGCTCCGGCAAGACTAAAAGATTTGTCTAGCTGTCTAGCAGCCAACCAGCCAACCAGCCGGCCGTTTCAAGACTTAACTTGATCTGGGCTGGGCCGGTTTTCCCCCCACTCGGAGAGCAGCTCTTGCCATGTGACTTAGGGGCGGATATGCACCGCACACTTGGCTAAATTGTGCTTAGCTGATTTGTGGCTGAGTCCTTCGGGCAGGAAGATATCAGACAGACCCAGGCAACGGGTATATACCTTATTTTTCAGAGTATAAGATGCACCAAGATTTTGAAGAGGCAAATTAAAAAAAAAAAGTTTTTGCACACTGCAGACCTCTTCAAAATGACTCGTTTTTTGCAAAAACGGGGGCCCCTTCCTCCCCCCCCAAAATGGGCATGCAGAGCCTTTAGGAAGCTTATAGAGTGTTCCTGGGAGCTGGGGGGGGGGCAAAATTGAGCAAAAAACTGCCCAGTTTTTGCTCATTTTTGCCCTCCCCATCCCCCAGTAGCTCTCTGAAAGCCTCTATAAGGGTATGCACAGCCATTTTGGTGAAGAGGGTGGGGTTTCGGGAGGCCAAAAATGCTGTATAAGACGCACCCAGATTTTCAGCCTCTTTTTTGGGGGGGAAAAGGTGCGTCTTATACTCCCAAAAATATGGTATTTGGTATTATATATATATTCGGGCCAAGGGAAAACCGAACTAGATCTTCCACCAATCAATCCAGTTTGATTGGAGTGCAGGGGTGCCAAACTCAAGGCCCGGCAGCTGAATCCAGCCTGCGGGTTGCTTAGATCTGGTCCATGGGGTCACCCTGGAAACAGCGAAGGACCGTCCTGCAGTGCCTCTGCCAGCAAAAATGGAGCTCAAGAGGGCCATGTACGTCCCTCCCGAGCTCCGTTTTTGCTGGCAGAGGCTGCAGGAGGCCATCGCAGCTGAAAACGGAGCTCGGGAGCCTGTTTTCACTGGCAGAGCGCTGAGGCCACCATGGGCGAATGACGTCATGCTGGCCCCAACCCTTCCGGCCACGCCCCCCCCCCCAGCCCTCCCAAGGTCAAACACAACCCTGATGTGGCCAGAATTGTGTGAAATTGAGTTTGAGGCCCCTGACTTTATTTTATGTGCAGCTCCACGTGGAAACATAACAATGCAGAGGGTGCAAAAGAGGGTGGGGGCTTTGACTGCACGATTGGGCCTGCCCCTTTGACCTTTTTTATACCCTCCCCCTTTTCCCTCTCGAGCCCCCTCCCTCCTGTCAGCATTTCAGGCCAATCATAGAAAGGACAAGCGCCAGTTGATTCCAAAGGTGGACACACAAATGGCTTTGCTTTACAACTAGTCCTTGACTTACAACTGTAATGGAGTCTTCTCACTATGGACCTGCAGGAGGCCGTTGCAACGCTTCCAGCTCTATTCTATTCTAATGTCAAATAAATGGCGGAATAGAATCATTAAAGAGAGGATGCAAAAGGAGAGACAGAATGACATGCGGACGACAAAAATTAAAATAATTTTGCAATTGAAGACTCATCTTTTCCGCCTGGCCGGCCTAGGGTAGTCTCTCTCTCTATGGGTTTTTAAATGTATATTTATATTTAGTGGGGATTTTTAGTTAAAGGATTTTAGCACAGGAATAAGTTTAATTTGTTTTAAATTTGTATGTATTTTGTATATTTATTGCTTTTATTTTCCCTGTGCACCGCCCCGAGTCCCTGTGGGGAGAGGGAGCGGTCAATAAATTCAACATTATTTATTATATTATTTATATATAATTATTTCAAATACTTAAATGGTTGAATTGCCCTGCAGCGAGTTATCCCATGCCGGTTACGGCAATTCCGGTTTTGGGGCTTGAATTTGGTTTATTTATTTATTTATTTTTCGAATTTATACCCCACCCTTCTCCTTGTTAGGACCCAGGGTGGCGCACAGGCATTATTAAAACCACAATAAAAACAATATACATCATTAAAACATATTAAATTATTAAGCCCGTGTTAAAACCCATTTAAAACCCTGCCAAATTGCAATTTATATATAAAAAGTCAGAAACGGGGGGCTATGCTAGGCCGGCTTGTTGGAACAAATACGTCTTAAGACGTTGGCGGAAGAGGCGGAGGTCCGAGGTAGTGCGAAGGTCGGGGGGTAGGTCGTTCCAGAGGGTGGGGCCCGCCACAGAGAAGGCCCTTTCCCTGGGTGTCGCCAACCGACATTGCCCAGCCGACGGCACCCGGAGAAGACCCTCTCTGTGGGAGCGGATCGGACGAAGGGATTTATGGGGCAGGAGGCGGTCTCGTATATAGCTAGGTTCCCTTCAGAGGGGCAGGAGGAGCCCACAGACCCCCACCAAGGCAACCCTGCAATGCTAAGCCAGATGTTTGAGTAAACTCCCTTCTCCTTTTTAACGGGAGCAATTTTGTCCCTGGCTACTTCGGGTGCAGAAAAAGATGCCACCTTTTCTCCTGCTTGCCAGAGATGGGCCCACGAAGACCCCCAACCCAGGTTGCCATGTGGAGAAACTGAGGCGGCTTTAAAGCTTTCTACCCTCAAGGGATGACCTTTTATTACACATAATTTTCTTGGCAATCAAGATCTCTCAGCCATTTTCCATAAGAGATACAATCAAAATTAAATCCAGGGATATTAAAAACAATTTAAAAACAACAATTAAGAACAATTAAAACGAACAATAAAAGCTCACTTTAAAAACAGAAATGATTTGGGGCTCTTTACAAGCCAGGAAAAGGTCAAATTCCTTCATCCCAGCATGGAGTCCCCTCGGGGGAGGCCCGTGGAGAACAAGGCCAGCCTCCTCAGATGTGGGTGGGTGTAGGGGGGGGGGAGATAATCGTGTGGCATCACCTCTAAAGAGCCATTATTTTAAATAGGCTGAGCCTGAGCCAAATAATAATCAGTACTTTGGCTTTTGCCTGGAAACAATTTGGCAGCCAGCACAATACTTTTGGCACAGGTGTGACGTGAATTGGTTTTCCAGAAACCAATCTGGGTGCTGAATTCATGCGCTTGTGTTTCTATGTTTGGTTGACGTTCTCTAATATCTTTTCGCCAAATGGTTTTATGGAATGTATGGTTGTTTGGTGACCCATACCTAGGTCGTGTGTGGGGTGGGACGGTTTGACAGAAAACGAATACTGGGGTGTTTAAAGGGTTGGCCAGAATTGGAAAGAGCTCTCTTCCACCACTGAGATTCCCTGAGTGACTTTGAGGTGGTCGTTCTTTTTTAGATCAATCTAATTCACAGGGAGATTTATTTGGGGGGATTATTAATTGTGGGATACTTGAAGGTTTGGAATTTGTTCGGGTCAACCCAGTGGTGGGTTTCAAATTGTTTAGAACCTACTCTGTAGGTGTGGCCTATTTTGTGGGCGTGGCTTGGCAGTCATGTGACAGGGTGGGAGTGGCCACCTTTTAAAATGTGGTGAAACTCATTTAACAACGCTCTTGCTTAGCAACCAAAATTTTGGACTCAATTGTGATGATAAATTCTTTCTTTCTTTCTTTCTTTCTTTCTTTCTTTCTTTCTTTCTTTCTTTCTTTCTTTCCTTCCTTCCTTTCCTTTCCTTTCCTTCCCGTTGGGTCACTGGCAGTGACGGGCCAGATTTACTTCCAGGTACGCCGGTGGAACCCCCTCTCACTGGTTCTCTAAATTTCACCAACCGGCTCTCGCGAGTAGGTGCGAGCCTGCAGAAACCCACCACTGCTGGGGCAACCTGATCGAGGTCTTTTTATGTGGTTGTTAGGAATTGACGGAGCTAAAATCTTCGGGTACAATATTGAATTGGAGCACTGGGAAAAATTATGGGGAATAAATTATAAATTGAAAATGTCGGCATCATACAAGGAAAACATCTACAAAGTGTTTTATAGGTGGCATTTACCCCCGGCGAGATTGGCCAAAATGTTCCCAAATAGATCTCCAAACTGCTGGAAATATAACCACCCACAGAGGACCTTCTATCATATGGTGGGGACATGTCCAAAAGCCAAAGAATTCTGGACAAAAATTCAAAAATGGTTAGAAGAAAAATGGTTAGAAGAAGTAACAGAACAAAAACATTGACATGAATCTTGAGCTGTTTCTTCTAGGAATAATAAAAAGAAATATTAGTAAGGATATCCAATATATAATATTTCATATAATCATTGTTGCCAGAATCTCATTTACCCAAAGTTGGAAACAAAAAACCATTCCTTCAAATGCAGAGATCATAAAAAAGGTGCTATAATGTGTGGAAATGGACAAACTAAGGATGGAACTAAGGATAGAGAGGAAACAGAATACTAACAAGATATGGAAGAGGTGGTATAACTGGCTTGAAAACAGATGGCATATATTTAGAAAGCAATAGAGATGGAAATATTGCATATACACCAGTGGTGGGTTTCTGCAGGCTCGCACCTACTCGCGAGAGCCGGTTGGTGAAATTTAGAGAACCGGTGAGAGGGGGTTCCACTGGCGTACCTGGAAGTAAATCTGGCCCATCACTGCCAGTGACCCAACGGGAAGGAAAGGAAAGGAATGAAGAAAGGAAAGAAAGAAAGAAAGAAAGAAAGAATGAATTTATCATCACAATTGAGTCCAAAATTTTGGTTGCTAAGCAAGAGCGTTGTTAAATGAGTTTCACCACATTTTAGAAGGTGGCCACTCCCACCCTGTCACCCTGCCAAGCCACGCCCACAAAATAGGCCACACCTACAGAGTAGGTTCTAAAAAATTTGAAACCCACCACTGATATACACGTATATATTGTAAAAATGAGAAAGTATGAAACAAAGAAGAATATGTATAAGACAACAGGTTGTAAAACGGAAAACCCGAAATTAGAAAAAAGAAATACCAATAACGGAAAGCTGTGAAAGTGTAATTTTGATTTTAATGCTTGGAAAATGCTGAATAAAACCACTTAAAAAAAAAGAATTGACAGAGAGCAGATAGCACATAATCAATCAGTCAGTCAGTCAGTCAGTCTGTCAGCTTACCACCCACCCAGAAGCATAATTCTTGCTATTATACCTGACACCAACCAGAACCCACACGCGACATAGCCAGGTTCTGAGTGGCCACCTGTAAAATCAGACACACAGAAACTAAATTATGATCTGCCAGATAAGACCGTGATGCTTAACCCAGTAAGTTTAGAATTGACTTACTCTTTATATCATTCCCCAAACGCTTGTTTTAAGTTTCATACTTTCTTTCATTAAAATTTCTCTTTCGTACTTAACGCCTCCACTGCCCATCATATGTTTTCTCATTTTAAGCTGTTCTTTTTCTGAAAATGACTGTTTTACACATACCGTTCCTCGTTTATTTTAATCTTTTTATCTCCCCCTTAGGCCTACTGTTTCATCTGCTTTATGCTGTTCAACGACTGCAAATCAAGATTGTCTTAGAATCATAGAATCCTAGGGCTGGACGGGACCTTGGAGGTCTTCTAGTCCACCCACCACCACCCGCCCAATGCAGGCATCCTAATTTAAAGACATGGGTGTGATTTTGGTGGGCTAAGATTTCAGGGTCCTTTAATCAAAATCCATACAGCGCCAATTCTGCCAATTTCTGCCAATGGCCAGGGGGGCATTTTACCAGGTTCGCCTGGTACGCCAGTTGCGTCCCTTTCTTGACCGAGACGCCCTCCGCACCGTCACTCAAGCACTGGTGACGTCTCGCTTGGACTATTGTAACGCTCTCTACATGGGGCTCCCCATGAGATGCATCCGGAGGCTCCAGTTGGTTCAGAATGCGGCCGCGCGGGGGATTCTGGGAGTTTCTCGTTACTCCCATGTAACACCTCTCCTGTGCGAGCTGCACTGGCTACCGGTAGCCTTCCGGGTGCGCTTCAAGGTGCTTGTTACCATCTTCAAATCGCTCCATGGCTCGGGGCCTAATTACTTGCGGGACCGTCTCCTGCCACATACCTCCCTGCGTTCGATATGCTCCCACAGAGGGCCTACTGAGGGTACCAACCGCCGGTCAATGCCGGCTAGCGGTGCCCAGGGGTAGGGATTTCTCTGTGGCAGGGCTGTCCCTCTGGAACGACCTACCCCCCGAACTTCGTACTATCACGGACCTTCCCCTCTTTCGCCGTTCACTTAAAACATACTTTTTTCAGCAAGCTGCTCTTGCCTAATTGTTAGATTTTATTGTTATATAGCTTCTGCCAAATATGTAAATGAATGTTGGGTTTTTAGTGGGAATTTTAGTGCAGGTTCTTATTTAATTCTTTTTTATCTATTTATTGTATTGTTTTATCATTTATTGTTTTAATCTCCTGTGCACCGCCCTGAGTCCATTTCGATGGAGAAGGTGCGGTATATAAATCGAATAAAAGTAAAGTAAAGTAAAGTAATTTCCAATTCAATGGAAATTGTTCTGCGCATGCGCAGAACTCCCCAAAAAGAGAAAGCGGTGATGGTGGCAACAGCGGTGACCGGGGAACCAGTTCAGGGGCATGGCCAGCCTAGGACTCTGCCGGTTCTGCGACCCAGGCTAGTATACCACTATCGGTTCGGCCAAACGGGGCCAAACCATGAGGAATCCACCTCTGATATAGACCCAGCATTCTCCAGCAGCTACTGGAGCCCAAGTTGTTAAGTGACCGAGGAGTAGGGCAGGTGAAACTGGCTTTGAAGACAGACCACTAACATGCAAATCTCTTAATGTGCACCTGTCTTCTAGTTCCCCTCGTGGTACCTTCCAATATCTTCCGCTGTTCCTCCTTCCCCAAGCCTGGCAGATCCTAGCCAACATTATGCATCTCCACATCAGCACTGATTGACTATCATAGGCAGGATACGTCTCCATGTCCAGCATTTCACCCAGCTCTTTATCCACAACACCTCTAATGCAGAGGTGGCATTCATCCGGTTCTCCCCAGTTTGGGCGAACCGGTAGCGGCGCCTGCAGGAGGCTCTGCCCACCTGCCCCGACGTAATGTGCAACCTTCTGCGCATGTGCGAGCGCACTCCATTTGCGAACTGGTAGCGAAGATAAGTGAAGCCCACTACTGTTCTAATGCCTCATATTTTTCTCTAAAGACCTTTGAATCTTCTAACCCTGCTCTTCAAAGCTTCTAGCAAATCTTTCCACGGTTTGTGCTAATAGGAAGGGAATCCTACTCCTCTTCCATTTCCTCCTCTTCCTCTCAGTCTATATTGTTTAATAAGCTTGGTTTATATCCACGTGCATCTCACAGTAAACAAGGATTCCTCTAAAGGTTGGTCTATCATTATTGGAGTGCTGGTACCTACTGCTTGATGACCTGTCATTCATTTCCTGGCAATGAGAGCAATTAATCATTGGAACAGCTCCTCCCCCAGAGTTGTTTTCAAAAAAAGTTCAGACAACCCTTTGTCTGAGATGGAAGAGGGTCTCCTGATTTTAGTAGGATCCCTTCCAGCCCTACGATTCTATGTTTTTTGCATTCATGGAGTGTATCAAGTCTTATGGTGTTTTTTGTGAAAAGTGAAATAACTAAAATGGAAAATATCTGAGATGCCAGGTTTTCAGACCAAGATACTCACAAGTGAACAATCATGTTGTCCCATCTTGTTCAGTAGACAATGTTCTGCAACAGGAAGGTTCAGCTGCAGTTTTTAACAGGAAGCGGAGAGCTGAGAGACGCCCCCCCACCCCATGTAGCCAATTTGAAACGGAGGTGCCAATGCCACATTGATGAAGTGGCCAGGCATAATTATGACAGTCGTATCCGACTAGGGCAGAGGTTTAAGCACCGTTCAGTCCCAGCTGCATCGTTCCGTCTCTGCCTGCCTGAACAGCCTGCCTCTTTGGTAACCAGCACCATTCTGCCCGTCTGCCATCACGGCTGACCCCAAACCCTGCGGTAGGCAACGCTGACCTAGAAGCAGAGGCCGCTCAAGGGTGGAACATGCTGCTTTGAGAAAGGGCTGCATGGCTTTTTCTCCATCCCGGGCCTTGGAAGAACTGGCCTTTTCCCTAAATGCCAGGGGAGCCTTGCAATGTCTTCTAGAAGAGGGGTCCCCAACATTTCTGGCTTGGCGGACTGGTAGGAGAAGAGGGGCTGGCTCTGCACGAGTGGCAGACACTAGCACAAGCATGCACAATTGCATTTGCACAAGGGACGGGCACCCGTGTGCATCAGTCACACCAATAGAACTTTGCATGCAAGTGCCCGCCACTCGCCCAAGTGGAGCTGAGGCAGGGTTGCTGCTGGTGGGTTGCTGATGGCATTAGTGTCGGTTCAGTGCGCACACACCAAACACATGCTCCGTGTGCACCTAAAAAGGTCTGTGCATGTGCACAACTTTAGAAAAAAGAGGGGGAATTAAATTTTTGCAATGAGGATTGTTCTGCGCATTCTCAGAACTGAAAATCAAGATGGTGTCAACGACAACAGCACCAGTTTGGGGGGAGGGGATGGCAGACCGAGTTACTACCTACTCAGCCGAACCGGTAGGAACCCTCCTCTGAGCTGTGGCCCCTGTACACTTGCCCACTGCTTGTGGTGGCTGGTTCCAAAGGGGTCGTGGCCCAGGGATTGGGGACACTTATTCTAGAAGGTCCACATTGATACAACAGCAACCAGAGACAGTTCCGTTGTGGCCTGGAGGTAGGTCAGCGGGCATTAGCCTCTCAAAGCTTTTAGGACCAGGAGCAAAGCTTTCATGAAAGCTGGTAGAATTTGTCCCAGAGAGGGCCTTATTATCTACAGAATGCAGAATAACAAAGTTGGAAGGGACCTTGAAGGTCTTCTAGTCCAACCTCCCTGGTCAAGCAAGAGACCCTATACACCCTATAGGTACCACTTCCTTAGTGGGAAGTTAACAGTATTCCATGATGTCATGCTGGCCACATCACTGCGGAAATGCCTTCAGACAGCGGTGGCTCGATGGTCTTATCAAAGCGGAGGTGAGTACCAATCCCCTATAATTGGCAACAAGTGAAATCCACAGGGACTCCTTTTTAGCACTACAAGTCATAATCTCTTCCCCAAATAGTCAGATAAGAGATTAACAGAGTTGGAAGGGACCTTGCAGGTCATCTAGTCCAACCCCCTGCCCAAGCATGAAACCCTACACCTGCCTCTACTTAGGATCGAACTTACAACCTTCTGATTGTGAAGTGAGAGCTCCAACTCTAGGCCACAGCAGCAGGTGATAGTCCTTTAAGAACAATGGAAAACTGCCCCCCCCAAAGAGAGATCTCTACCTCCATTTTAAGTCATAATTGAATGATAAACTGATGTCCCAGAAGGTCGAATTAGCAAAAGAGCCCCTGAAACTTTGAGAGTTTGCTCCTATGGCCAAGCCCTGAAGATGAGGGGGAGCATAGAACGATGGTCACTCCAAAATGGGGGGAGGCCTTTAAGTCTTCTTCTCCTCTGGCAACCAATAGCATTAAAAACACAAACAGATTCTTGGGGTCGAAACGGCGTGGAACCTGTTGGGCGATATCTCCGTTGGGAGATAGAAAAGTTGTACAGTGAAATATGCAGCTAGAGAAACATTGGTAGTAAACACACTATTAGTAAACCAGACACTGTTAGTAAAAAGCAATTAGCTTTACTGGTGTTGTAAAACTAAACTACTGCTTCAGAAGCAGTGATAGTAAAGTGAGTCAAACAAAGTCCTTAACAAACTAACAATTGCTTACAGTCAGCAATCCACAATTCTTCCTTCTTCAAACACAGTCAGTCACGGCACACGAGCAGATAGCAAACAGTAGAGATATCAGCAAAGAAAACAATCTGGCAGAGAGAGCAATTAGCAGAGAGAGACTGCGCTCTGCTTACTTCCTCTTATTGCCGAGATAATTACAGTTCCTAATTACATTCCAACATCCTTAAAGCCACAATGACCATTTGTCATCATAATATTATATATTGCCCACCCAACTCTAGGAGTCTACTCCTAACAGAACCAATTATCAAACAAGTTCATGGAAACAGACCCCCATTCATATATTTTAAAAGAAGATATTTACTTATTTTCTTCATTGACTATTCAATGAATGACGCGTTTCTCAAAAAAAAACAAAAAACAAGAACCTAAGAAATTCATTCACCAAGACAGGCCCAGATTCAAAATGAAATTAGAATTTGAAGCCACTGAGGGCTTCCCAAGGAAGGGAGGACCAACTGTGAAAGGCAGAAGCTTATGTGCAACTTTGCTTTGCTAGGCAGAGTTAAGAGTCCATAACTTAAAGGGACGAGGAAGGGACTACCTTCCCCTCCTAGTCCCCTCTTGGCTTAGAGAAAATAGCAATAGCCCTTAGACTTATATACCGTTTCACAGTGCTTTGCAGCCCTTTCTAAGCAGTTTACAGACTCAGCATCTTAGTTTAATCTAGTTTAGTTTACCTTATTGTCATTGCACATCGTACAATGAAATTAAATGCCATCTTCAGTGTACGTTATAACTATAAAAATAAAAACACAAACCCTCATCTTTCACTGGCTATATAATTGAAATTGAAATCCCAACATTGCATTAATATTGCACTATACCGTAGAATTCAATATGGCTCCTGCCCTGGGATAGAAGTTGTTTTTCAGCCTATTTGTCCTTGTTTTTATTGTCCTGTACCGACTGTCAGATGGTAATAGTTCAAAAAAAAATCTTGCCCCTAGCAATCTTGGTCCTCATTTTACCAACCTCGGAAGGAAGGATGGAAGGCTGAGTCAACCTGGAGCCTGGTGAGATTTGAACTGCCAAATTGCTGGCAGCCAGCAGAAATAGTCTGCAGTACTACACTCTAACCACAGGGCCACCGTAGTTCAAAAGTGAAAAGCCATTCTGTGGGGCGTTAGGACCAATTGCCAATCCTATCTCCTGGATCACCTTGTATTTATTAACCAGAGGCTGAATGCGTAAAAGCTTTGGGTTAAATATAAATGGATCCACGTGTTTATTAAGTATGGTTTACTGAATAAACAATACATGGCTGGGTTAGTACAAGAAGACATAAACAATGGCTCAGTCATGGGCACAAATTTCCCTCATTGGCAATTCACAGAACAGATTAATTTAAAAAAAACAACCATAAACGTGTCCAAAGTCTTGCAAAATTGCCATGTTTCTGAGATTTGGGGTGAGAATGTTAGCATCTTGCAAGATCTGCCCTAAGAGTTCAGCTTTGTTTATGTTTAAATGCTGGCCCTGTGTTGTTGTGCAGAATTGTGCAGAAGTTTCCAATGTCTGAAAATGTTTCCAATCCCTGCAATAAATCATGCTTTAAAATCACAGGGACGGGCAACTCTCACATTGAACAAAATCCAAACAAACCAGATAACATCTTGGGTAACATGAAGAGTCCAGCTTTGGCCCCAGTCAGTCATTCTCATGGGCAAATAGGGCACATTTCAAGTGATGGGCACATAGACATTTGGCCTCACAAAGGAACAATTAATAGTTTAAACCAGTGGAAGTCAACCTGGTCCCTACCGCCCCCTAGTGGGCGTTCCAGCTTTCATGGTGGGTGGGAGGGGTTTTGTCCAATACTGAAGCACTTTCCTTTTTTTTTTATTTAATTGACTTCCCTACTTTATAAATCACCATTCCTGTGGAACCGGTGGGAGGTTAGAAAATTTTACTACTAACAGAGATACAAAAGTGGGCGGTAGGTATAAAAAGGTTGACTACCCTGGTTTAAAACATCATTTCTCTGAGTTACTACTCCAGCGACAAATTGTGGTTGTGAATGGTTCAAAGAACAGTTGTCTATATTTGTTCTTTTTTACAAATCTTTGCAATTCCTCTTTAATTAACTGACATGTACAAGGAATACTTTACCTGCTGCTTCTTCTCAACTTTTTGAAACATTTCTCTGGAAAGCTTATATGATCTTCACTACTCTAAGTATCATTTACTGTATGATTGAGTGAAGGTGCAAACCACTCTGTCCTCTCACTTCCACGAACTACAGAAACCAACAAAGAAATGTTTTAGAGAAAACAGAAACTTGTGCTTTGGTTTATTCATATTTAGATGGATGGTTGGATGAAAATGAATGAATGAATGAATGAATGAATGAATGAATGAATGAATGAATGAATGAATGAATGCTCAGTTTATCCAACAGGCCAGTGTCTCTCAACCTTGGGAACTTTAAGATGGGTGGACTTCAACTCCCAGAATTCCCCAGCCCGCACAGTGTGGAGAAACATTACAATAGTGTAAATTGCAAGCTGTTAAGATGCACTGGGCAAACTCGGCTGCGGTGATGACAAACAAGCAAACTCAGATTTTCAGGAGGGCAGAAACAGCCTTTTAACCTTTGGCTGCCAGCTAGCCATCATGCAGAATTTTGCAGGGCCGGGCTGCTAATCTCAATCATGATCACTTACGCCTGGTGCAAACTCAGAAAATGGAATTAAATGGGTTAGTGAGCTAAATAAACATCTCCAGGAAATATAGATGAGGACCCTCACTTCTGAAAGTTTCCAAATCCCAGATCTGGGCTCAGATCACCACCTTCCAGCGCAAGGAAGGACCCACCCCACCTTGCAAACAAGGTCTTGCATGCAGCACCTGTCAGGCGCTTTGCCTCTGCAGTGGGCACTAGTGCCAGGGAAGGGCTGGGAGGTTTTCTCTCGTTTGCTTCAGGAGGGGAAGCTGGTTCTTGCCCTTTGCCTTCAGGGGGTCTTTTGGTTCAATCAGAATAGAGCTGGGAAAGGGACCTTGGAGGTCTTCTAGTCCAGCCCCCTGCTCAAGCAGGAGACCCTATACCATTTCAGTCCCTTCTTCAAAGCCCCCAGTGATGAAGCACCCACAACTTCTGAAAGCAAGCTGTTCATTAATTGTCCTGTTAGGAAATCTCTTAGTTCTAGCCTGATTCTCGTCTTGATTAGTTTCCACCCACTGTTTCCAGTCCTGCCTTCTGGAGCTTTGGAAAATGAACTGACTCCCTCCACTTTTGTGGCAACCCCTCCAATCCTGGAATATTGCTCTCATGTTCCCCCCTAGTTTCTCTTTGGTCTAGACCAGGGGTCTCCAACCTTTGCAACTTTAGGTCTGAAGCTGGCTGGAGAAGTCTGGGAGCTGAAGTCCTTCAGATTTAAAGTTGCAAAGGTTGGAGACCCCTGGTCTAGTAGAGCCAAACCCAAACCCTGGAGCTGTTCATGTTTGAGTCTCCAGGTTTTTGATCATCATAACTTTTTCCAAAGTCTCATCATCTTTTTTTGTAACGAGATGACCAAGATTAGTTGCCGAATTCCAGGCGTGGCCTCACCAAAGCTTTACAAAGCGGCACTTCATCCTTCAGGTGATTTTGATTCTGTGCCTCTGGTTTTATACACCCAAGGATTTGAGGAGCTTTTCTGGCGGCGGCGGCGGCTGCAGATGCCTGGCTCGGGTTTAAGCGCCTCCAAGGTGCCCAGCCCAGGGGCTGTTTTTGGGAGCCTGCTTTTGAGCCCTTCGGTGGCCAAGCGGCGAGGCTGGACCCCGAGGGCGCTCTGCACGGGCTCCGAGACCCTCCGCTCTTCCGATTCCCAGCGGCCGGCGGGGCAGGCGAGGCAAAGGCGGGTTGGGGGCCGGACGCCTCCCTCCCTCCCTTCCTCCCGCGGGGCTCCAGCGCCGGCCGAGGCGGGGGGGGCGGGTGGGGGGGCGCTGGATGGGCGGGGGGGGTCTCGGGGGGGGCAGGTGGCCTCCCTCTGACCCCGCCCCTTCCGAGGGGGCGGCCCCCCGATTTGCATGCGGCTCAGACGGGCGGCGGGGCGAGCGCGCCTTTGCGCAGGAGGCGAGGAGCGCGCCCAGCCTGGAGGAGGAGCCGCAGCCGGAGCCGCAGCCGCCGCTAGAGGCGCGTCGGGAGAAGTCGGCGGAAAGTTGGCGGCGGCAGCGGCGTCCTCCGCTTTGTCCCGGGCCGAGCCCGCCGCCGCTCCGCCCGCCTGAGCCGGGGCGAGGGAGAGCGAGAGCCAGAGAGCCGCGGCGCCCGGCGGGCGAGGGAGGTCTCGGCACCGCCGGAGAGAGCGAGGCAGGCGGGCAGCGGGGCTCCTGGGCTGCCCTCGGCCGGCCTCCTCCTCCTCCTCCCGGCGCCGGCCATGTCGTCCATCCTGCCCTTCACGCCGCCCATCGTGAAGCGCCTGCTGGGCTGGAAGAAGGGCGAGCAGAACGGGCAGGAGGAGAAGTGGTGCGAGAAGGCGGTCAAGAGCCTGGTCAAGAAGCTGAAGAAGACCGGGCAGCTGGACGAGCTGGAGAAGGCCATCACCACCCAGAGCGCCGCCACCAAGTGCATCACCATCCCCAGGTAAGGGAGCCCGCTGACCCGCCGGCAGAGCCCGGGGCCGCCCAGGGGAGCCTTTGTCCTCGGGCCCCGTGGGGGGGGGGGGAGAAGGGAGGGGGGCTTCTCGCTTGTGGGGACCACCCGCCCGTGGGGAGGGGGCTCCGGAGGAGGAGCGCCTGCGGGTCCTGCCTGCCTCTCCCCCCGCGGACCTTTAGGCGCTGGGAAGAAGGGGGGGCTCTCCTCGGGGAGGGGGAGACGAGGAGGGGGCGGCGAAAGTTCCGCGGAGGATGGAGAGCCCCCTCCTCCCTCCCGCCCTCCGCCCGCTCTTCCTTTCTTTGGCTGCTGGGCAAGAGTCGGAAGTGAAAACGGGGGCGAAGCAGAGAGAGAGAGAGGGAGAGAGAGAGAGGAGAGGTTCAAAGAAAACACCTTGAAAGGAGCTGTGAAAATCTCACCCCCCCCCCGTCGGATTCCTGGTTTGGTTTTGGTTTTGCTTAACTTGACCTTGTGGATTCAAAGCCGCCCCTTGATTGTCTTTCTGCCGAAGCAAAACCTGGCCGCAATTGCAATGATTCGCCTGGATGAAAGGACGAGGCCAGCCAAGGAAAGTCCGGAAAGAGGGCAAGAATGGCAAGGAGCCTGCAAACCTCTTTGCTTGGCTGGAGACCTAGAAGCCCACTTGCCACCAGGGCCCTTCCTGGGAGCCAGCCCCACCCCCTCCCCTCCCCAAATGCCCTGCTTTGAGGCTGGAGCAGCTTCTTCACCAGTGACCAGGACCCGCCCAGCTGCTGTGGGCAAGACCACCATTCCCTAGAAGAAGGGCTTGCCGGGAACTAGGGCAGGGGATCCACCAGGGTTCAGCTGGGGGTGTCCGCCAGAGGGGATGAGCAGCCTTCGCTGGCTTCCGGCCCTGTCTGCAAACTGCCCAGAGTCTGCAAAGTGCCCGGAGGCGTCTGGCTGAGCTGCCTCCGAGACAGGGCCCAAGTGGGCCAGAGGTTCTGATGGCCTTGCTGTCTGCCTAGCAGCCACTGGCAGGACCCTCGGCGGAGGCTCTTCGGCCTCCATTGCTGGGAAGGTCTCCTCTGCACAGGGAGCTCCCCCAAATGGCCCTTTCTTGCTTGGGATCATATCCCCCCAGGTCTTTTCCTTTCCAGCCGGGAAAGGGCTGGGCGAAGGCCTCACCGAACTCACCCGCTTGGGAAGGACGCGACAGAGGATCCGTCTGCAACTCCTGGAGCTTGAAGGGAGAAGGCAGTCGGTCTAAGCTGCACAGGGTGGGGATTGTTCAGCCGGCCGAGCCGTTTCCTCATCATTTGTTTTGGCCCTTCATTCTGGTTTCCAGTTCACGTGCGGTTCACGAGTTGAAGAACACAAACATGGGTTGGTTCTTCCAGAAACTGTGTGAGGCTGGAGTTTAAGTTTGGGATTCCATCATAAAAGATTTGCTTCTAGGGGGAACCTGGGCTCTCCTCTCATCTTCTCTTCTTCTCTTCTCTTCTTCTTTTCTTTTTTCTCTCATCTTCTCATCTTCTCTTTTCTTCTTTTCTTTTCTTCTCTTTTCTTCTTTTCTTTTCTTCTCTTTTTTCTCTCATCTTCTCTTCTTTTCTTTTTTCTCTCATCTTCTCATCTTCTCTTTTCTTCTTTTCTTTTTTTCTCTTTTCTTCTTTTCTTTTCTTCTCTTTTCTCTCATCTTCTCTTCTCACCTCTCCTCCTTGTCCTCTCTTCTCCTTCCTTCCTTCCTTCCTTCCTTCCTTCCTTCCTTCCTTCCTTCCTTCCTTCCTTCCTTCCTTCCTTCCTTCCTTCCTTCCGAGGAAGGGCTGCAAAGCAGCCAGGTGGTCTCTCTTTCAGCGCAAGGAGGAAAGTTCTCAGCATTGGGGCCAGAAGGCTTGTTTGTTTTCGTCCCTGCCTTTTGCTTTCCCAACGCTCTGTAAATGTGAATCTTGGCTGTCAGAGTGATTTAGGAGGGGACGGCTGGCTCACACAAAGAGGCGTCTGTTGTTTGGGCCAGCCGGGGAGATGTGGGGGGCGAGGAGGGTCGGGCAGTGCCGAGAATGTTTCTCCCAAGTGTCAGGGCAGAGGTGCCTGCTTCTCAGGGCGGAGAGTCTCGCTGGGTGGAAACTGCCTTTTGCAGAGAGCCTGGACTCAAAATCAGGGGCATTTATGGCTGAGGGTCAATCCATCCCCACCCCACTCATTGTTCTCTGGTAGTGCCAGTTTATTGGTTTGGGGAGGGGTTGCTTTCCTGCAGAAGCTCCTCTGGGTTTGAATTCTCCAGAAGGGACCGGGGTGGGGGGTGGGAGAGCTGGCATGCCTCTGAGCCACAGCTTGGGTTAAAAAGCCTGATTTCTCCAGATTCCTATTAGAATTCTCTCCTCCTCTCCTTCTGGAGCTCCAGGCAACTTTCCCAGCTCTGCCTTCTCTTGTTTTAGCCTCTCTCTCAACAAGGCAGGGAAGTGACCGGCCCACATCACCCTCGGTGAGTTTGAAGATTGAGGAGGAAGTGAACTTGTGAGCTCCAGGTCCTCCTTTCCCAACCCTCACCTCAGGCGGCTCTCTGGGTCTTGGGCAAGCTCTTCTCCAGAAAGCTTTCTTCTTTTTCACGAGAACCTTCTCTTGAACTGCCTGCTCAGACGTCCCTGGCTAATACTTTTCACAGACCTCAAGATGGGGGTGAAATCCAGCAGGTTCTGACAGGTTCTGGAGAACCGGTAACGGAAATTTTGAGTAGTTCGGAGAACCAGCAAATGCCACCTCTGGCTGGCCGCGCCCCCATCTATTCTCTGCCTCCCGAGTCCCAGCTGATCGGGAGGGAATGGGGATTTTGCAGTATCCTTCCCCTGCCACACCCACCAAGCCACACCACACCCACCAAGCCACGGCCACAGAACCGGTAGTAAAAAAAAATGAATTTCACCACTGCCTCAAGACCTTCCTGGAACGTTGCGTGAAATGGATGCTGTCCTTTTTCGCTCATTGGTGTAAATGCCCTCCGCAGGTGGCAAGTCCCCGTGGATTTGCTTGTGCCAAAATGCTGTGTGAATAGACATGGGGAGACCCTGGTTTGTGTTGAAGGCCTTTCCAAGGACGGGACGTTTTTCCTTTCCACCTTTCAGACCCAGGGTTTTGGGGGTTTCTTTTGGTGGGCTTCCAAAGCCTCTTTCCTCGTGCAGAGGACGTGGTTGTGCTGAAGGCTTTCCCTGGTGGGAAGCATGCCGGCTGCTTTCGTTCCCACCTTTCTTGTGTTCCAGGCCTTTGCTGCTTTTTCAGCTCTGCCCAGACCAATAACCCGTTTTACGGCGTCGGGGGATAGATGGGTTTGGAGAACAAGCTAAGGTCCTGGTTGAATTTCTCGCAACAGGTTGTGGCACCAGCTGCGTATTGCCTGGCATTTAGCTCTTAGCGTCTTCCAGATCCTGCAGCTTCATCGGTCTGCCGTTGGCACTGCCGCAGAATTGTGTTACCTCTGTACTTATATAAAGGCGTGATGGATTAGAGTGGCATTCTTTATGAATACAGACACTTCAAAAAATGAATTCTGGAAGGCAGTCAAGCAGTGGCGTAATTCATTCTGCAGAGTCCTTCGGTTGACTTCTGCAGTTAGGTAATCACGGTGGAATAATCAGGCCTCTGATGAAACGTCTGTGTTAAAAGTAGAACTTGCAATGACTTTTTAAGAATTACAGCCAGTGAAAAAAGATGGGGCTATGCTGTGGGAATTATACGGCAGACTTTAGTCTTCAGCATCTACTCCAGAGGTCCCCAAACTTGGCAACTTTAAAACTTGTGGACTTCAACTCCCAGAATTCTCCAGCCAGCATAGCTGGACTTTAGGATTTGTGGACTTCAACTCCCAGAATTCTCCAACCAGCAAAGTTTGAAGACCTCTGATCTACTCAAACCTTTTTAAAATCTTCTTCTCACTTTCCTCCCCACAAATTAGCTTTTTAACATCTGATCTAATTAGAAAGTCGGGGATTTTCAAAAACCTGAATCCCTTTTCTGAACGTTGAGTTGGCCTCAGGAAGAAGGCATTGCCTGAACAATGGTTTTGGAGCACAATGGCTAAATTTCTACAGTAAAAAGAGCAGCTTAGCAAAATAATAGCTCCTGCTGCTGAAATGTTAGATTTCTGAAATGTTTCCATCACCGTGTACTGCTAGTCCTCAATTTAGGACTGAACATTGAGCAACCCTCTGAGGTTACAACAGTCGCCCCAAAAGGAATTTATGACCTGATTTCAAAGTTCCAATGGCTGGATCCAACCCAGTCATGTGGTCAGATTTTGGGGCCTTGGCACCTGGGTCGCATTGGGGGCAATTTGCAGTGTCCAGCAGTCACGTGACTGGAAATTTGACTTCGATTTCTGGCATTTGCTTCCAATTTCCAAAAATGGCCAAAAATGACCATTGGATAAAATGGATTTGCTAACAACTACAATGTGTCTATCGACTACTGCGTTCACTTAATGACTACTGCATAAAAAGGTCATAGTCAGGCATGCTCACATGGTGACCCGCTTAATGACTGCAATGGCTTACAGCAATAATTCTCATCTTAATTACAAATGTCAATCAAGGACTATCAGGGATCTACCAAAAAAGTACAGGAAAGCATGTTAGAGCAGCGATGGCGAACATTTGTGGCACCGGGTGCCCAAAAGGGGGCGCAGTGTTTGCATGCGCGCTCTCACGCTTCTCTGGATCACAACCTGGTAGAGAAGCTGTCCAGGGGACCTACATGCGCTGGAAAATGAACTTCTGGTTTCCAGCGCATGCATGCACACCGCAAACCTAGTCTTCCAGTGATTGGCATTCATGCACATGCGACAATCAGCTGGCTGGTGCGCCTCCTCATGCAGGAAAACGGAAGACGAGTTCTTCCAGTTTCTGGCCCTGCTGCACACTCAAAGGCCAGGTGATCATCTCACATGCATGTGCACCAAAAATCCAGAAGAGGAACGGGCGACACTGCGCGTGCCAGGCCACATGGCTCCATGTGCCACTTCAGGCATGTGTGTCATAGGTTTGCCATCGGTGTTAGAGCATTGGGTCTCAAAGTTGGTTCATGTTGATTTATCTTTCAAGAATATCCACGTGGAAGGAAGGCGAGGCCAGAAAGGTACATTTCAGAAATAACAAGATAAACAATGAGATAAAATAAGATAAATAAAGGCTTTACAAATCCTTAGGAAGGCCTCATTTGGAATACTGCATCCACTTTGTGTCGCCACAATGCATTCCCCATCAAAAAGATGTTGAGACTGCAAAGAGTGCAGAGAAGAGCAACAAAGATGATTGGGAGGTTGGAGGCTAAAACATAGAAAGAACAGTTGCAGGAATTGGGTTTGACTAGACTAGTGGGAAGAAGGACTAGGGGTGACATGATAGCCGTGTTCCAGTATTTGAGGGGCTGCCACAAAGAGGAGGGTGATCATGGGAGCCTCTAGGCAGTCCCATATAACACCTCTCCTGCGCGAGCTGCACTGGCTACCTGTGTCCTTTCGGGTGCGCTTCAAGGTGTTGACGACCATCTTCAAAGTGCTCCATGGCTCGGGGCCTAGCTATATGCGAGACCGTCTCCTGCCCCATACATCCCTTCGACCGATCCGCTCCCATAGAGAGAGTCTTCTCTGGGTGCCGTCAGCCGGGCAATGCCGGTTGGCGACGCCCAAGGGAAGGGCCTTCTCTGTGGACGACCTGCCTCCCGAACTCCGCGTCATCTCGGACCTCCGCCTTTTCCGCCAGCGCTTAAAAACGCACTTCTTCCACCAAGCCGGCCTGGCGTGAACCACCCTATACCGACTGAGTTTTATTTTGCCAAAGTTTTAATCCGTGGGATTTTAAGTATGTTTTAGCACAGGGTTTTGGGTTTAATGTTGTTTTAGGATAATTTATAGTATTTTGTATATTTGTAGTTGTTTTTAATTTTCCTGTGCGCCGCCCAGGGTCCCTCTGTGGGAGATGGGTGCAGGATATAAGTATGAAAAATAATAAATAATAATAATAATAATTCATTTTCTAAAGCACCAAAAGGCAAGACGAGAAACAATGGATGGATACTAAGAAAAGAAGTAACCTAGAACTAAGGAGAAAATTACAGATGAACAGAGTTGGAAGGGACCTTGTAGGTCATCTAGTCCAACTCCCCCCCCCCCCCCCCCAAGCAGGAGACCCTACGCCGTTTCTGACAGACAGCAGTCCAGTCTCTTCTTGAGAGTTTCAGGTGATGAAGCTCCCACAATTTTGGAAGGCAACTTCTGTTCCATGAGTGGATGGTTCTCACCATCAGAAAATTCCTCCTTATTTCTAGGTTGAATCTCTCTCCTTGATCATTTGCCATCCATGATTCCTTGTCTGGCCTAATTCCTAAAGGAGAGAGCAATCAACCTATGGAATAGCTTGAAATTGTGGGGGCTCCATCAGTGGGGGCTGTCTAAAGGAGTCTAGGATAGCCATTTGTCTGAAATGGCGTAGGGTCTCCTGCTTGGGCAGGGGGGGTTGGACTAGAAGACCTCCAAAGACCCTTCCAACTCCATTATTCAGTGTTCTAAACAACCTCTTCAGAGCAGACTGAAGCCCAAATTTAGATGATCAGCCATCTGTTTCCGCAGCAACCAGAATTTTGATGCCTCCAGAGAAGGTATTGATGAAAATTACTTACTACATTTGAATTTCCTAGCAATGATAGAGAAAAATCTTGTCCTAGACAGTGGCTATATAGTTCCATCCATCATTGGACGGGTGGATTTCCAGAATCCTCCTCACTCAGCACGGCTGTTGCTAAGTTGATTGGGAGTTAAAAGTCACAGATCTGATGGGCGTCAAGGGCGATTGGAGCATTTGGACCTTGATGTCCTTGGATCAGAAGCGCAGGAGGCTTAGTTCTGCTGGTGTGGCTCTTTCCACACTAGTGCAGCGCGCACCGTTTACACCCAACAGCTTTTGCAAGCTCTGCAACAGCAACGGGCTCTAAGCATTTCTGCAGGAAATTTGATGCGTCCAAATAAACATTTTATCCTCGCCCGCTTTGAAGCGTTGTTGGATTAAGAGGAGGGGGGACGTATTCCGGGTCTGTCACGGTTTGTGTGCATTGGCAACAAAAGCAGCAGATGGCAAGGAACCACAGAAGCCGGAGGTCCGGAGGTCCCCCGTGGACCGACCTCATCTTTGCAGGTTTCAACAAGAGCCTGCTTTTCTCTGGATTCCATTTATGGCAGATCCTAAAACACGGAACTTTCAACTTTAGAAGTTGGCTGCATCTCAGTTACCGTCTTTTTCAGAGTATAAGATGCACCTTTTTCCTCCAAAAAGAGAGCGAAATTTGGGTCTTATACATTGATTGAGTACAGCAGATTTGGCCTCCCAAAACCTCGTCCCCTTCGCAAAAATTGATGTGCAGAGGCTTTGGGAGGCCTGCAGAGTGCTTCTGGGGGCTGGGGAGGGCAAAAACCAGTGAAAAGCCCCCCTCCCTTTTTTTTAAACAAAAACAAGGGTGTTTTTGCCCCCCCCAAGCCCCCAGGAGAACTCTGCAGGCCTCCCAAAGCCTCTGCATGCCCCGTTTTCTGCAAAAAAACGGGGCCCATTTTTGTAAAAACCGGGCCGCTTTTTGCTTGTTTTTGCCCTCCCTGGACCCTAAGAGCACTTTGCAGGCCTCTCAAACTCTCTGCATGCCCCATTTTTCACAAAAAACGGGGCGTGGAGAGGGTTTGGAAGGCCTGCAGAGTGTTCCTGGGATCTTGGGAGGGCAAAAACTTTGGCTTTTTTAACTTACCTCTTCAAAATCTTGGTGCGTCTTATACTCCGAAAAATGCAGTATTTTAAAGCAGTGGAAAAGATGGTGCTTGAAAGCCGTCAGACTAACGTGGAGCTTCTCAACCGTGACAACTTCAAGATACGTGGCCTTCAAGTCCCAGAATTCCCAGATCTCGTATCCGACTGTAGGAGAGAGGTGTAGTAACGCTCTGGGTGTTCCATTAGAAGTAAAGTGTGAAGTAGGCGCAGACCGTCGGCATTTAGGAACCACAATTGGAACCAACAAGTGTGGTCATTAAGCAAAACAGTCTTTAAGCAAAACCGCAGCTGTACTTATGTAATCTCCCTTCAGCTTTCCTTTGCTGGAACCATCTTGCAAAGCTCCTCAATGCAAGGGTGGGTTGAAAGGCCGTTTTCTCAAAGGGCCAGGGGTCATGGCGATGGCGTTGTTGAGCGGGGGAAGGAGGGGTGTGTTCATAATACAGCCTGAGGCAGCTTAAAGCAGATTGAAAGAGAGATTGTTCGCTGGCAGTAGAACTTGGGAAATAATCGTTGTGGGGGTGGGGGAGCAGTAGTAGGAGGTGGTAGTAGAAGTGGAAAAGAATGGAGTAGCGAGCACTTTTAAAATTTTATATTTTTGCATTGTTTTGTACATATTTTAATTTTCCTGTGCGCCGCCCTGGGTCCTTTTTGGAGAAGGGCGGGATACAAATCGAATCAAATCAAATCAAATCACTGAGTATTAGTGCTTGTGTGTGTGTGTGTGTGTCTGTGTGTGTGTGTGTGTGTGTGTGTGTGTGTGTGAGAGAGAGAGAGAGAGTGGAACCTGTATGGTAATTTTGGGCCCACCGACTTGGGTATTCTTAAAAGAACCCATGGATACCCCTTCCAGGAGCTCAAGTGGAAAATGAAGCCAAAAAAGCCATTGCAATCCTAAACTGCATTAACAGAGGGATACAATCAAGATCAAGGGAGGTACTAATACCACTCTATAAAGCTTTAGTAAGACCACACCTAGAGTCCTGCATCCAGTTTTGGTCACCACACTATAAAAAAAGATGTTGAGACTCCAGAAAGAGTGCAGAGAAGAGCAACCAAGATGATGAAGGGGCTAAAACATATAAAGAACGATTGTAGGAACTGGGCATGGCTAGTCTAGGGAAGAGAAGGACCAGGGGAGACAGGATAGCAGTCTTCCAATATTTGAGGTGCTACCACAGAGAGGAAGGGGTCAAGCTGTTTTCCAAGGCACCTGAAGGCCAGATAAGGAATCATGGATGGAAACTGATCAAGGAGAGATTTAACCTGAAAATAAGGAGAAATTTTCTAACAGTGAGAGCAGTCGACCCATGGAACAGAAGTTGCCTTCAGAAGTTGTGGGAGCTTCATCCCTGGAGGCTTTCAAGAAGAGACTGGACTGCCATTTGTCAGAAATAGTGTAGGGTCTCCTGCTTGGACAGGGGGTTGGACTAGATGACCTACAAGGTCCCTTCCAACTCTGTTCATCTGTAATCTTTGCTCGGTAAGTGGGCTGGACCACAGACTTACCTGAGATAACTTCAGCGCTGCTGGAAGGCACGTTGCTGTTCTCCACAAAGTGGCCTTGAGTTTTTTGGCACACTGAAGGCAGCTTGGCAGCGCTGTGCCCTCTAACTGCCTTGGGCATGAAATGCCTCCCCTACATATTTAAAGGATGAGACGTGCATAACGCAAACCTCATTACAGGGACAGTAATTTAGACCTTCTGGCAAGCATGTTAAACCTTGACTTTAGAATAATTTATCACCAGTTGATGCTCTTTGCAAGGTGGAACATGGGTTTTGCAAAGGTCGCCTGAGGTCAGTGAGAATTCTGCGGTCACTGAGATTGGGCAAAATCTCCTCCTTGCCAGGACGTATTCCCATTTTCTCTTCCTATTCGCCGCCCTTTCTAAAGTTCCAGGGTTCGTGGATGATCTTCGGTCGCTCAGTAGCAGAAGGTTATTCCAGGGGTTTATGGGTCATATAGGGCAGGGGTCTCCAACCTTTGCAACTTTAAGTCTGAAGGACTTCAGCTCCCAGACTTCTCCAGCCAGCTTTGCTGGGAGCTGAAGTCCTTCAGACTTAAAGTTGCAAAGGTTGGAGACCCCTGATCTATGGGCCTTCTTAAAAACATATTAAGCTGGGAAGGTGATCCTGGAGGAGAAACTGGTGTTCCTCTGGAATTAATGTTATACATGATGACATCTTGAACAGTCCTTTGCTGAGGCTTGAACGAAGGGTTCTTATCCACTTGCTGCTTGGCTTCCAAGCAAGTAGAGAAGCTTCTTGTGCTGAAGTGCTACGGAAGTGCTTTGCATATGCAACTTTGAGGCTTACCACATCCACCCCCACATTCAGGGAAGGGAGCAGGACTTTCCCAGGGCTCCATCATGTCGATTCACGGCAGAAATCATGGCACAGCAACCGTTTCTTTTCCAGGGAATGGCTCTGTGCAGGCACATCCCCGTTACAAGAAGCGCTTTGTTTGAGCTGAACCCTGAAAAGAGGGGATCAAGAAAATAGCACAAAGAGTTTTGTTATGCAGAGGATGCGTAGAGCAGCCATGAAGCCAGAGGCTAAGTTGGGTTTGTGTAAGTTGGGAAAATTGGTGTCTTCTTTTATACAAGGGTGGGAAAGTTCGACTAGCTCTTCTGTTCAAATTCTAGAATGTGGGCGTTAAACCAACATCTGGTACAACTTTGCTAAAATGAAGCAGGACTTCTGTTAACCGCAACTTCTGTTGCTTTCACTGTTCATTCTTGAAGATGATGACATCCGAACCCAGCGCTTTGCACATTATGTTTTTCTTCATATAAAGCCACCTGAACTAAGGATGGGAAGAAAAGGTTCTAGAAGGGCTGTTGATGGGCTTAGCAGGCCACCCAATGGATAAGTTGACTATCAGAAACTGCACATTGACGTTGTCTGAAACAACAGTCATTTCTGTGCTGGATTCCCATATTGAGTTCATTGACTCAGAGATCGAATTGTCTTTATCTTGAGGGTTTCAGTTTATTTTGTTTATTTTGATGGATGGAAACTAATGAAAGAAAGAAGCAATCTAGCACTAAGGAGAAATGTCCTAACAGTGAGAGCAATCAACCAGTTGAATGCTTTGCCTCCAGAAGTTATGGGTGTCCCATCACTAAAGGGGTTCAAGAAGTGATTGGACAGCCACTTGTCTGAAATGGTAGAGATTCTCCTGCTTGCACAGGGAGTTGGACTAGATGACCTACAAGGTCTCTTCCAACTCTGTTACTCTAGGTTCAAGTCTATGTTTCCAGGAGCAACTTTTAGCCAACAGATAAGTTGACTATGAGAAACCACAGATTGCCAGAAACAACATTGATCTCTATGCTGGATTCCCATCTATAAAGTATTTTGCCCTGCAAGGATGCAACTCCAAGGGATCCAGTTAAGGGATCCACCACTCCCTGTACCTTGAATTTTGACTTACCCACATCAAAGATGTTTCACTGGATCACCAGATAGTTCCCATTGGCGCCTCATGCCAAAGGTCCAGCTTTCACCAAGCTTCCAATCATGGTTTGTCCACTATGACTTTCAGGCCATGATACCGGATTATTGAACTCTGGCTTATGGTGATGTTCTGCCTGGCCTAAACTAGGTGTGCTTGGAAATTATTAAAATAAGTTACTCACAGATTGTTTGCCAATCCTTTTTGTTGTTCTTCCATGGTGAGAAAATTTGCTTTGGGTTTTGAGTCATATTTGATTTGGAAATCTGAGACCTTGAATGATTTAAATCCTGGTTTGTTGAGCATTTAATTCATCTTGCTGTGAATCAGAGTGAGAACTTATGGTTGATTAGTGTCTTGATTATTTTTTGTAATTTGGATTTATAAACTGAGATATGATGATCTAAGTAGGCCATTTCAAATAATACACTAATGTATGGAAAGAATTTAGGATAGGAATTGGATTGCCCATTTGAGTTTGACCCAGAGATCAAATTGTCTTTATATTGAGGGATCCTGTTTCCAGGAGCAACGTTTAGCCATCTTTAGGTGGTGGTAAGTCAACTGACTTTGAATTCTAGTTAAAAACCTTCTTTTTTATGGCCAGGTATGGGCTACTTTGTCAGGCTTTGGCATTCCACAGATTTTTTGTGGGAAGCGTTAACTGGTCTCCCTCCTAGTTCTGTATTCTAGTCACCCTTGTGTTCTTTGATGTAGACCAGTGTTTCTGAACCTTGGGAGCTTGAAGATGTGTGGGCTTCAAGGTGTGTGGGACCAGAGACCCCAGGGTACTGATTGTTGGTCTGATTGTTGTCGTCAGGGGTATCATGATGCTTTGTCAACCATGACAGACAGGGAAGGGCTTTGGACTATACAGGTAGTCCTCCCTTAGTGACTTCTTGTTCAGCAACCATTCGAAGTTACAACAGTGCTCAACAAGAGGACTTATGGCTGGTCCTTGAAGTTGTGGCTGTTGCAGTGTCCTCACAGTCATAGGATCATGATGGGGGCACTTGGCAACCGGCACACAGTGACAATGGTCACAGCTTCCCACAGTCACATCATCACCATTTGTGATCTTCACTGCCAACTTCCAAGAGGTCAAGTCAATGAGGAAACCAGCCACCCCCTGATGTTGTCCTTAATAACTACACACGATTCCTTAACAGCCACAACTTGAACTGTCATTGTATACTGAAGATCACATTTAATTTCATTGAACAAGGTGCAATGACAATAGAGTAAACTAAACTAAACTTCAATTCCCAGAATTCCCCAGCCAGCTATGCTGATTGGGGAACTCTAGGACTAGAAGTCCACACAACTTCAAGCGACCAAGGTTGAGAAACACAGAGAGTTTTAGATTTAGACAGCTGAATCAGGGTGGGGAGGGACCCATTTAATCTTGAATAAAGTGTTTTTATTATTCATTTATTTATTTGTATTATGCCTCTATTATTTTTACAAATAACTCAAGGTGGTGAACATATCCAGCACATCCCCCTCTTCCTATTTTCCCCACAATGACAACCCCATTATAAGGTGAGTTGGGCCGAGGGAGAGTGAGTAGCTCAAACTCACCCAGCTGGTTTTCATGGCCGACTAGAACTCCCCACCTCCTGGTTGATTGGCCATTAGACACCCAGCCAGCTTTCATGGCTAAGGCAGGACTAGAACTCCCCACCTCCTGGTGGTTCACCCAAAGTCACCCGCGCAGCTTTCATGGCTAAGGCAGGACTAGAACTCCCCACCTCCTGGTGGTTCACCCAAAGCCACCCAGCTGGTTTTCATGATTACAGTGGGACAAGAACTCATAGTCTTCTGCTTTCTAGCTTGGTGCCTTAATGACTAGACCAAGACTTTATTTATTGTGCCTGCTTAAGGCTATTTCTGTGATCAGCTGACCCGCGTGGGAGGGTCCTGAGGGCCTGCATGAAAGAGGCAGCTTTCCTTCTCTTCCTCCAGGGCACCCCACTGTGCTGTGCATGAGTTCACATAATGCACCCAGCAGGGATGTTCGGTCACCTTGTTATGCCTAGCCAAGGCACTCTGCTGGCGTTGAAATTGTCCGTGTGCCAGGCCATGCTCTGCCTCCCACTGGGCTTTGGATTGCCCTTCATATGTGGCCAGGAGCCCCAGCCACATTACCACATCAGCAGGCGCAGTCCGAGTGAGGCCAGCTGCCTGCTTGTCATACTAACCACAGATCAAAGTTGGGCTCCCTAGGGAAAATAGCACCGCTCCCCTCCTCCTGTGCATAAATGGCAGCCCTCACCTGCCTGCCTGGACAAACTCCCAGAATTCTCCAGCAAGCCTGGCCATCGCTGGGAATTCTGGCAGCTGAATTGCAGATACCAAAGCTGAGGAGCGAGTGGCTGCATTCCAGGCATAGAACTCCATGCAGAGGATTCCCAGACCTAAGTGACATCATATGAGTTGTGCTGTCCTGGTTTACATCATTTGCATGATGATGTCATGCCCCTGATGTCACTAGTGGCTTCTAATGGACACCTGCATTGGTAGATGTCTTCTTGGGGAAAGAATTCCCTTTGGGGAGAAGGAAAGGCATTCAGGCATTCAATAAGTCTGCTGATTTATTTATTTATCCCACCTTTATTACTTTCTAAGGAACTCAAAGGGGCAAAAATACCTAATACTCCTTCCAGCTCCTCTTTTCCCCCACAACGACAATCCTGTGAGGTGGGCTGGGGACTGAACCAAAATCATCCAGCCAGCTTTCATGTCTAAGGCGGGACTAAAACTCTTCATCTCCTGGTGATTGGCCCAAAAGCAGTCACTCACCTGGTTTCATGTCTAAGGCGGGACTAAAACTCTCTATCTCCTGATGATTGGCCCAAAGTCACTCACTTGCAGGGGTGGGTTTCAAAACTTTTTACTACCTATTCTGTGGGTGTGACCTACTTGTGGGTGTGGCTTAGTGGTCATGTGAATGGGTGGGCGTGGCCAACTTGATGTCACTCACCAGGAGATGTCATGGATTGGGTAAAATGTGGTGAAGCTCACTTAACACTCTTGCTCAGCAACCAAAATTTTGGGTTCAATTGTAGTCATAAGTCAAGGACTATCTCTGCCTTCCTCTGCATGGCAGCCTTGTCCTAGTAAACTCCTTCTCCCTTCTGGCAATTTTCCTCTCTATTAGAGGCACCCAAATAATCCAGACAATGTAAGGTTTCCTGCTGCAGCAGGGGTGGGGGGCGGGTTGGACTAGATGACTTTTAAGTAGCCTTCTAGCCCTACATTTCTGTGCTGTGCTGTGCTGTGCTTTTCTTTCTTTCTTTCTTTCTTTCTTTCTTTCTTTCTTTCTTTCTTTCTTTCTTTCTTTCTTTCTTTCTTTCTTTCTCTCTCTCTCTCTCTCTCTCTCTCTCTCTCTCTCTCTCTCTCTCTCTCTCTTTCTTTCTTTCTTTCTTTCTTTCTTTCCAATCTTGGTCAGTCAATGCGACCAGAGGTTTAGGCTTCACTATTGGTTTATTGTGTTACGATTTTGTGTTCTTTGTGCTGTGTGCTTCATTGGGGAAAATGGTGTTACAGTGATGATAATAATAACAGTTCCGCTTGATTAGCAAGCAAAGGCTTGTGCAATACATTCTTCTCCAGAGGAATACAGCTGTGCCACATGTGGAACATGATGTGAAGCCAAGAAAGATGAAAATCAATTCCTTCCCCCCTCCCTCTTAATGTATTTTCTGGACAAAATATATCCCATTTCCAGAAAGGGTTTTTTTTTTTTGGTCCACTTAAATTCCTAACTTTTTTTATAAAAAGTATATGTTCTTACTCTGCTTTTTGTGTATGCTTTGCTATTCTGAGTTGCACGTTTTCCAGTTTTCCCGTTCAGCCAAATTCTTGAAAGACGGCCTTTAAAAATCTGAATTAGTAATTTTCAGCTGCTTCTACTGGGGTTTGAAGTGACCTGCTTTTGACAAGTTTGCTGGAAAGTCAGAATCAAAATAGATTCAGGCAAATCTCTTTTCAGGCAATAATAGCATGCTAAAGTTAGGAGCACTAAGTCATATAAACACCCTGCATACGTGTAGTTTTAACTTTTGCTTGGGGTCATTCTCCAGGCCTGGAACCCACGTTAGGGCTGATCTGGAGATGACCGTTCAGCTGTTGTGGCTTGCAAGTTTCCCCACCTTGATCAGATGTCTTTTCAGATTCAGGTTGTAGCTCCCAGAATTCCAGCCAGTTGCAGCTTGAAGGTGCCAGGTTGGGGAAATTAACAAACAAAGAGAACAGAACAGAACAGAACAGAAGAACAAAGTTGGAAGGGACCTTGGAGGTCTTCTAGTCCAACCCCCTGCTCAAACAGGAGACTCTATACTATTCCAAATAAGTGGCTGTCCAGTCTCTTCTTAAAAATCTACAACGATGAAGCGAATACAACTTCTGAAGGCAAGCTGTTCTATTGGTTAATTGTTCCCACTGTTAGAAAGTTTTTCCTTGGGTCTAAGTTGCTTCTTTCCTTGATTGGTTTCCATCTGTTACTTCTTGTCCTGCCTTCAGGTGCTTTGGAAAATAGGTTGACCACATCTTCTGTGTGGCAGCCCTTCAAATATTAAAACACTGCTATCATATCACCCCTAGTTCTTCTTTTCCTTAGACGAGACATTCCCAATTCCTACAAAAGTTTTTGTATGTTTTAGCTTGCAGTGATCTTTAGTGCTGTTTTGCGCACTCTTTTCAGTCTCAATATTTTTTTTATATTGTGGTGATCAAAACTGGATGCAGTATATTCCAGGGGTCTGCAAAGTCGGCTCTTTTAAGACTGGTGGAGTTCAACTCCCAGAATTCCCCAGCCAGCTATGCTGGTATATACCAAGTGTGGTCCTACTAAGGCTTTATAAAGTGGTACTAATACCTCATGTGCTATGGATTGTATCCCTCTGTTCAGGCAGCCTAGGACTGCATTGGCTTTTTCGGCTGCCGCCGCACACAGCCAGCTCATGTTTAAGAGATCGTCCACTAAGACGCCAAGATCTCTCTCGTATTTACTGATGTTGACCTTCATCTGTACTTGAATGCTTGCTTTTATTCGTGCCTAAGTGTAAAACCAAACTTTTCTCTACATTGAATTTCATTTTTGTTACAGAGGGGCCAGAGATTGAATTATTGGACAAGAAAGCAACAAAGTGGTAGAACTACAGAGAAAACCTATGAAAATAGGATTCCCAGAGTTTTGTTCTATCTCAGGGATGATTAACTTTTTTGTTGTTGCGTGCCGAAAGCACTCGTTCCTATTGGGCAATGTGTGTGCCTCCCGCGCCCCCCCCATCGCGCATGCACTTGTGATACACCCCTGTCCTGTGGCCTGTTTTGGGCCTAGCAGACCTCCCTGCAGCCTCCTGGGACCAAAAATGGGGTGCGGAGGAGCGTGTACCGTTACCCGTGCCACCCTGTGCATGCACCCGAACCTTTGCTCCCCCCCGTGCATGCGCCCACCCCTCGCGCATGCCTGGCAGAACTCCAAAAATCAGCTGGCAGGCAGGAGTTTTACGCGCATGCGTGGACCTCCTGTGCACTGGTTACCGGTACTTAGCAGTATCACACCGCCCCATGTTAGAAGACAACAAGCTCTCGTTCAGCCGTGGTGAAGGATGCTGAACATCAAGGCCTCTTCACCAGGACATGCCCATCCCATCCCAAGAGTGGAACCCCATAGAGCAGCTTGGAAAGCAGCTCCTGGCGGTCCTCAACCCCCATTGAGCCCCAACATTTCTGTTGCTAAGTGAGGCAGCTGTTAAGTGAGTATTACGACCGTTCATGCCATGGTTGTTAAGTGAATCACTGCAATTGTTAAATTAGTAACATGTGGTAAAGTGACTCTGCCTCCCCCACTGAATTTGCTTGTGGGGAGATCGCAAAAGGGGGGTGTCACATGACCTCCCCAGGGCACTGCAACCGTCATAAATACGAGTCAGTTGCCAAGGATCTGAATTTTGATCAAGTGACCCTAGAGATACCGCAATGGTTGTTAAGTGTGAATCATGGCCCTAGGTCAGTTTTTTCCCTGCCATCATAACTTTGAACAGCCACTAAGCGAGCTGTTGTAAGTCAAGGATGACCTATATTCAACTTAATCCCAGTTTAACTCAGAGAACACCCGGAGAGAGGAAGGATCCAGGGTGCCTCCTTGTGGCCTGACCATTAGTGATCCCTCTGCCAAACCACCAGCCTTTGACTTGCCTTGCTCCCTCTGGCCGAAATTGAACAGAATCAGGTGTGACACTGGAAGATGGGCCTCTGCCCTGAATCACTGGGGATGGGAAGACTCCCCTTGTTGAGATCGGGGTGCTGCTATGCAAACTATTAAACACCTTGTGCAATGGGCGTTCTCTGGTTCCCTAGAACAGGGGTGTCCAATTCAAGGCCCGTGGGACAGATCCGGCCCACAGGGTGCTTCGATTTGGCCCCTGCGGCCACCCTGGAAACAGTGAAGGACTGGCCCACAGGGCCTCTGCCAGCAAAAATGGAGCCCAGGAGAGCTGCATGTGCTCCTTCCGAGCTCTACGTTTGCTGTCCGAGGCACCGCAGGCCAGCCCTCTGCTGTTTCCAGGGTGGCCAGATCCGTCCTGCAGGACTTGAGTTTGACAGCCCTGGTCTAACTGAAAAGGGGGGAGAAGGAGGTGATTATTAACAGCCCATGGTGGAGCAGAAGATGAAGGGGTTGCAGGAGTTGTGGGTGGTGGGCTTCCAGCTTTAGTGGTGGGCATTAGGGGTTTTGTCCGATACTGAAGCACTTTTCTTTTTTAACTTTAATGAACTTTCCTACTTTATAAATCACCATTACTGTGGAACCGGTGGGCGGTTGGAAAATTTCACTACTAACAGAGATACAAAAGTGGGTGGTAGGTATAAAAAGGTTGACTACCCCTGATCTATATCATCCATCTCTGAGCTGTGTCTCACGCAGGCAGTCCTTGACTCACAACCTTTCTTTTAATGGCCATTCAGACTTATGACAGTGCTGAAGAAAGGGACGTACCATTGATCCTGCCACAGGACCATTCCAGTATCCCTACAAATTTGGGCACAAGGCAACCAGCCTATTATTGCAGCATCCCAGGGTTGTCTGGCTGCCATTTGCAACTTTCCCTTCTGAGAAGCAAAGCCCATAGGGGAAGCTGGATTCACTTAGCAACCACAGCGAAAAGGGTTGTAAAATGGGATGTGACTCACTTAATGATGGACATTCCAAACACAATTGTGGTCGTAAGTCAAGGAGTTCCTATACTTTAACTCAGAGGTTCCCAAACTTGGCAACTTTAAGAGCTGGCTGGAGAATTCTGGGAGTTGAAGTCCACAAGTCTTAAAGTTGCCAAGTTTGGGAACCTCTGCTTTAACTGAATGAATGCAGACATCTGTTTAGCCAATTGAACGGGTCCTGCATTTGAATTACAATTTTTAATATACAGGTAGTCCTCAACTTGCAACCGTTCATTTAATGACCATGGAAAGTTACCGCGGCACTGAAAAAAGTGACTTGCGACCGTTTTTCACACTTGTGACCATCGCAGCATCCCCAGGGTCACGTGATCAAAATTGGGACGTTTGGCAGCTGACTCGCATTTATGACGGTCGTGGTGTCCCCGGGCTTTGGCGACCTTCTGAAAAGCAAAGTCAATGGGGAAGCCAGCTTCACTTAGCAACCATGTTTACTAACTGAACAACGGCAGCGATTCCCTTCGCAAATGCGACAAAGCCGTAAAATGGAGCAAAACCCACTTAACAACAGAAATTTGGGGCTCGGTTGTGGTCGGAAGTCGAGGACTTCCTGTCTAGATATAGGTGTTTTGCTTTTCGAACTGTGAGCCCCCCCCCCCCACTCCTGCTGCTTAGCTCTGCGCCGTTTTCCATAAGCGCCAAGACGGGAAGCCAAATCTGAACCGACGTATTGAATTGCCGTCCTCTTCGCCGCCTCCTTCAGCTCCTCTCTTGCAGCCCTTTGCTCTTGCAGCCCTTTGAAACCCGAGAGCCTCTCCCGGCTCTCTCCCCAGGGAGCTTCGGTCCAAGGGAGGGTAATTATAGCTGCAGGCAGGGCTGTTGGCGTGGGCCGCCTTTTACAGAGGTGGCGGGCCATTTTTTTTCTGAAGGAACCTCTAATTGAAAAAACGGGGGGAGAAGAAGGTGATCATCAACAGCCCATGGTGGAGCAGAAGAGGAAGACGTTGCAGGAGTCTCGGTGGTGGGCTTCCACCTGCAGGTGCCCTTGGCAGGAAAACTGAGGTTGTGGGGGGGGGGTGTTCCCTTGGATGGGAGGGAGCAGAGAATGGAGGGGACCTCTCTCCCCCCCCCCACCCCCCCATGCCTCTCCCGGTGCTCCTGCGCCACTTCTCAGCCTTTGTGCCAGTCGCCCTTGTTGTCAACAAGGTTGTTTGCCAGAAGACGTGAGCACCTGGTGAGTCACCTTCCCACTCCCAGGCCCTAGGCTGCAAGCGCAAGGCACTGAGGTGTGGCTCCGGGCGGGAGAAATTTCTGGTTTGCGAGGCTTGTCGTTGTTTGAAGCCTTCCGTACTTGGGTGTAAATCGTGCCTTTTTGCAGCTGGAAGGATTGTCTGCGGAGTGAATCACTTTCTAATATCTCACGACCTCTCACCAATAGTGTGGGAAGTGCTTTGTAGCGGCTGAGTCAGTCGGAGAGGTTTTGAGTCATCTCTCCCCCCCCCCCCAGCCCTGATCTGAACCCTTGGGGGTGGAAACAGGCCCCTGCCAGTGGAATGAGCACAATGTTGGCAGAACGTGGCTTGTTGCACGATAGTCCCCCCCCCCCCGTCCCCCCCTTACGGCCTCTTGCCTGGAATTCAGTCGTGGAAAGGTTGGGTGGCGGTATTTCTTGAGGTTGGCTTCTTGTCATTTTATTTCTGGATTAGCCGTTCCCGGCCACGCGTTGCTGTGGCCCAGTCTGGTTAAATGGCCAACCAATCTGTGTGTAGATCTACACCTGCACACACAAACACGTACACACAACCACCGTATAACCCCCAACCTTGTACCTACCTCCTGTATTTCTCCCTCCCTCTCTCTATCCCTCTACCTACCTACCTACCTACCTACCTACCTACCTACCTACCTACCTACCGTATTTTCCCTCTCCCTCTCTATCCCTCTACCTACCTACCTACCTACCTACCTACCTACCTACCTACCTACCTACCTACCTACCGTATTTCTCCCTCTTTCTCTATCCCTCTACCTACCTACCTACTGTATTTCTCCCTGTCTATCCCTCTACCTACCTAACTACCTACCTATTGTATTTCTCCCTCTCTCTATTCCTCTACCTACCTACCTACCGTGTTCCTCCCCCTCTCTCTCTATCCCTATAGCTGCCTGCCTACCTACCTACCTACTGTATTTCTCCTTGAATCTTATGGACAGAGTATTTTATGTCATAAAGGATTTTATGACATAGTACACAATGTCAGACAATAATTCCTGTGGCTCACTGCTCCTTCTGTCTACATTTTTTACATTTTTTGTTACATTTTTTACATTTCCGTTGCGTGTACCTGGCGCAGGTGTGACATCTACACAATCTATATATATATATATATCATTGGTACCGTACTTGAAAGGAACTTTGTGTGAAAATTTGGAAGCGATCGGTGCAGGACTTTCGGAGATTAGCGGTTTTGAACAACCTCATAGTTACATTTTTATTTATATCGATTCCTGACCTCCTGTTGTAAACTCTTCTGCCCCCTTGGGAAGGTTTAGAGAAGAAAGGTGAATAAAGCAACTTCTCTGGCCAGGGTAAAACTAGGAAAGAAATTAGTTCAGGCCAGAGGTGAGTTGCTCCCGGTTTTACTACAAGTTCGCTTTGCACACTCCACGTGCATGTGGACTTCGATGTAAACTGTTTTTCACGCATGCGCAGAACAATTTACATTGAACTGCGCACGCACGCACATTACTAAACAACACCAGCAGCGACCAGGGAACTGGTTCAGGGGTGTGGCCAGCCTGGCTCACTGCCGGTTCTGCAACCCAGGCCAAAATACCACTACTGGTTTGGCCGATGTGGGCCAAACTGGGAGCAACCCACCTCTGGTTCAGGCCTGCTCTTGGCTGCTGCCTTCAAATAATGGTCTCTGTTTTAAGCAATCTGGATTCAGATCCTGCTGCGCATGGGACACTTTCTTCTCACAGCCAATTTTGGATGAAATGATTAACAGATTAACAGAGTTGGAAGGGACCTTGGAGGTCATCTAGTCCACTTCCCCGTCCAAGCAGTAGACCCTACATCATTTCTGACAGATGGCAGTCCAGTCTCTTTTGGAAAGCCTCTAGGGATGAAGCTCCCACAACTTCTGAAGGCAACTTCTGTTCCATCAGTTGATGGTTCTCACTGTCAGAAAATTCCTCCTTATTTCCAGGTTGAATCTCTCCTTGATCAGTTTCCATCCATTCTTCCTTATCTGGCCTTCAGGTGCTTTGGATAATAGCTTCACCCCCTCCTCTCTGTGGCAGCCCCTCAAATATTGGAAGATGCTATCCTGTCTCCCCTGGTCCTTCTCTTCCCTAGACTAGCCATGCCTAGTTGCTGCAACCATTCATCATCATTTTAGTCTTTAGTCCCCATGATATTGGAAAGAAGGGGTATCATGCATTTGGGCCTGAATTATTATTATTTTTTGTCGTTGTTGAAGAAACTCTCATTGCTTCAGCCGAGTGTTTCTCAACTTTGGCAACTTAAGATGTGTGGAGTTTATAGCTGGCTGGGAAATTCTGGGAGTTGAAGTCCACGCATCTTAAAAGTTGAAAAACTTTGCTTTAAACCAGTGGTAGTCAACCTGGTCCCTACCACCCAGTAGTGGCTGTTCCAGCTTTCATGGTGGGCAGTAGGGTGTTTGTCCTATACTTAAGCACTTCCCTTTTTTTTAATTTAATTGACTTCCCTGCTTTATAAATCACCCTTACTGTGGAACCGGTGGGCGGTTAGAAAATTTCACTTACTAACAGAGATACAAAAATGGGAGGTAGGCATAAAAAGGTTGACTACCCCTGCTTTAAACAACTAACTCAAGTGGTGAGTCATATAATGAACCAAACAGCATTTTGGTACCCTGCCTCCCATTTATAATTGGCATTCCAGGCCAGCACTCAGATCTGCCCCCACACTTGCTTCATTTTGATAGCAGCCTGCCATAAAATGTGGGGAGCATGGATGGGAAGACATGAGAAGGGGGCGTGAAGTGCCAACCAGAGACAAGATCCAAGGACACAAGCCTGCAAATGCCCCCCAAAGAGGCGGCACACTGTCAAGCTGTTACCAAAACTCCCAATTTGAACCTTATTGGACACCACCAAGATGACCACAGGGGGAAGATGATGGGACAGTGATGACAAACCTTTTTGCTGTTGGGTGCCAAAAATGAGAGGGTGCGTGCACAGTAGCACATGGATGTGCCGGCACCCATAATGCAAAGCGCCCCTCCACATGCATATGCACTCACAAACCCACCCACCCTCCACACTGCTCCCTCAGGCACGCTGCACTGCTCGGCTCCAAGCTGAGCTTGGTATTACCTCCGGGGTGTGTGTGTGTGCTGGAGGAGGCCATGTTTGCCCTCCCCAGGCTCCAGGAAAGCTTCCGGAGTCTGGAGAGGGTTAAAAACGGGCCTAACAAGCCAGCTGTAAGTTCAGAAACGTTCTGTTTCTGGCTTCTGGAGGGGCTCCAGGCGGGTGGGGGAGGCCGTTTTTGCCCTCCCCAGGATTCAGGAGGGCGAAAATGGCTTCCCCCGGTCCTCAGAAAGGCCGAAAATTAGCTGGCCAGCACGCGCATGCGCACTGCAGCTGACAGCTCACATGCTGGCAGATATGGTTCTCTGTGCCACCTGTGGCACGCATGCCACAGGTTCGCCAACACGGGCCTAGGAGAAGGGAAGATCACCAGGTTTACCCAGGAAATCCCCAGATCTTGGCTTTGCTACGATGTAACCACTTGGCTTTAGTAAAAGTATACATTGGACTACAAATGGAGTTGAGGGTGTTTCTTTCCTGAATGCCCAAGCTTGGACAGGCCTGACACCAGAAAATAAGACCTATTGTCTTGCAAGGATGAAGGTTTCTTGTTGGGCCCATATTTAATTTCCCATCAATTCGTGTTCAGAGGATTGGGGGGCTGATGAGTCTCATTTTTTGCATTGCCTTCTGGTTGTAGCCTTGGCTTGTGGTGAGAGTTGGCAGCAACCTCTGGTTGAGAAGAGCAAAACTTGTTACCCTCCAGATAACAAACATTAGACAGCAGAGGGTTGCGTCACACAATCTTTTCCTAGGTAAATGTGGGCTGAAGGATACTTTGTCTTCAGAGCAGAAATCCGCTTGCCTGGACTAGCTTCCTCTACTCTGTAATCATATGGAGTAGCTCACAGAGATCCTTACTACTTGAGCTTAGGCAGCGCAGGACACCATACCTTGTAATTACTTGAAAGCCACGGGTGATTAACAAAGCAAAGCCATTAAAATGTAGGCAATTCATCTGACTGCATTAGTTGTCCTGGAGCAACACACACACACACACACACACACACACACACACACACACACACAAATAAAATGCAATTTGGATGAGAAGATTAAGGGCTGCTAGGTTATGGCTGAGTTTGCATGAGTGGACATGTGTATGATCTTACAATAGACTTGCCCAGATCAGAAATTGTAGAATTGGAGGGTCACCAGAGAGATGGGCTAAGAGATTTGCAGGTATCGTAATCAGCGTTTCCCTGGATAACAACTCTGGAGTGAAGAAGAGAATACAAGTGGTCCTCTACCTACGACCATCATTGAGCCGAACATTTCTGTTGCTAAGCAAAACTTTTATGGAGTGAATTTTGCCCCCTTTTACAACCTTTCTTGCTACAATCGTTAAGTGAATCATTGCAGTTGGTTAGTTAGCAACATGTTCGTTAAGTGAATCTGGCTTCTCTGTGGACTTGCTTGTCAGAGGCCGCAAAAGGGGATCACATAACCCCCGGGACATTACAACCGTCATAAATATGATTCAGTTGCCAAGCATCCGAATTTTGATCATGTGACCGTGGAGTGCTATAAACGGTCGTGTGAAAAATGGTCATAAATGGTCACTTTTTTTCGGTGTCATCATTTTGAGCAGTCACTAAATGAACTGTTGTAAGTCAAGGACCACCTGTATGAGAGGGGGGAAAAACAAGCAATGTTGTAACTGTGAGATTCGCATCGTCACAAACTTAGTTTTTAAGCTGTGCTTTTTCAAAGTTGCCCATTTGAAAGTGTGTGGACTTCAGCCCCCAGAATTCCCGAGCCAAGCAGTGAGCAGGGTTGAAAAACACCATTGATAAGTGGCGTGATGGGAGCGGGATCAGATTTACAATATTCATATTTAGCATTTCCTGAGGAATTTTTTGGATCTGTGCCACTGCTGAGATCAGATTCTGGAGGGAGGTTTCTTGTGATCCAGCCATGTGAGATATGGCCAAGAAGAATTGGGACAGGAGACCAGGAAGCTGTGGAAGCTCCCTCAACTCTACATTTGCCCGTAAAAAGAAAGGGAGCAGCCCCACCTATGAGCAACATCCTGCCTCCTTACTAACCCCAGTGTCAGATCTCTCTGAGTGCTCCATGCACGGTCGTGGTGGGTGGCCAAACATGCCTCCAAGCCTTGGCTTCTGAAACGTCAGTGGAGGTGGCTGGGCAGAGGCCATCTTGTTTGAATAGGTAGATATTGTTAGCAACTCTGGGTTCAGAACCAGTGTTAGGAAATAAATGCGGAATAGTGTAATACACCGGACAATAAAGAGATATGTTGCTTTAACCACAAACAAACTCTAAAACAGTGAGAGTAAGAAAATAAATAGTCTTTACTTTGTAGCAACTAAAATACTTCTTCCGACTAGTGATTCTAACTTCTCAAAACAATAACAGTCCTTCACCAAAACACAGTTATCTTACAGTGATGCAAAACAAATACTTCTTCAATCTTCAACTTTTCAGCAGCAAACAGTAAGGACAGGAATCAAATGGAATCGAAAAGGGAATGGACTGTGTTTCTGAGCTTGCTTATATGGTAGAGCTGAGAAGCACAGCCAATCAGAATTCAACACAGTTCTTAAAGCTACATGTACTCTTTAAGAACATAGGCTCATATATATTGTCAACCCAATATAAGGCTGAATATCCTAACAGATATGATTCACTTTGGGCCCTTCGTGGAAGAATTTGCATAATATGCGTTCAACACTCAACCACACGAATGAAGCACCGTTGCTACGTTCCCAGAAACAGCTGGGCTCAAACAAACAAACCATGTTTAGTCTAGCACAGAGGTTCCCAAACTTGACAACTTTAAGACTTGTGGACTTCAACTCCCAGATTTCTCCAGCCAGCTATGCTGGAAGTTGAAGTCCACAAGTCTTAAAGTTGCCAAGTTTGGGAACCTCTGGTCCAGCATATGGTCCCCAGATTCCTAAGACAATAGCTGGGTCCTGTAAGACTTTAAATCTCAGACTATACAACTCCGTTTTAGCCTAATCTAACGGAGACCCGCCCTACGAGGGATTAATCGCATATATTTGGAGTGCCTGACTTAAGGGTTGGCTTAAGAGCTAACTAACATACTTTATGTGGCTTGCTTAACACGAGTTTCCTTGTTCTGGGAGGATGAGAAGAGCATCTTATGGCTCTTGAGGAGAAAAACACTAGGGAGTGTCATGCTCACGTTGAGTGGCACATTGAACGAGCATTGCAGGATGCAATTTGCACACACACCCCAAAACACATTTCTCTGAACTCCGCTTGCAAAAAAAAAAATCAGTTACAGGTAGTCCTCGACTTACAACCACAGAGGAGTCCAGAATTTCTGTTGCTAAACGAGAGAGTTAAGTCAATTTCTCCCCGTTTAATGAGCTTTCTTGACACAATTGTTAAGTGAATCCCTGCAATTGTTAAGTTATTAGCATGGTTATTAAGTGAATCTGGCTTCCCCATGGACTTTACTGGTCAGGTCGCAAAAGAGGATCACGTGGCCGTCATAAATATGAATCAGTTGCCAAGGGTCAATTTTGATCACATAGTGATCATAGTGAGGCTACATGGATTGTAATTGTGAAAAGGGTCATAAGTCAGTGTTTTCAGTGCCACAATGATTTTGGCTCCCCCTTATGGCCGATTGAGGAAACAGCAGCCAATCACATTCTACTGCAGTATTTAAAGTTACAGTATTGCAATAATGATTTATATATTGCCAACCCAACGTTCAGATTACATTCCTAACACACTCCCCCACCCTACCCACCCCCGTTTATAGCGGAAGATGGCCCTGGCAATCCTAGAGGCATCTACAGAGCCACCAAGTATCAAACTCAAATCAAGGAAGAATTCACTTGCCTTTGTCTGCCCCAGCCCCACCACCCACTCAAGAAGCAGCCATGTGGTAGGGACCCCAAGGGTTTGCTCTCCAAAAAGTTGGCTTTTGGCTGCAAACACCGGTCTGTCTAGTCATTTGTCTTCTTCTGAGGTTTGTAAACCTAACACCGCTCTGCTTTGTAATCCTAGCATGGTGGGTGTTTTGTGCTTTGTGTGCAAATCATAGAGAGAACCCACACAGCCTTCTGGGGTTATTGCCTGTTTAAACCCCAAAAAGACAGTTGAGCTGGTTAGAGAGCAGGAACCAAAGAGGATGACCCTCACTTCTCTGCTCTGGTCAGTGGAGCAAGAGAAAGGTGTCTGCTGGTCTCCGTTGGCCGCACCATTTTTTAACTGGCCATCTGGACCGATCTCTTGCCTTTCAATACTAGACCGAGGGCTGCATGAAATCAATGTGGGTTAACGCTTCATGCCAGGACCAAGGATCGAACCATGTTTAAATGGGGACAGTTATAATTCAGATAGTCATTGACTTACGACGGGTCACTTAGTGGCCATTTGAAGTTATGACAGACCCACCAAAAGCTACCTGTTCCCAAGTTACGACATCTGGAAACCCACCATCCGCTCCATCACGGTCATGTCTATAGAGATTATCAACCATCCAGATCACGGTTGTCCCAAAGGTGCTTTTTCAAAAGGCAACTGGACTTCTCTTGTCCTTCCTTGAAGATGTTTAACTTCTCATCCAAGAAGTTCTGACAATGGTGGAGAATGGAAGGATTTATATTCCTTGCAGTGAGACATGTACAGATCTACATTGGAGAAGCAAAACTTCACAAAAGCATGGCACAACATAGAACAACAAACCCATCAGGACAAGATTCAGCAGTCCATCTGCATTTGAAACATAAAGGTCACTCTTTTGAAGACCGCAAAGTCCATAATCTGGACAAGAGAGAACCATTGGTTTAGGAGCGGGCTCAAAGCGGCCATCTAGGTCCAAATTGAATAGCCGCCTCTCAACTGAGGGGGAGAAATACCACACCACCTATTTCCCCTCCCACTCCTTTCTGCAGGTCCAAGAATGTTCTACGTTCATTGGCACTCTGGTCCAATTGACCCTGAGGGCACAGTGGCCTCAACGACTCTCAGAAAGAATGCTGAGGACCAGATGAGTGCAAGGAAAACAAATCCTTCCATTCTCCGCCATTCAGTCAGAACTGAAGAAGCGAAAGGCCTTCAAGGCAAAACAAAGAAAGTCCAATTGCCTTTGAAAAAGCACCTTTGGGACTATCGTGGTCCTGGGCCTGCATTGTGGGCCTGCATTTATGGCCATTTGAACACGCCCATAGCAAATCAATGATGGTGTTTGCTTCACATGGCCACCGAAAGGGCTCACAAAACTGAGTTTAATCACATAATCGCCTGCTTTACAATTGATTTACGGCCGTAACTACCAGACTTAATTATGGTTATAACCAGTGATGGGATTCGAAAATTTTTTATTACCGGTTCTTTGGGCGTGGCTTGGTGGGCATGCCAGGGGAAGGATACCAAAAAATCCCCATTTCCTCCTGATCAGCTGGGACTCAGGAGGCAGAGGATAGATGGGGGCATGGCCAGCCAGAGATGGTATTTTCCAGTTCTCCGAACTACTTAAAATTTCCACTACTGGTTCTCTAGAACTGGTCAGAACCTGCTGAAGGCCACCTCTGGTTATAACTCGAGGTCTACCTACATCTATTTCAGACCTTAAATCAGCTCTCTCCCCCCGCCCCCCAAAAAACCAGGAGATCTGATTGGCAGACTTCAGTGCTCCTCATTCCATCTTAAGTCATCATGACCATTTCTAGTTTTGCTTTCTCTTCTCTTTCTGAAGCTGCTGCTCTGGAATTGCTCCCTCAGCATTTCAGGAAGGCTGCCAGAGTGGCTCCATTTCATGGGCGCTGCTGCCTTAGTTCGGACCAGATCAGCTTGGTTGGCTGGGGGATTCTGGGAGTTGAAGTCCATCCCTTTTAAACTTGCCCGGGTTGGGAAACATTGAGTCAAATGATGATTTTGTACTTGAGGCTTGAGGTGTTTTCTTTTGCTGGCCCAGAAAACCAGCTACAGGTAGTCTTCAACTTACGACAATTCATTTAGTGACCGTTCAAAGTTACAATGGCACTGAAAAGAATGACTTATAACTGTTTTTCCACACTTACGACCTTTGCCGTATCCCCATGATCACGTGATCAAAATTCAGACACTTGGCAACTGACTCATATTTATGACGATTGCAGTATCCCGGGGTCATGTGGTCCCGTTTTGCGACCTTCTGACCAGCAAAGTCAAAGGGGAAGCCAGTTTCACTTAACAACCACGTTGCTAACTTAGCAAGGGTCGAGTGATTCACTTCACAACTGCGTCAAGAAAAGTCGTAAAATGGAGCAAAACTCCCTCGACCCTTGTCTCGCTGCTATTGTCTAGCAACATAAATTTTGGGCTCCATTGTGGTCATAAGTCGACTAAATGTACTTCGGAAGCAGGCAGGAAAGAAAAAGAAGCCAATTTCCATTTTTGATATCAGATGGTTTGGTAGGAAGAACAGCTTCAGCCTAGAACTGGGATGGCGAACCTATAGCACGCGTGTCACAGGTGGCACGCACAACCTACTTATTAGGGCACGCGAGGCGTTGCCCTGTCAGCTCCAGCACTTCGGCTTTCCTTTTCGACTATTTTTTGCCCTTCGGAGGCTTCCCTGTAGCCTCGGGAGGGTGAAAAACCACCCAACGCACAAACCGGAAGTTCGGGAACGGACTTCTGGTTTGCATGTTGGGCTGTTTCGCGCTTCGGAGCCTTTAGGGCAGGGATGTCCAAACTTGGGAACTTTAAGACTTGTGGACTTCAACTCCCAGAATTCCCCAGCCAGCATAGCCCAAGTCTTAACGTTCCCAAGTTTGGACATCCCTGCTTTAGGGAAACCTCCTGAAGGTTCCGGAGGGCGAAAAACGGCACTATTGGCAAACAGAAAGTCACCATTCCTGGTGATTGGTTGCCGTTTTTCGCACTCTGGAACCTTCAGGGAAGCCTGCAGAGGAACTCCGGGGGTGGTAGGGCAGGCTGTTTTTGCCCTCCCCAGGCTCCTAGAAAGCCTCTGGAGCCTGGAGAGGGTGAAAAATGGGTCCATCGCTGACCAAAAGCGAGGGGGTCACACGCATAGCATTATGGGTGTGGCACGCCCGCGCACTACCACCCCTGCGTTCCCCCCGCTTTTGGCATGCGATTCGAAAAAGGTTAGCCCTCACTGGCCTAGAACAAACTTTCCAATTTGGAAGCCTCTCGATGTGTTACGGGCACATGCTAGCTGGCATTTTTGAGTTGTAGTTCCAACATAAACCCAAGGAGAACATTATGCTAGAGAGGCTGACACGGAGGGTAGAGAATTACTCCTCTCTGCAATGCCATTCTCTGGGAAAAACGTTTAGCTCACAGAGAGAGGCGAGAGGATTCCTTATTTCATTCTGCATTTGCATTTTATTTTATCATGCATTAATGAAGGTTTTATCTCCTACAGCTAATTATAAATATTGGAGCTGTGTTCTTTTAATTGCATATGTATTTTAAGTTTTCACTTTAGATTTGCACAGTTAAATGTTACGAAGTAAATTTTGCAGGCTGCCTTTACGACCGCATTATAAGCAGAAGGGGATGATTTAGTCAGGTTTAGGGTTCAGGAGAAATAAGACAGTGAAAAAAGTCCATGAATGAAAACATAGTTTTTCTCTATGTTTCCTTGAACTCAGGTGCTGCACTTCAAAGTTGGCAGATATTTCACATACCTGCAGTTGGTGTCAAAACCTGAACTTTCCAAATCTTATAGGATTCTAGCAGAATTGGCCTTGGGTTTTTGCATTCTTATCTTAAGAACATGAAATGTTGGCACCCCTTCTGGCAATTTTATCTCACAGAAGAACACTGAAATCCTGCTAGAATTGGTAATCAATTGGCTGTTTTTTTGCTGCTTTAATGGTTTTTAATAGATTTTTATTAGATGCTTAGAGAAAACATAAAACCAGGCAAGAAAAGAAAAAAGGAATAAAAGGTTAGGATACAAATGAATAAAAAAGCGACTTTGGAAAGATTGTAAAAACTATAATCTGCTACTTGGTTGTGAATAATTGAATATATTATTCAGTTATAAATGTGAAAATCAATATTAAGATTTAAGGATTGCGTGAATATCAATGTTCAGCATTCTTCTCCTTCCCTTCCCCTCTTACTCCTGCAAGGAGAATGTCCACATTTTTTGAATCAACCAAATACTCAGATTATGATTAATGAGCCGTGGGGGCACAGTGTTTAGAATTGCAGGCTGATTCTGCTCACTGCCAGCAGTTCGATCCTGACCAACTCAAGGTTGGCTCAGCCTTCCAGCATTCCGAGGTCAGTAAAATGAGGACCCAGATTGTTGGGGGTGATATGTTGATTCTGCAAACCACTTAAATCAGGCTGCAAAATTACTATGAAGTGATATATAAATCTAAGTGCTATTGCTACACTCAGTATTCATCATAAAACGAAATTGGGAAGTGCAGTAAATTATACCATGCTATTAAAAGTTTATTTTAATTCAAGAAGTCCTATAAAATTGAAACATAGATTTAATGCAAAGAGAAACACAAATTTGTCAGATTGAAGCATACGTTAGTAATCTTCCTTCCATAGAAGGGATCAAACATTTAATTTGCAATCTTTGATTTGTCCTGTTTGAGTCGTACTTTCATCAATGCTTTATAAATAAGGCCCAGCAGACATGCCTCCGGCTCACATATTAAAAGATGTTGAGGTCTAATAGTTTTGTGCTTCCTCTTCTTTCTGCAGTCCTTTTAATATTCTCCATGTAATGCTCTCTATTTGAAGATGTTGAAAGTCAAATGAAAGAAGTCATGATGGATTCAGGATCTCAAAAGAGTTTATTATCTTTTAAAATAACAAAAGATTTGATAATGCCTTCTTGATAGTCACATCTTGCGGTTTAAACGAATTATCTTTCCATTAAGTGAATTTCTTTGTGCCTCCCTCTTCATAAAAATAAACATTTAAGTGAAGCAAGGGAAGAATAAATCTGGGATTGTCACAAGCAAAGTGATCTGATGTAAGCTCTCCACTTCTTCCTCTCCTGCTCCCTTCCAAGGGCATTTAGTCTACTGTAGTATGAATTATTTTCTAAGGTGATCTTCCAATATCATTGAGCATAACAGCATTGTCACCAGATATGAATGAATAGTCTTTATATCTCCAATCATTTAAAACAAAAAATGAACTGTACCATTTTGCCTGTCAAGACTGGGCCACATATCAATTTTTTTCCCTAAGGATAATATTTGGTGTACATATACTTCTGGAGATGCCAGATTGCACAGTCTATGTTGGAACTTCAATTTTCACAAAGATGATGACGATGACGATGTTACCTAGTTTGAGTACCAAAATGTCTGCAATAAAAACAAGCGAGCTCAGAGAGCACCAAGGGCCCCTCATCACAACGTTCTCTTGGAAAAGTTGACTCTAGGGCAGGGATGTCAAACTCATTTTCATTGAGGGCCACATCTGGGTTGTGTTTGACCTCAGGGGGCTGGTGTGTACAGCTCAATGTCACTGGGGTGGGTGGCCGGGATGGGTGTGTACAGCTCAATGTCACTCATGTTGGTGTCTGGGGGGATCTGAGTGCTCTGCCAGAGAAAACAGCCTCCCGGGCTCCGTTTTCGGCTGCGACGGCCTCCTGCAACCCTCTGCTAGTAAAAACAGAGCTTGGGAGGCCGTATGCGGCTCTCCCGAGCTCCATTTCACTGGCAGAGAGTTGCAGGAGGCCATTGCAGCCAAAAATGGAGCTCGGGAGTCCATTTTCACTGGCCAAGGGTTGCAGGAGCATGTCACAGCTGTAAACGGAGCTCGGGAGTCCATTTTCACTGACCGAGGATTGCAGTAGGGCGTCACAACCGTAAACGGACCTCGGGAGTCCATTTTCACTGACCGAGGATTGCAGTAGGGCGTCACAGCCAAAAATGGAGCTCGGGAGTCCATTTTCACTGGCAGAGGCACTGCTGGCCAGTGCTTCACTGTTTCCAGGGTGGCCCTACAGGCCAGATCTAAGTACCCCTCAGTTTGAATGTGGCCCACGGGCCTTGAGTTTAACACCCCTGATCTAAGGTAAATTCAGTTTACTTCCATCCCAGCCCTCCAGATTAGACACTGGGTCAATCACAGCCGCATGGCCAACGTTTAATGCGGGGTCATCCACAAGTTTAGAAGGATTAGGAAACTTGACCTAACTAGTCTAGGCCAAAATCATGCCTCTCTTTCATGTTTTGTTTCATTTTAAATCATGCTTCCTCTTTCTAATTTAAGTGTCCACTGTCAACCGTTAGAGTCGAAAGTTTTCTTTTGCTTACTTGGAAGAATTGGTGCTAAATATAAAATGTCTACACACATTGGAAAGCTCTGGAAAGCTCTTCTCTCTATCCAATAGCTAACTGCACATCCTGGGCACATTTTTGAAAGCATCAAAACCCCTTCTGGCCCCTTTATGGCCTGGGACCTCAACCCCCAGCATGGCTGGCTCAGGAATTCTGGGAGTTGAAGTCCACCGCTCATAAAGGGGCCATAGTTCCCCACCCTTGTTCTGGAAAATAGTTGTGGAAGATTGGAGGGGAGGGGGGAGACAGAGAGGAGTTTAGACTGTCTGGTGATGGGGAACACCCTGCAGACAGTCATCTGCCTTCTGTCCATGCCAGGAGAAAACGTGGTGGCCCTTTCATAAGTGTGATATGGGGGACTTTCCAGATGTGGATTGATAGTCCATATGTCTAAACATTGGCTTCTTGGGAACAAATGAAGATAAGCGCTGCGGTTGAATGTGTACTTAATAAAGTTAAGATAAGAATAGTTTATAAACGGACACTGGACAGTTAATATTGCAGAGTCTGGAATAGAAATCCCTGATTAGATCATGGTTGAAATTCTGGCCAAACGTTTCAAGCAGACAGCTCCTTGCCTCGTTTGCTGCTGATGAACGATTCTGTCGTCCCAGCCCCATCGGATGGAGTGGTGGAACAATCAGCGCACGTGTTCATTGAAATCATGAAGCCCATTGGTCTCAAAGGTGCTCCTAAAAGCAGCTGGACTGTTTTTCTCAGTTTTGGTCACCACTCTACAAAAAAGACATTGAGACTTTGGGAAAAAGTACAGAGAAGAGCAACTAAGATGATTAAAGGCCTGGAGAATAAAACATATGAAGAGCGGTTGCAGGAATTGGGTCTGGTTAGTCTAGAGTAAAGAAGGACCAGGAGGAGACATTCCAATATTTGAGGGGCTGCCACGAAGAAGAGGGAGGGTCAACTTATTTCTCCGGTGTTTGGAGGCCGTACGGATCTGGATGGGTAGTAACAAATTCAAGCTCAACCCCTCCAAGATTGAGTGTCTGTGGTTTCCGGCACCCCGGTTCAGCCAGATTACTCCAACTCTGGCTATTGGGGGCGAAACACTGGCCCCCGTGGAGAGGGCGCGCAATTTGGGTGTCCTCCTGGATTCCAGGCTGTCCATGGAAGACCATGTGGTGGCCGTGGCCAGGGGGGCCTTTCATCAGGTACGCCTGATGTGCCAATTGCGCCCCTTACTGGACCGGGCTGTCCTCCGTACAGTCACTCAAGCATTCGTGACATCCCGGCTCGACTACTGTAATGCTCTCTACATGGGGCTTCCCTTGACGTGCACTCGAAAGCTACAGTTAGTTCAGAATGCAGCCGCGTGGGTGATTAGGGGAGCTTCGAGGCACTCCCATATAACACCAATCCTGCGCGAGCTGCATTGGCTTCCTGTGGTCTTTCGGGTGCGCTTCAAGGTTTTGACGACCCTCTTCAAAGTGACCCCCCCCTTGATGACCCCTCCCCCGCTCTGCTGAGGGAAGGGTGTTCAATTTTAACATGGATGGATTCATTTGCTCCTCTTTCAAACCAGTGGTGTTCTCTATCAAAGCATGAATAGTTCTTCCTCTCTGTTCTTCAGTTCCTCGGCCAGTTCTTTCCCAGTGGCAAAGCGGAGGGGGTGGTCGCGAGCTTTTCTCTTTGCCTTAACGGGGGGGGGGGGGAGGCCCTTTGGATTACAGTTCAGTGCAGGACCCTGATTGAGTCATTCCAAACCAGAGAGCCACAGGAGAGTCTGCAGTAGAAAACTAATAAACACATGACGTTGGGAAGAAGTGTGAGTGAGCTCTAATTTGGCAGGCTTTTGAAGTCTTCTGGCACATGCTGTGCTTTAGTTTGCACCATATATGTAGAGTGAAAGTGGGAAAGCCCAACTGATAAATCATCCAATTCCCCAACTGATCTTGGTAGGAAGGGTAGGCAACCATGGCCCCTTTATGACCTGTGGACTTCAACTCCCAGAATTCCTGAGCCAGCATGGCAACTATGGCCCCTTTACGACCTGTGGACTTCAACTCCCAGAATTCCTGAGCCAGCATGGCAACCATGGCCTCTTTACGACCTGTTGACTTCAACTCCCAGAATTCCTGAGCCAGCATGGCAACCATGGCCTCTTTACGACCTGTTGACTTCAACTCCCAGAATTCCTGAGCCAGCATGGCAACCATGGCCCCTTTACGACCTGTGGACTTCAACTCCCAGCATTCCGGAGCCAGCATGGCAACCATGGCCTCTTTACGACCTGTTGACGTCAACTCCCAGAATTCCTGAGCCAACATGGCAACCATGGCCCCTTTACGACTTGTGGACTTCAACTCCCAGAATCCCTGAGCTGAAGTCCACAGGTTGTAAATGGGCCATAATTGCTCAACCCTGAGCTAGGCTGTCTGTTTTAGTTGGAAGAAGGGGAAGGAGACAAAGGAGGAGTCTAAGCTAAGAATGTCATCATCACCTCCTCCGAGCATTGGGCAACCTCTTTTGACTCCTTGAGTAGCAACAACATCCACTGCTCATGATGTTGGCAAAACAAACTTTATCAAGGTTGTGTCCTCCGAATGGGCTAGGAGGCCATTGCCTCTGGTCATACTGGTTGGCATTCCTGGGCTCTGGTTGGCAGAGTTGGAGAGAGGAACTTCATAATTGAATAGGACTTAGACTGTGGGAAAGACAGAAACCCAGGAAGTTCCATTCCCCAGCAGCAGGCTACATTTCTTGAAAAGCCGTGATCCACCCATAGACAAATTAAATAATTTGTCTGTTTTAGCAAATAATGTGGCTTCAGCTGCTCCATTTGTGAACTATATAACCATAGAGTTGAAATGGATCTTGAAGGTCCAACTCTTGCTCAGTGCAAGATCTACTCAAGCGTTTAGAACAAAGGGCTATCCATTCTGTCTGTTCGAATACTTACAGCAAAGAAGAATTCACCACTTTACGGGGCAGCCTGGTCCACTGGCTAGGAATTAGTACAGGCTGGAAGTTCCCTTTCATTTATATGGTAGCTTCCTATTGGTTGATTGGTTTGTTGGTGACTGGGGATTGGCTGTTTTTTCCTTGTGCTGCCAAGCCCTTGGCTCTAAGTACCTGATAAGCTGGTGGTAAATCAGCACTCCCGTTGACCGACAAGGGGCCTGTTTCCCAAGCTTCAATCATTTCCCTGGCTGTTTTTGTGCCTGCTCATACAACAATCTTAGTAGCTGCAAAATTGAATGTAGGTCCTTGTTCATTGCAATGTGAGGCTGCCAATGAGTTCAGGTCTCTTTATTTGACCGCTCGGTTGTGTTCTTGCAATCTGATAATTAGCTTCCTCCCCGTCTGTCCTACTGGAATGTTTAGTTTTAAAAAAAGAAGGCAAAGGGGAGACATGATGGCAGATGCTTGAAATGAATATCACAGGGCAGCAGAAGCGGTGGATTTATTTGCGATGGTGGCCAAGGGTGAGACAAGACCCCACAAGTGAAAACTTTGCAGAGAGAGAGATCCAACCTAGAAATGACAATCGGATCTCTTATGCACTGGACTAACCAGCCTTCTGGAGACCTGGTGACTTTGTCAGTGGAGGTTTTGAAGCCAAGATTGAGTAGCTAGTAGACTAGGATGGTCTGAGGATTCTTGCTGTGTGCAGGGGGTAGACTAGAAGATCTCCAACATATAATTGACTCCTCCCAACTTACGATTTTATGGAGCAGATCAGTGGTGGGTTGCCAGTTTTTTTACTACGGTTCAGGGTGGGCGGAGCCTCCCGCCGCTGCTACTATCGGTTTGTCCGATCCAGGCCAAACTAGGAGCAACCCACCTCTGGAGTAGATGGAAAGTAAAGCCACTTTATTAGAAGACAGTTGCTAGAAAAAAAACATAATATCAAAGTTGGAAAGGATCTTAGAAGTCTTCTAGTCCAGGGGTCTGCAAAGTTGGCTCTTTTAAGACTGGTGGATTTCAACTCCCAGAATTCCCCAGCCAGCCTGGGGAATCCCATATTATACCCATACCTATATAGATATTATTGTCTCTCCTTTATTTATCTATATCCATTATCACAGTTTCTTTTTTATTAATCTTTGTATATAGCCAATCAATTACTCATCTTCCTTTCATAATTACCATTCAATAGTCATATCCTTATTATAACAATACATATATGTACATTATTTATCATTTTTAGTTGTTTTTTTAAATTATGTCTTTTGTCACTAAATTTTCCTTAACTAATTTTGAATTAAACTTTCATCTATTAACCTGTATCTTTCCAGTAGTAAAACAGTCTTAAATCTTCTGCCATTTGTGGTATAAATCCTCTTGTCTTATCCTTAATCAAGTTTGGGTGGACTTCTCTTTGCATTTCATTATTTATTGATTCTTTCATAATAATAATAATAATAATAATTTTAATTTGTTGACCGCTCCCTCTCCCCATAGGGACTCGGAGCGGTGCACAGGGAAAAACTAAAACAATAAATATACAAACACATTAAAAACAAATTAAACATATACCTGTGCTAAAAAATGCCCCATTAAATACTAAAATTCCCAATTATAAGTAACTAAAACCCCATAGAGAGAGACTACCCTAGGCCGGCCAAGCAGAAAAGATGTGTTTTTAATTTTAGACGGAAGGAGCGGAAGTCCGTGGTGTTCTAATGTCGTTCATGTCGTTTCGATGCCCTTCTTCTTCTTCCTTGATCAGCTTGTCTTTAGTTGTCAGAGTTGTTATCGGTGGTGTTACTAATAAAGTTTATTTCATTGATACCATAAGTTCTTTTGTTGTTTCTTCTTCTGTATCTTGCCATCTGAGGTGGAGTTCCCATCCATCTAACTCCTCTTTTCATGCTCTACTTTTTCCATTGCCAGATATAAACCATTCATCAAAAAAACCAGCAGGTTTAATTCCTTTGTAGTTATTGTTCTTTTTGGTGCTTGGGACTCTAACCTCTGTTTTTTCAATTTGATATACATCTCCATCTTTTCCATCATATTTCCCAATTAAGTAATCTATTTTTTTCTCAAATGAATTAGAAAATTCATGTATTGCAAACATTATCTTTTGTAAAGTAACAATTTCTGTTGTTCATAATAAGCCATTGTCTCCAGTTATTAAGAAGAAAAGCTGCTACTCTAGCTTAAAGAGGTTTTTAACAAGTTAGCACATAAGTTCACAATAAAACTCTGGGTAAAAATAAGCTTCAAAAGAATGTCTGAAAAACAATTCACTTTTCACTTTTTAAGTCATGAAGTTCCAAACCAGGATAATCAGGATAAAAGTGTTTTGTTTTCAATACATACACTTCAGCTTTCGAGTAGCAACGTCATCTTTCACTCTGTTGTTACAATTATTACAGTTTCTTTGTTTCTTTTTGTATCTTAAATATTTCCAGTTAGAAAGAGTCAAATTCTTGGGTAAAGTAAAAAAGAAAAAGTTAAAGATCATACATAGTAGTGGGGAAAAAAGGTTTAGTCCATGAATTATAAGAGTAGCATTAAAAAAATTATAGAAGAAGAAAAACTAATCCATTCCTTTTTAAAAAATTTGCGTAGGTTCCGTTTATAAAAATAATGCTTAGAAAATTATGATAACACACTGACCAGGGTCTTCCAAATCTTAATTCATCCGTTTAATTCTTCTGTTCTTAAATTTTTAACTTGATTTTAGGTTTTTTATGGGCAATCTCTTTTAAAAATGATAAGAGTCTCGCCAGCTGAAACCACTTTCTCTTTTCACTTCCTTCCTTCTGGAGCCATTAGCAACTTCGCCAGCCTGGGGGCTATCTGTTTACCGCCGGGTAGAAGCGCTTCCTTTGCATCGATCAGGGACTTTGCGGTATCCCTGAGATCAGCAAAGATTCATCTTCCTCTTCACTGTCCCTGCAGGACAGTTTAGGTCCGATTGGACCATCCAGCTGCAAAAGAATCGACGATGATCTTGCAATAGCGAGATCAAGCACCATGGCGTCGTGACGCAGGCACCTCCTTTCTCCATTCTCTTCTTAAAAGCCTCCAGTGATGGAGCATTCACAATTTCTGGAGGGAAGCCGTTCCACTGGTTAATTGTTCTCATTATTAGGAAGTTTCTCCTTAATTCCAGGTTGCTTCTCTCCTTGATTAGTTTCCATTCGTTGTTTCTTGTCTTGCCTTTGGGTGCTTAATTTGAACTATTTTTACATAACAGGAGTGTCAACTTGGCGATCACTTGCATCTTTGATAAAATCATTGCGAGATGCAAGGAGATTCACTACTTGCAGTGTGGGGGGGGAATAGTTGGCGGTTTGGGAGGAAGTGGGTTTTCTGTGTAACCAAAAACATCAGTGGGGAGGAAAGAGATTTAACTACACAGACCTGGTGGCTTTGTTTTTTCAGCAGCATCTTGGTTTAGAGACTGTGGTCGCCTTTTCATGTTGCTTATCAAGGAACAGTGGTTGGAAAAAAATGGACTTTTATTACGCAATGCACTGGGGATGTACAGCATAATCCAAGAAATATAGATAGCCTTCTTTTTCCCTATATAGGTGTATGTAGTCCTCACAAACAGCTGGGATCAGAACTTCCATTGTTAAGCAATGCAGTCGTTAAGTCAGTCCTGCCTATATTAAAACTTTTTTTGCTATGTTGTTAAGCTAATCACACGGTCATTAAGCAAATCTTAAGATATTTAATATTTTATATACATACACACCCACACAAACACACCCACACGTATTGTATGTGTTTGCATTTGTGTGTGTGTTTCATAGACTAGTCTAATCTGCATTCAGTTTTGGTCAGCATAATATAAAAAAACCTGTTGAGACTCTGGAAAGAATTCAGAAAAGAGCAACAAAGATGATTATAGGCTGAATGAATGAAAAGTAAAAGTAGAACTAGGGGTGACGTAAAAGCAGGGTTTCAATATTGCCAGAAAGAAGAGGGAGTCAAGCTGTTCTCCAAAGCAGCCGAAGGCAGGAGAAGAAGCAATGGGTGGAAACTAATCAAGGAGAGAAGCAACCTAGAACTAAGGAGGAATTTCCTGACAGTTAGAACAATTAATCAGTGGAATGACTTTCCTTCAGAAGTTGTGGGCGCTCTGTCAGTGGAGGCTTTTTAAGAAGAGGCTGGCCAACCATTTGACTGAAATAGTATAGGGTTCTCTGCTTGAGCAGGGGGTTGGACTAGAGAACCTTGAAAGGTCTCTAGAACTAAGGAGAAATTTCCTGACGGTTAGAACAAATAATCAGTGGAACTACTTGCTTCCAGAAGTTGTGGATGCTCCAACACTGGAAGTCTTCAAGAAGAGATTGGATAGCCATTTGTCTGTAGGGTTTCCTGCCTAAGCAGGGGTTGGACTAGAAGACCTCCAAGGCCCCTTCCAACTCTGCTATTCTGTTGTCTAGATTCCCCCACCGACTAATTTATTGGAACCCCCTGGGAAAGTCACAGATGTGATCAGATAATCTCAGGATACTACAACCATTCTAAATTCATGCTGGTTCTTTGGGAGCTCAAGGGCACTGCAAGAATCTTGAGAGCAATGGCCAGCAGTAAACCACATTTTTTTCCAGCACTGTCATAACTTCAAATAATGTTTCAACAAACTGTTGTAAGTTGAGGACTACTTGTGTTTGTGTTTATGACCCCAAACTCCCAAGTTATGGCTTCGTTTTTCCTTTCCTCCATTGTATTCCATTTATGAGTGGGGCAAATACAAGGTTGTGTTGGGGCTGAAATTTTGACTTCTAAAGAAGGAGGGAGGGTGTGAGCAGCCAGCAGGAGTTTCTCTGGACCAGATGGAGCCTGTTGGCAGCATTTTGGGTGTTCTCGGAGAGGAATGAAAGTTTAAAACAATTTGGCCATGGAGTGACATTCACTTCTTCCCATCATGCCGGAACTTAATTTGCGTAAATTGTGAATCACAGGATGAAGCATTGTTTTAACGAGTGAATATATAGCAAGACTATTCAATGTTTTACATTCTCTTTTGCCTTGGGTATAAAGGCCAATGAACTTGTTGTCCATAGACGTCACTTCTAACTTTCGATAAGTCCTCTTAAATTACACGTAGGACTCAGCTTGCTTTCTACCAATTTAAATCTCAAAGAAACTACATGTCGCGTGGTTAGAAAAGCAACCACGTGGAGGCTGAAGTACAGAATTTGCTTGCCTCTGATTTAGGTCTAGATCAGTGATGCCGAACCTATGGCATGCATGCCACAGGGGGCACGTGGAGCCATTTGTCAGGGCACTTGAGGCGTTGCCCTGTCAGCTGGCTAGTATGCATGCCAGCTGATTCAGCCATTTTTAAAGCCATTTTTTGCCCCCTCTAGGCTTTATAGGAGCCTGGGGAGGGTGAAAACAGCCTCCCCTGCCCCCCTGGATGCCCTCCGGAGTGTTCAAGAGCTTCCCTGAAGCCTCCAGAGCGCACAAAACCGGCCCTACGAGCAAACTAAACTGCAAGTGACTTCCGGTTTGCTCGTAAGGTCAGTTTTTGTCCTCCGGAGGCTTCAGGGAAGCTCCTGAAGCCTCCAGAGGGCTTCTCGGGGGGGGGGGGCTGTTTTCACCCTCCCCAGGCTCCTATAAAGCCTCTGGAGCCTGGGGAGGGGGAAAAAGCATGTAAAAAATGGGGGGAGCACCTGTCATGCACGCATGCCCACTGGGGGGGCACATTGCATTATGGGTGTGACACCCCCGCACACAACCCCCCTGCGCTCCCCCCCTTATGGCACACAAGCCTAAAAAGGTTTGCCATCACTGGTCTAGATGCACGAGTTGTGCATGAACTGAAGGCTAAAGCACAGTAATAATAATAATAATAGTAATAATAATAATAGTAATAATAATAGTAGTAATAATAGTAATAATAGTAATAATAATAGTAATAGTAATAATAATAATAATAATAATAATAATAATAATAATAATAATAATAATAATAATAATAATAATAATAATAATAAAATTAATTTGTAGACCGCTCCCTCTCCCCGAAGGGACTCGGAGCGGTGCACAGGGGAATTAAAAACATACAAACATGAATACATCATAAATATATATAAAATCAGATTAAACAATTTATCCCTGCGCTAAAAACCCAAAATACTAAAAACTAAACCCCTTAAGAACCCAATTAAAACAATTTAAATGTTCAGACTGAGAGGCTGGAAGGTAGGTTAGGCCAGGCTGGCCAGTTGGAATAGATAAGTCTTGAGCTTTTGTCGGAAGGCGCGGAGGTCCGTGGTTGTCCTGAGGTCAGGGGGTAGGTCGTTCCATAGAGCTGGGCCCGCCACAGAGAAGGCCCTTCCCCTGGGCGTCGCCCGCTGGCATTGCCTAGTGGATGGCACCCGGAGAAGTCCCTCTCTGTGGGAGCAGATCGGTCGGAGGGATGTATGGGGTAGGATGCGATCTCGCAGATAGATGCGATCTCTTTATGAAGAACGGATGCAGGAATTGGGTATGTCTAGTCTAGGGAAAAGGAGGACCGGAGTGACATGATAGCAGCATTCCAATATTTGTGGGATTGCCACAAAGAACAGGGCGTCAGTTTGTTCTTCAAAGCACCTGAAGGCAGGACAAGAAGCAATGGATGGAAACTAATCTAGGAGAGAAGCAACCTAGAACTAAGGAGGAATTTCCTGACAGTTAGAACAATTAATCAGTGGAATGACTTTCCTTCAGAAGTTGTGGGTGCTCTGTCAGTGGAGGCTTTTTAAGAAGAGGCTGGCCAACCATTTGACTGAAATAGTATAGGGTTCTCTGCTTCAGCAGGGGGTTGGACTAGAGAACCTTGAAAGGTCCCTTCCAACTCTGTTAGCCTGCTACTGCATTTGGCAAAATGGTCTGCATTGGCCTGATGTAGTGGAAACATCCGTTCCCAATTACTTGGGGGGGGGGGAAAATCTTGATCTCCATCCAAGATGCCTCTGTGTTTGTATGAGACAGCGTGAGTCACACAAGTGGAAGCACGCTCCCCTGAGATCCTCCAGTTACACGCATGATCTATGATACTGCCCTGTTTGTGCCAGTGCTTAAGCCAGAGTATGAAATGGGGAGGATCAGGTTTGTTAATGAAAATATAGTTTAAAAAAGAGGAGTGAACACTTTCTGGGTGTCTCCTTCCTTTTGCAGGAGCCAATCTGAGTCGGTCATCAGAGGACCAGAGTAATTGCAATAGCACTGAGACTTTATCTACCACTTCACAGAGCTTTACAGCCCTCTCTGAGCATTGGCAGAGTCGTCAGCCTCTTGCCCCCCAACAATCTGGGTCCTCATTTTATCGACCTTGGAAGGATGGAAGGCTAAGTCAACCTTGAGCCGGTCAGGATCGAACTGGTGGCAGCGGGCAGAATTTGCCTGCCATACTGCACTCTCACCACTGCACCACCACAGCTCAGAGGAAGGGAAAACAGGAAAGGGAAAAGGAAGGAAGGAAAATATTGTGATAGGCTTCACGGTGCTCTACAGCAGGGGTCCCCAACCTTTGCAACTTTAAGTCTGAAGGACTTCAGCTCCCAGAATTCTGGGAGCTGAAGTCCTTCAGACTTAAAGTTGCAAAGGTTGGGGACCCCTGCTCTACAGCCTTCTCTAAGCAGTTTACAGAGTCAGCCTCTGGCCCCCAACAATCTGGGTCCTCATTTTTCCAGATCTTGGAAGGATGGAAGGCTGAGTCAGCCTTGAGCTGTTCAGGTTCGAACTCCAGACAGTGGGCAGAGTTTGCCTACAATACTGCATTCTAACCACTGTTCTTCCACCACGGCTGTTTTGAGTGTTTGAACTTGTGCGCTGGAGCCCATCTTCATGGAACTTTCTTGTCTCCAGAATGTTTACAATCTGCACGTTGTGGTGAGAGAAAATTTCCCTGAGGATGAGCTCCACCATGAGTCGCAAAGTTCGGAAGGCAAAAACTTCTGGTTCCGGTGACCGACCCAGATTGGATCCTGCAAAGGAAGGCATCTCCTTATCTGACTTGGGCTTTGTCATCGGTTCCTTTTCTACAAGGACAAAGCCAAGTGTCCCACTGGTTTGTTGACCGAGAGTGCTGAAAATAAAGGTTGTTTTTAGAAATTTTACTACTGTCCTGGGGGGGGGGGGAAACACCAGTATTCTGGGAGAGTGGAAACCCTCAGTTTTTCTGCATTGTATAAAGAGAGCATCTTTTGCAAGCAAGGACCTTGTTAAACTCTTCACCCTCGAAAACGTTTCTGTCTTTGGAGCTGGGCTTTTTATCTCTGGCTGGCTGGTGAGTCATAATTAAGGAAGCTGGAGCTATAAAACTCACTCATTTCTCTTTTCTGGTGTTGCTTTTCACCTTTGTCTTCGTTCTCTCCTCAAAATGCCTGATTCCAAGAGGCAAAAATTCTCCATCCTTTCCTTCTGGAAACTCCACAGTGCTATTTGGCTAAGTAGGGAGTAAGTTTTGGTTTGGGGTCATCAGGTGCATCTCCAGAAAGTGTAGGGTGAGGCGTGTGGTCTCTGGACAGGAAATTATTCATCCCACACTCCCTCATTAATGAAGACTGGAGGCTGGAGAAATACAAACAGGACTGGTTTACTGCTCCAATAAAGTGCTTTTATGGAGGAAACGGAAAAAGAGTTGTATTTTGCTGTCTTACTGGCGAGTTTATCGGGGAGTTTAGTCTTGCTTTCCTCCTTCCTTAGTGCTTCTCCATACTTTTTTTCTGGGGGGGGGGGAATTGGCAATTAGAAAATCTCTAGGGAGAAAAATTGGGGGGAAAGTTGTGGCCCTCGTCCTAATTTCCAGGATGCCCTTGAAGTACTAGTGTACGTCTGCTCACCTATGCCTCTGTTTGGTATTTTATTAAAGTTTATTATGATAAAAACAGAAAAAAGGACAAAAGTGGGAAAGCTAAGAGAAGGAAGAATGAAGGGTGCAAAGAGAACAAAAGGAGAGAAAAGGAAAAGAAGGAAGGAAGGAAGTTCTAACTTTTTTCCGTGCGGTAAAATACAAAATGGCTTCGCAATTTGTAATATTTGTAATATTTCAAGCCATTTCTGTAATAACAAAGTCATTCTACTCCTCAAAACCTAAAATCAGTTTCATTTTTTCAATTTCAGACAAAAAGTTCAGAAGTGGTTTCCAAAAGGAAACAAAACTAGATAGCTTCTCCTTGCCATCCCTGCCAACTGCATCACTTTTACCATCCATTCTCCCATTGTGGGACCTATGCCCTGGTTTGGTGTTACAATACACTAGTAACAGAATAACAGAATAGGAAGGGACTTTGGAGATCTTCTAGTCCAACCCCCTGCAGAAAGAAGCAGGATATCCTATACCCGCGGTCCCCAACCTTTCCAGCTTGGTGGATTGGAGGGGGAGAGGGAACGGTTTCGAGTGTGCATGGTATTTTCACAAATGCAGCTTCGCGAGCATGAGTGCTCGCCCACCATTTCTGTGGCCCGGTTCCGAATGGGCTGCAGCCTAGAACTGGGCCACAAACCAGGTGGTTGGTGACCCCTGCCGTATACCATTCCAGACAAATGGATGTCCATCCTCTTCTTAAAAGCCTCCAGTGATGGAGCACTCACAACCTCTGGAGGCAAGCCGTTCCGCTGGTTAATTATTACAGATAGATACAGATACAGATTAACAGTGTTGGAAGGGACCTTATAGGTCATCTAGTCCACCTCCCCGCCCAAGCAAGAAACCCTACACCATTTCTGACAGATGGCAGTCCAGTCTCTTCTTGAAAGCTTCAAGTGATGAAGCTCCCACAACTTCTGAAGGCAACTTCTGTTCCATGGGTTGATTGTTCTCACTGTCAGAAAATTCCTCATTTCTAGGTGGAATCTCTCCTTCATTTGGTTCCATCCGTTATTCCTTGTCTGGTCTTCGGGTGCTTTGGAGAATAGCTTGATCCCCTCCTCTCTGTGGCAGCCCCTAAAATATTGGAAGATGCTATCCTGTCTCCCCTGGTCCTTCTCTTCTCTAGACTAGCCATGCCCAGCTCCTGAAACCGTTCACTGTACGTTTTTGACTCTAGGCCCCTAATCATCTTGGTTGCTCTTCTCTGCACTTTTTCTAGAGTCTCAAAATCTTTTTTATAGTGTGGTGGCCAAAAGCAGATGCTGTACTCTAGGTGTGGTCTTACTAAGGCTTTATAGAGTGGTATTAGTACCTCCCTTGATCTTGATTGTAACCGTCTATTAATACAATTTAGGAATGTATTGGTGTTTTTGGCTGCTGTCACACACTGCTGGCTCCTATTAACTGGTTGTCCACTAAGACTCCAAGATCCCTCTCAGAGTTACTGCTATTAAGCCTGGTTTCTCCCAGTCTATATGTGCACTTTTGGGTCTTCTTGTCTAAGTGTAGGACTTTACTTTTCTCTCCATTGAATTTCATTTTGTTAGATAAGATTGCTCCCATTGTCGGGACATTTCTCCTTCGTTCTATGCTGCTTCTCTCCTTGCTTGTCCTTCTTTGCTCACTGGTGATTAAAACTCCACATGAAATAGCAGGTTTTTAAGAAGGCAGAAATTCCTACGACATGCTAAAGGACAGTAAACAGGAATCCAGACCAAAGGTACGATCTGAAAGGAAAACCAGGCCATCACCATCTTTGCTAGAAACTCTTGGATCTGATCCCTTCACAGGCAAGAGAAACTCTTGACATTTATGGGGCTTCGTTTGATTGCTTTTTGGTTTTTTACGATGTTTGCTCTTTGTTGAATTGTTTTCAAGAAGCTTGTTTTGATCGCCATGGTAACTTCGGGTCTGCGACTATGCAGCCAACAATTCCATGGACACTTTTCAAACTGGAGTGGAGTCCCCCAGGAATTGGTCTTGCAAACAATCGTTTTGCCTGTGTTTATAAACATTCTGGAGTAAATGAAGTGCAGGAGGAAGCCAAGTGTGCTGATGATTCCAAATCGTTGCGTCTGTAGTAAAACCAAAACCAGATTGGAAAGAGCTCGAAGAAAATCTCTCCAAAACAAAGCCAACGGATCTCGAGATGACAGAATAAGAGAATAGCAGAGTTGGAAGGGACTTTGGAGGTCTTCTAGTCCAGCCCCTCTGCTCAAGCAGGAGACCCTATAATACAATTAGGGACAAGGGACTGTCCAGTCTCTTCATGAAAGCCTCCAGTGATGGAGCCCCCACAACTTCTGAAGTCAACTTCTGTTCCACTGGTTAATGGGCCTGTTAGGAAGTTTCTCCTTAATTCCAGGTGGCTTCTCTCCTTGGTTAGTTTCCACCCATCGCTTCTCCTCCTGCCCTCGGGTGCTTTGGAGAATAGCTTGACTCCCTCTTCTTTCTGGCAATATTGAAACCCTGCTTTTATGTCACCCCTAGTTCTAGTTTTACTTTTCATTCTGAATTCCTGTTTCCATAAAGCTCCAACCTATAATCATCTTTGTTGCTCTTTTCTGCATTCTTTCCAGAATCTCAACATTTTTTTTTATATTATGCTGACCAAAACTGAATGCAGTATCTTAAATATGTTAGATTAGTCTATTAAACACACACAATACAATTGCATTGGTTGATGATCTCTGGAGGGCTCGGGACAGGGGTTGTTCCTCTGTCCTGGTCCTATTAGACCTCTCAGCGGCTTTTGATACCAACGACCATGGTATCATGCTGCGGCAGTTGGGGGGGTTAGGGGTGGGGGCCACTACTTCGGTGGTTCTCCTCCTTCCTCTCTGACCGTTCGCAGTTTGTGCTGATGGGGGGGGGGTCAGAGGTTGTCCTCAAGGTGCCTCACTTGTGGAGTACCCCAGGGGTCGGTCCTCTCGCCCCTTCTGTTCAACATTTATCTGAAGCCGCTGGGTGAGATCATCCGGGGTTTGGGGCTAAAGTTTCATCAGTACGCTGATGATACGCAGCTGTATGTTTCGTCCCCAGACCACCCCAATGTTGCCCTTGACGTGATGTCCCAGTGCCTGGAGGCCGGGCGGATCAGGATGGGGTGGAACAGGCTCAGACTCAACCCCTCCAAGACTGAATGGCTGTGACTCCCGGAGTCCCGTTACAGTCAGCTGGTTCCATCGCTGGCTATGGGGGGGTGAGACCTTAGCCCCCACAGGAAGGGTTCGCAACTTGGGTGTCCTCCTGGATGCACGGCTGTCCTTGGAAGATTATATGACAGCTGTTGCCAGGGGGGCTTTTTATCAGGTTCGCCTGATCTACCAGTTACGCCCCTTCCTGGATCAGGATGCCCTACGCACAGCCACTCACGCCCTCGTCTCTTCCCGTCTGGACTACTGCAGTGCTCTCTACATGGGGCTCCCCTTGAAGAGCACCCGGAGGCTCCAACTGGTCCAGAATGCGGCTGCACAGGTAATTATGGGGGCGACGTGACGCTCCCATGTAACACCCCTCCTGCGTGAGCTACACTGGCTTCTGGTGGTTTTCCGGGTGCGATTCAAGGTGTTGGTTACTACCTTTAAAGCGCTCCATGGCTTAGGACCTGGGTACTTACAAGATCGCCTTCTGCCACCGAGAGCCTCCCACTGGCCACTGGTGCCATCGGCTAGATAATGTCGAGTGGCGACACCCAGGGGGAGAGCCTTCTCCGTGGGAGCACCTGTCCTCTGGAACGAATTGCCCCCGGAATTAAGAACTATTTCTGACTTATGCAGCTTCTGCCATGCTCTCAAAACCTTTTTTTTCCAACAAGCCGGGCTGGCATAAATATGAATTTTTAAATATGAATTTTTATTAATGAATTTTATTAATTTAAACGGGGTTTGTTTGGTTTTTTTAATTTTAAGAGAGGCCAAATTGTTTAATATGCTTTTAAAACTTTTTTAAAAAAACTTTTATATATCTGTTTTACTTTGGCTGTACACCACCCTGAGTCCTTCGGGAGTAGAGCAGTATAAAAAAACGAAGAAACCTTAAACCTTAAACAATACACACCTCTTCTTTGTGGCAGCCTCTGAGATATTGGAACGCTCCTAGATGTCACCCCTAGTCCTTCTTTTGACAAACGCAGTCCAGTGTCCACAAGTCCAAAGGAAGCATAAAACCTGGTTTAGGTTAGCAGGGTCTGTGAACATGTCAATTCAAGCATGTGGCTGCTGCAAACAGACCAATTCCATATGTAGCTTCATTCATAATGGAAATGAAAATAGTCCACACAACAAGGGCTTTATAGACATCCACGGTGAGAGCCCAGAGTTGACATTCTGTGTTTCAGCTCTGGTGACCACAGACACCTAGAGAGAGAAGATCTTCTAATGCTGGGGAAGTTGCATCCAAGAGCAATCCGAAATTATTAGAACTGTGGGGCAGTTGTGACTGCAGGCTTTTTTAGCCTCAACAGGAGGAAGTTGAAGAGGTCTTTAAGGGTCTGCATTGTAGAAAAATGTGGATGGAGGGATGTCCGTCCCACCCACCCCCAACCCCCCGTCTCTCAGAAGATTGCTTGGTCTACCTAGAGAACTAAATCCTAGGGGATTCAGAACCAATAAACCCAACCCCGGATGACATAAGAACTCACTTCCCTGAGAGGTGAAGGCCACCAGTGCAGAGAGCTTGGAAGGGCCAATGGTCTTCCTCCTCCCGAAGGATCAGGAGTGATGTGTCTTTGTGGCTGTTTATGAGTGCATGAATCATGCAGACAGTGGAAGTGGCCAGTTCCTCTCCTCTGCCGGAACACCTGAAATGGTCCTAGTTGGCCAGTGTGTGACACAGAAAACGGCTTTGGGGCTCTCTTGACATTTTTGGAAGCCTCTCTTCCTCCTCTCCCTTATTCCCTCTTTCTCCCCCATCTTTCCCTCCCTCTCTTCCTCTCCCTCCCTCCCTCTCTCTCTTGACCATCAGAGTCCCACGTGAAATGCCTCTCCTTGCAGCCTTAAAATGCTTACCGAAGGGCAGAGAATTGGAGTCTCTTGGACCAAGAAACTGACATCCAGTGGCAATCTCAGGAAGCCATATTATAAAAATAGCCTAAGACCATGGCTTATATTAGGTATCCTGACTGACTGGATTAGAATCCGATCTATGGAAGTGTTCTGACTCCCTCCTTCACAAGACAAATGACTAAACTGACTGATACTTGGCAGCTTGCCCAGACTGACCTTGACTAGGCCTGAAGATTCTTAATGAAAGAACTTGACACGCACGAAAGCTTTGACTCTTCAGATGATACGTTGTTTCCTGCAAACCTACTCTTCACAGAGGATTTCTTTTAAAGCCTCTTGGGAGGGGCCAGTCAATTAGGCAGCTGATACTCATTATCTCCGACTGCATCGTTCTGCTAATTGACGTTGCCTCCTCTCGATCCTTCTTAGCCTGACATCAGGGACAAACTGGGCTTCCTCCTCCCCACTACACCAAGCCCCAGGTGCCTCCTGATGCCTACCCGGGCTCTCTGCTCTCTTACTCTCGGCCTCCTCCTCTAGAGCAGACTCATAGGTCTCCTCACTAGAGGAATCCATCAGCAGCTCATCCGGAGCCGACTGGGCCACAACAGGAAGCTAATGTTTCCCTGTTACTTCATCCATGCACCCCATCCACCCACCCACCCACCCACCCACCCATCCAAATGATCCAGCCCATGCTTCTTGAAGAGCTGCCCGCTATAAGCCTCCAGATGCCATCTTGCTGAGTGCCTGGCAGGGAAGCCTTGTTTTCCCAGCTCTCTCCTTCCCCAGACGCCACACGTGGATAGGAGGTGTTGGCACGTTGGTGCGGCTTGCTTTTAGCTTCTGCTTTTAGCTTCTGTCCCCTTTTGCCACAGGAAGCAGCGTTGCTGACACTGGACCACAATAGTCTCCTGCCTCCTTCCCTGAGCAGGGGAGTTCCCAGTCAACCACCAGCAGGGGAAACCATGCCAGTTGGCATCCCTTCCACTCAAATGCAGAGCCAGAGAAACTATTTAAGTGGTAGTAAGGAAAGGGGGAAGGAGGGGGTGGGGCTGCTGGGTTCTGTTGTAGTTGGCACTGGCTTCCAGATCCATGGCGGAGGTTTTCAGGCCATGCTGGCACTTGGCATTGGGAGATGCCAACCAAGGACATCCTTTCTGCTCAGCCCGGTTTGGGCATCTTGTCCTCTACAGAAGTTTCCAGGCTAGCAACATCTCATGTTGTGTATAGCAGGGGTCTCCAACCTTTGCAACTTTAAGTCTGAAGGACTTCAGCTCCCAGACTTCTCCAGCCAGCTTTGCTGGGAGCTGAAGTCCTTCAGACTTAAAGTTGCAAAGGTTGGAGACCCCTGGTCTATGGCATTGGAGTTGTGTCACCAAATATTTGAATGAATACAAAGCGCAGGAAGTGAGGGAGATTTTGATCTGAAGCGTTAACACAAACCTGGGGGGGGGGGGGATCACAGTTGTTCACAGTGTGAACGTGACAGTGAAGACAAGTCCCAAAATACATATTTTGGCAATTTATGAAGAGGTTTGGCTTTTTTAGGTCAGCTGAGAGCCAGAGGTCTTCAAACTTGGCAACTTTAAGACTTGTGGACTTCAACTCCCAGAATTTTTCAGCCAGAATTCTGGGAGTTGAAGTCAACAAGTCATAAAGTTGCCAAGTTTGGGGACCCCTCTTTAAAGAAACCATATTCTACGTGGATATAACGAAATCAAAACTGCAGCGTCAACGAGAGTCTTCAAGAGGCATGGTCTTCGTTGATTTTTTTAAAAGCGTCTTTATATTATATAAAGCCCAGATGTAAAACCTTGTTAAAGGACTGAGATAGTTGTGTATTAATACTGTATGATTTTTTTTTGTTAAGCTTTATTTTACCTGTATCACTACTATATGTCCTTTTTGTCTGTTTGCATCGTCATGTTGAATTGCTTTCATTTTGCAAATTTGCAAATCAAAAAGTACATAAAGGCCCTGTACTGTAGCTTTGGGGGTGGGGTAGAAACACCCCCCCAAATAAACCTCAGGAGACTTTGCAGCAGGCTTGGCTGTGGTTAGATTCTTCTTTGAGAATAAGATTGTAGAAGATAATAAGATCCTAGCTTTGCAAGTAGTATTTCTGTTTCTCTCCCCCTCCCCTGGGGAATTTTTAGTGATCTGATAGATCCAGTAAACTTGGAGATCCTGTAAATGAGTAGCTGACTTGTTTTGGATTAACAGCTTCTGAAGGTATTTCAAGAATACCTTTAATAGTGGCAACTATTTAAATATTTATTCTTTAAATTCTTGAATATTAATCACTTAAAAAGTGATAGAAAAGACTCAAAAGACGCAATGCATAGGAGGAGGAGGAGGAGGAGGAGGAGGAGGAGAAGAAGAAGAAGAAGAAGAAGAAGAAGAAGAAGAAGAAGAAGAAGAAGAAGAAGAAGAAGAAGAAGAAGAAGAAGAAGAAGAAGAAGAAGAAGAAGAAGAATCTAGGAACAGGGGATTAGTAGAATAAAATGAAATATGTTAATCCTGGCAATGATATGTAGCTAATTAAGATGTGAGTGAATTATATCAATATTATTAATTGTGGAGACGTAACTAAGTAAAATGTTTATTAAATAAAAACTGAATTTGAAGATAGTTACTTATAGAAAATAGATGGAAATGAAATGATAGATTTGGTTTATTTCTAAAGGGATAAATAATGCCATTGTTTATGTGTGAAAAAATTAACAGTTGGAAAATATGGGAAGAAAATAATATGGCTAAAATTGGAAATGGAAATATAATGTAAAATGAATTATGTATATGTGAGAATGTTAAAAGGGGAAAACCAGACAACAATTTGTTTACAAAAGAAATTTAAATATGTAGCAAAAAAAACCTTTGTTTGAAAAAAGAATACCTTTAATAGTGGCAACTATTTAAATATTTGTTATTTAATTTCTTGAATCTTACTTTTTGATGGCTTACCGTCATTTTTAATGGCCAACAAAGACCTTCTAGCCAAGTCTTGTCTCCAATGGTGCCTTTTCTCTCCAAATTCAGGTCCCTGGACGGTCGGCTGCAGGTGTCCCATCGAAAGGGCCTCCCGCATGTCATCTATTGCCGGCTGTGGCGGTGGCCAGACCTTCATAGCCACCATGAACTGCGCGCCATGGAAATGTGCGAATACGCATTCAACATGAAGAAGGACGAAGTCTGCGTGAATCCATATCACTACCAAAGAGTGGAAACACCAGGTAGGACCAACCCAGGAGCCCCCAGGGAAAGGGGTGGGAGCTTGGGGGTCTCACGGTCAGAAACCTAGAAGCCTCAAAGTGGGCTGCCTTTGTGACTGGCTGCTTTTCTCCGCAGTATTACCTCCGGTTTTGGTCCCACGGCATGCGGAAATTCCAGCCGAATTCCCTCCGCTCGACGATTACAGCCATTCCATTCCCGAGAACACGAATTTCCCAGCTGGCATCGAACCTCAGAGCAACTACATTCCAGGTATGGCGTCCCCAGGAAGGAGAGAGGAAGTGGGAAGGGGCTTCCTTTCAGCCCCAGGGACCCCTCTTCACTTTGGCACAGGTCTTCTTCTCACAGGCAGCAGGCAAAGGAGAAAAAGGGCCCCTCTCTCTTGCTATGTTAACCCCCCAGGGGTGAAATCCACCTGGTTCGGCCAAACCAGTAGGGACGATTGTCGTTGGTTCTGTGAACCGGTAGAAGGAAGGCGCAGCTCAGCTATGAGCTACGCGATTTTTAAAGCATTTTTTTCCTGCCGGTACAATACAATGCAATGCAATGCCATGCCATGCCATGCCATGCCATGCCATGCCATGCCATACCATACCATACCATACCATACCATACCATACCATACCATACCATACCATACCATACCATACCATACCAGAGTTGGAAGGGACCTGGTAGGTCTTCTAGTCCAACCCCCTGCGTGGGCAGGAATCTTATACCATTTCAGACAAATGGCTATCTAACATCTTCTTAAAGACTTCCAGGGTTGGGGCATTCACAACTTCTGAAGGCAACTTCTGTTCCACTGATTAATTGTTCTCACTGTCAGGAAATTCCTCCTCAGTTCTAAGTTGCTTCTCTCCTTGATTAGTTTCCACCCATTGCTTCTTGTTCTGCCCTCAGGTGCCTTGGAGAATAGCTTGACTCCCTCTTCTTTGTGGCAGCCCCTGAGATATTGGAAGGCTGCTATCACGTCTCCCCTAGTCCTTCTTTCCATTAAACTAGACATACCCAGTTCCTGCAACCGTTCTTTATATGTTTTAGTCTCCAGTCCCCTAATCCTCTTTGTTGCTCTTCTCTGCTCTCTTTCCAGAGTTCAGGCGACAGGGGGGAAAAAGGCTTTAAAAAGTTCCGATGATCGCGCTGCTCACAGCTGATCCACGCGATAGTTGGAATCTTTTTTCCTCACTTTTTAAAGCGTTTTTTTCTTACCTATTTGCCCGAACCGGCAGGGAAAAAATGCTTTAAAAAATACACACACAAAAAAAGTTGGCTGTGCCCACCCAGTAACATGACTCCACCCCTCAAGCCACGCCCACAGAACTGATGGGGGGGGGGGGAATGTAGATTTCGCCTCTGGTTACCCCGCTAATTATGGGTGTGAGAGGAGGATCCTTTTGAAAAGTCTTGAGAGACTTTTTCCTCCCTTCTGGTGGACTCCCTACTCCGGGGCCTTCTTCTGCTTATCTACACCCCCCAGTTCAATTTCTTTCCAGCCCTGACCTTCCACTATTCCCTGGTGGGTGCCACATCTGTTAGCAGATGTGCTTATTTCACAACCAGGAGGTAGGAAAGAATTGGGTTATAAAGCCCTTCTTTTATTTTTTACTAGCCGTTCCCAGCCACGCATTGCTGTGGCCCAGTCTGGTTAAATGACCAACCAATCTGTGTGTAGATCTACACCTGGACATACAAACGCATACACACAACCACCGTATAACCCCCAACCTACCTACCTACTCCCTTTCTCCCTCTCTCTCTCTATCCCTATAACTGTCTACCTACCTATCTTATGGACAGAATATTTTATAGTTTATTATTAAGTTTATAGTTTATTAAATTTGTATACCGCCCTTCTCCCTTGCGGGACATAAAGGATGACATAATACCTGTGGCCCACTACTCTCTCTGTATCCCTCTACTTACCTTTTTTACAATTTTTTACATTTCCGTTGCGTGTACCTGGCACAGGTGTGACATCTACACTATATATATCTATTGATATATCTATTGATGCCGTGCTTGAAAGGAACATTGTGTGAAAATTTGGAAGCGATCGGTGCAGGACTTTCGGAGATTAGCGGTTTTGAACAAACTCTTGTTACATTTTTATTTATATAAATTTTGCAAAGACCAAACCTTAAGCAAAGTTGTTTACTCTTTTGTGCTCGTCTTTTGGGTGTCTCTAGCTGTCCCATTTTGCAGGCAAGAGGAGGAAGAGGAGGAGGAAGAGGAGGAGGCCTTCTCCTGCATGGTCCCAGGCTGCAGATTCTGCCCGGGAGCTCTTCTGACTTCTCCACTTACAAAAACAGCCAAGAGGCGTCTCCCCTTGCCAGGCGTTTTAATAATTTGTTAACGTTTTTATTAGTTTTGAGTCATGCTTTCAACTTGGTATTTGGATTTTGGTTGGCCTATCTGGAGACCTTGACTGAATAGAAAAACAGACGGGGCGCCTGATAAATAGCTCGGTGCGGTTGGGAATGGGGCGGCTTTTGTAAAAGCTCTGTGTTAATTTTCCTCCCCCCTCCCTCTTCAGAGACACCCCCTCCCGGATATCTGAGCGAGGATGGAGAGACGAGCGACCATCAGATGAACCACAGTTTAGATGCAGGTAAAATCACAGCTAGAAATGATTTTTGTGGGATTAAATGAAAGGGAGCTCTTGTCCCGCAACTCATCTCTGGCCAAGTCTTGAAAACTCATCCCATCCCTGAGGAGATCCCTTCCTCCTCCTTCTTTCTGGTCTCTGAGATCTTGCCTCCTCCTTCCCCCACTCCCCCACCCCTCACCTCCCCGCCTTGGTCTACTTCAGAGGGTCTCCAACCATGGCAACCAGAAAAAAAAGAAGTTATAGCAATGGTGGCTGGTAGGAACCATCAATCCAAAGACATTTTGGAAGGCTTTTTTTTTTTTTAAATGTGGTCCTTGTAGATTTTTTTAGGCACCCAGGATGAAATATTTTTGCTCTGGGTTCTGTACAGCTTTAGCCATCGGTGTGTTCTAGTTCAGGAGTCTCCAACCTTGGCAACTTTAAAAGTCTGTCGGACTTCAACTCCCAGAATTCCCCAGCCAGCCCTGTTCTAGCTCAGTGGGGGAAATTGTTGCTGTTTTCACTGACCTTTATTCCTTCCAGATATGCTGGGTGTGCGCTTATATTGTCTCTGGGAGTTCTGAGCATCCTAGCCTGTTGGATAACTTTAGAGTAACTAGGTCCTTTATGGAGAAAACTTAATTTCTGGGTGCAGGGAATTCACTTTCTTTAAGGTTCTCTCCTTGAAACACTACATTTCTATAAGTTGGAGTGGGCCTCCTTACGTTGAAGGATCTGGTCACCCAAACCCAATCCTAATTGGATGGCGTGGCTCTCCCAGATCCATTAAACAGACCTGCTTTTGATTACTTATTCACTGCTGGAAGGACAGATTACGGAGTCTGCACATGAACAGTGACTGGCTGGGGGATTCTGGGAGTTGAAGTACCGCAGCATTAAAGTTGCCAAGGAGGAGATGCACATGGAACAGGCCTTGACCGTGGCTTCTTAGCTTAGGTAGGCAGCAACAACAATTCTCAAGAAGAATATTGGCCTGAGAGAGCCTCAGCTGGGGAGAACGGCACTGTACTGCTGATAGAAGCCACGAAACATGACAACTGCATCTAAAATATCTATTTATAATCAGAAATGATTGAATGGGAGTACAAAACCCAATTCTGCTTCTCTCTCAATTTAGTTCCATCTTTACCATCTGCATTTCTCCAGAAAAAAAGTCGGGAAGTCCTTAAATAGAGGGAGGCAGATATTCCTTGAATTTGGCAAATGGCAAAATGAACCTTGTTAAAGTTGGGGTTTTTCCCCTGTTGGAAGCCTAAATTAGAGGAGGTGGTATAGCTTGGCTTTCTTCAATGTTAGAATAGAGTAGAATAACAGAGTTGAAAGGGACCTTGGAGGTCTTCTAGTCCAACCCCCTGTTTAAGCAGGAAGCCCTACACCACTTCAGACAAATAGACAACATCTGCTTAAAAACCTCCAGCATTGGAGCATTTACAACTTCTGGAGGCAAGCTGTTCTACTGATTGTTGTCAGGAAATTTCTTCTTGGTTCTAAGTTGCTTCTCTCCTTGATTAGTTTCCACCCATTGCTTCTTGTCTTGCCTTCAATGTGCTTTGGAAGAATAGCTTGACTCCCTCTTCTTTGTGGCAGCCCCTGAGATATTGGAAGACTGCTATCATGTCTCCCCTGGTCCTTCTTTTTATTAAACTAGACATCCCCAGTTCCTGCTCACCCAGCCCTAGAGCAATGTGGACACACTGAAGGGAGCAACAGCATTTCAGATCCCCTTTTGGGCTCTAGAACTGTAGCATAGAATTTCCTTGAGGAAGTGTTGTGGAGATTAATGAGACCTGCACTTAAAACTCAGCCAATTTGTACACTGCACCAAACACTTTGGCTTAGTGTGTGAAGACAATTCCTGTGGTTTATTCCAGGGGTCTCCAACCTAGCTGGCTGGAGAATTCTGGGAGCTGAAGTCCTTCAGACTTAAAGTTGCAAAGGTTGGAGACCCCTGGTTTATTCAACAGATCACAATTATGCAAACTTCGGGTTAGTGCAATGTGAGAGCACATTCTGTCTCAGAGTAACTTACTGAATTTCCTTCTGCCCTGCTAGGTTCTCCAAATTTATCTCCGAATCCGATGTCTCCTGCACACAGTAATCTGGGTAAGTGTAAGCGTGATGTGGACCTTTGATTTTTTCCGTGGGAGGTGAAGGCAGAGTCAAAGTGGGCGCTGCAGAACTGTGGCTTTAATTGGGACCTATGAAAGACTCGGCATACTCATTCCACTTTGACTCCCAGTTAATAGATTTATCGGGTTGTATTTTCTCTTGAAGTTCTGCCACCTGCTTCTCTCTGGGACAAGATGAATGTATGTATCCGAAGGAAGCAATCCACTCTGAGATCATTTCCAGTTCTCTTAAAAAACTATTTTGGTTCCTGATTGAGAAAACAGATGTGTGGCAACTAGCCAGCTCTTGAATCTTGCATGAATATGATTTAAGAAACAAATGTCTTGTGGCATTTAGCTCGCTCTTGTCAACATCCACTGGAAAGAGGCTCACAGAGATAAATAACATTTCACTCAACTCTGCTTGGCTTGGAGATGCTGCCCACTCAACGTCTCCTGGACTGCAGTCCAAGTCCTCATCCACCATTTGGTTGTATTTATTGACAAATCTGGAAGTTGTTGTCATTTTCAGTGTTTCAACCCCATGTTGGGTCATCCAATCAAACGTTAGGAGTGGTGGATTCAAGGCAGGTGCACTGATGTTCTTCACACAATGCAGAGTTAAACTAAGGAATTAATTAGTCCAAAATATGGTGGGAGCGGACACCTTTGATGGCTTTACGCCAATGAATGGAGAACGAAGCTGGTCACCCAATGTCTTTCCATAGCAATTTGCCTCTTACTTTGGATACAGAAAACTCATGTATGTCCTTAATCTCATCTTCCCAAAGTTAAGTCAGTCTCACCCGATTTTACTACTTTTGGGGGGGGAGGGCACAATACTGTTATACTTAACAGAATAATAGCGTTGGAAGGGACCTTGGAGGTCTTCTAGTCCAACCTGCCTGCTCAAGCAGGAAACCCTATACATTTTCAGACAAATGGTTGGCCAATCTCTGAGACTATAGAAAGAGTGCCGAGAAGAGCAGCCAAGATGATTAGGGGGCTGGAGGCTAAAACATACGATGAACAGTTGCAGGAATTGGGTACGTCTAGTCTAGTGAAAAGAAGGGGTGACATGATAGCAATCTTCCAATATTTGAGGGGCTGCCTGCCAAAGAGAGGAGGCGGTCAAGCTCTTCTCCAAAGCACCTGAAGGCAGGACAAGAAGCAATAGATGGAAACTAACCAAAGAGAGGAGCAACCTGGAATTAAGGAGAAATTTATTGACTGTGAGAACAATTAATCATTGGAAGAGGATGCCTTCAAAGGTTGGTGCTCCATCATTGGAAGCTTTTAAGAAGTGATCGTCCACTTTTCTGGAATGGTATAAGGCAGGGGTGGGCAAACTTTGCAACTTTAAGTCTGAAGGACTTCAGCTCCCAGACTTCTCCAGCCAGCAAAGCTGGCTGGAGAAGTCTCGGAGCTAAGTCCTTCAGACTTAAAGTTGCAAAGTTTGCAAAGTTAAGTCCTTCAGACTTAAAGTTGCAAAGTTTGCAAAGTTAAGTCCTTCAGACTTAAAGTTGCAAAGTTTGCAAAGTTAAGTCCTTCAGACTTAAAGTTGCAAAGTTTGCCAACCCCTGGTATAAGGTCTCCTGCTTGAGCGGGGGATCAGACTAGAAGACCTCCAAGGACCCTTCCAGTTCTGCTATTGTGTTATTCTATTATTCTGACTCCCTGTAAACATTTTACTTATAAACTGAGGACTACCTGCACACATTTTTAAGCGGCTGGCAAAACTACATGTGAGAAGAAGCAAACTTTATCCTCTCCACTTTTTTCTTCCCAGATCTCCAGCCGGTCACCTACTGTGAACCTGCCTTCTGGTGCTCCATTTCCTATTATGAGCTCAACCAGCGAGTGGGAGAGACATTCCACGCTTCTCAGCCCTCCATGACGGTGGATGGTTTCACGGACCCATCAAATTCGGAGCGCTTCTGCCTTGGCCTGCTTTCCAATGTCAACCGCAATGCAGCAGTGGAGCTCACCAGGCGACACATTGGTAGCCTCCATCGCCTTGTCTTTGGGGGAGGGGGCTCAGACCCTGTGTAAACAATTCAGCCAGGAGAGTTTAGCCTTTTTTTTGGCTTACCTTAAGTTGGGGGTGGGGAACTATGGCCCCTTTCTTATCTGTGGACTTCAACTCCCAGAATTCCTCTCAGGCATTCAGGGAGTTGAAGTCCACAGGTTGTAGAGGGGCCATACTTGCCAGACTGGCTCAGGAATTCTGGGAGTTGAAGTCCTCGGATCATAAAGGGGCCATACTTGCCAGACTGGCTCAGGAATTCTGGGAGTTGAAGTCCACGAATCATAAAGGGGCCGTACTTGCCAGACTGGCTCAGGAATTCTGGGAGTTGAAGTCCACGGATCATAAAGGGGCCATACTTGCCAGACAGGCTCAGGAATTCTGGGAATTGAAGTCCACGGATCATAAAGGGGCCATACTTGCCAGACAGGCTCAGGAATTCTGGGAGTTGAAGTCCACAGGTTGTAAAGGGGCCATAGTTGCCTACTCCTGCCGAAAGTGATGCTGCATATTTAATTACAGAAGGCCGTCTGGCTTTACTATCTTTCTTGTTTATATAATAAACTTAATGTTTGGAAGGCATCAACTTTTCTGTGATCTTCACACAGGCACGCTCTTTAACTCTCTTTATTACAGCTGACTCTCTCCAGCACAAACGGAAAGCTGGACTGACTTCCGTAGGACGAGAGCAGCAACCTTACAAACCCGTCTCTCAAAATCTCCTATCCAATTTTGAAAACGTTGTGTCTTTTAGTGGTGCTCTTTTTGAGTCATGTTAACAAATCATAACATTTTTTTTTCTAGCAGGCTGCGATTTCTTGGAGTCAGTAAACGGAGGGAATTAAGTAGAACTAGCTGCCATGCTTTGGAGTTTCCCAAAAAAAAAAACAACCCCAAACAAACTTTGTTCCAGCTGTAGTGATTTCATCAGTTTTGGACTTCTTCAGTAATGGAATTTCCATCAGCGCCTCTTCCTGGAGGCTCCAGAAAAGGGGGCCGACTTATTAGAAAGCAATGTATGGCCTGAGATAACTTGCACGTGGTGGTGGCTACAGCACAGAGAAGGCACATTCCAGATGTTTCAGGCTAGGCTTCCCATCAGCCTTTAGCCACGTTGCAGGGAACTGAAGCCCCAAATTCCTGAGCGGCATCAAATTGCCTATTTCTGGGATGCAGGGATCCCGTTCCCAATTTCTCCTCCCTTTGTAATCCAAGATAGGTAATCCACCCAGCTTTCTCACTGCATGGCCATCAGAATCAGCGGTGAAATTCCACTTTTTTTGCTACCGGTTCTGTGGGCGTGGCTTGGTGCGCATAGCATGGCTTGGGCGTGGCTTGGTGGGCGTGGCAGGGGAAGGATACTGCGAAATCCTCCTTCCCTCCCCACTCTGGGGCCAGCCAGAGGTTGCATTTGCCGGATCTCTGAACTACTCAAGATTTCCGCTACTGTTTCTCCAGAACCTGCTGAATTTCACCCCTGATCAGGATATCCCAAAGGTGTTTTTCCAGAAGGCAACTGGACTTCCTTGGTTTTTCCATGAAAATCTTTCACTTCTCATCCAAGGAGCTTCTTCGGTTCTGAACGTTTTCAAGGAAAAGTCAAGAGAGTCCAGATGCCTTCTGGAAAAAACAGCTTTGGGATATCTTGATGGCCATGCAGCGAGAAGAAAAACACCTTTGGGGCAACCACAGCCTGGGTGATTGAGACTCTCCATAGACATAGTCAGGATAGGTTACAAAGCACCACAGAAGTTGCTTTTTGGAAGAAGGTTGCAAAGATCTTCCGTGCCTCTTGCTGCCATGGAGGGAGGGGAGACCCAAAGTCTGGGCTCTCAAAAAGAGATGGAGCTCTTTGTTTCCTTTGCTATCCTGATGTTGAGCCTATGTTTTCTAGGGAGAGGTGTGAGGCTCTATTACATTGGAGGGGAAGTTTTTGCCGAGTGCCTTAGTGACAGTGCCATCTTTGTCCAGTCCCCCAACTGCAACCAGCGTTATGGCTGGCACCCAGCTACCGTGTGCAAGATACCACCAGGTAATTTATTTTGACTCTACTTCCCTTTGTGTCTTATGTCTTTCTCTGTCACTTCTGTCCAATGAGTTGGCCCAGAGGACTGACTCTGTGGCAGAGAATCTGTTCAATTGAGTACCACAGTAGGATGTGGAGACTCCAGAAAGAGTGCAGAGAAGAGCAACCAAGATGATTAGGGGACTGGAGGCTAAAATATGAAGAACGGTTGCAGGAACTGGAGATGTCTAGTTTAATGAAAAGAAGGACCAGGGGAAACATGATAGCAGTCTTCCAATATCTCAGGGGTTGCCACAAAGAAGAGGGAGCCAAGCTATTCTCCAAAGCCCCTCGGGGCAGAACAAGAAGCAATGGCTGGAAACTAATCAAGGAGAGAAGCAACTTAGAACTGAGGAGGAATTTCCTGACAGAACAATTCATCAGTGGAACAGAAGTTGCCTCCAGAAGTTGTGAATGCCCAACACTGCCAAGTCGTTTAAGAGGATGTTGGATGGCCATTTGTCTGAAACGGTATAGGGCTTCCTGTCTGGGCAGGGGGTTGGACTAGATGACCTCCAAGGTCCTTTCCGACTCTGCTATTGTATTGTAGTATTGTATTGTAAAGATTTCCATAGGTGATTCTCTCTCTCTCTCTCTCTCTCTCTCTCTCTCTCTCTGTCCCTCTATCTGTCTGTCTCTGCTTCTGTCTGTCTGTCTGTCTCTCTCTCTCTCTCTTTGTTTCTCTCTGTCTCTTTCTCTGTCTCTCTCTTTTCTTCCCCCCCCCTCCCCAAATTAGCTACCACCAGGAAGAATGAAACACAAACAATGAGATTTGAGACCATGTTGTTGTTCTTAAAAGTCCACGTTGGCATGTTGAATGTAAGATCTGACTTTTCAAGAACTTGGGTTTTCTGGAAGACCTTATCCAGTTTTGCAAAACAATTTGCATTCATCACCTTTTCGGATCAGTTTAAACTAGTTGATAGTTCTGTTGTTGGGTGTGATGGAGAATTAGAAGGAGGTTTTTTTGCATGGCCTGGGATTGTAAGGAGAATTCTATCCAAGAATCTCTGAATAAGGGGCAGATCTTGGATTACAGGCCAGGAGTGAGCAACTGTGGCAAGTGGACTTCAGTTCGGAGAAGTTGGGAATTCTGGGAGTTGAAGTCCTCAGCTCATAAAGTTGCCGTCGTTGCCCACCCCTGGATTAAACCTTACCCAACTGGTATCCTTCAGCTGTGTTGGCACTGCAGTCAACACGTGTGTTCACAACTTACAGTATTTTTCGGACTATAAGATGCACCGTTGCATAAGACGCACCAAGATTTTGAAGAGGTAAGTAAGAAAAAAAGTGGCTAGAAAACAGAAGCCAAAACAGAAAATAGAGAATGTACACATAATGGTGACATGAATAATTAATATTATTATAAGTATTAGTACTACTGTTATTATATTATTGGACAAGGTAAAATCAACAGGAAGGCCATGCAGAAGGGAGAACTATAAAGGCTAAACATGAAAGCCGATACAGAAGGCTGTATAATTACTTTATATTGTTATGTATGTTTTGTATTTTCTTGTGTTTTTCTTTCTGTTTTTAAAGATTAAAATGTTTAATAAAAAATATTTTTAAAAAAAGAAAGAAAGAAAGAAAGAAAGAAAGAAAGAAAGAAAGAAAGAAAGAAAGAAAGAAAGAAAAAAAGAAAGAAGTTTTTGTCTTCCCCAAAGGCTTCAGCAGGGCTGGGGAAAGGGAAAAACTACCCCATTTTTTTGCAAAAACTGGCCCATTTTTTTGCCCATTTTTCACAAAAATGGGATGCAGAGGCCAGGCTTCAGGAGGCCAAAAATGGCTGTATTCAGTGTATAAGTCACACCAACAATTTCCATGCTCTTTTAGGAGGTTGAAAAGGTGCGTCTTATACTCTGAAAAATACAGTACTTCTAGATAACCACACATTGCTTCTCTTTTTCGTCGCAATCAATCTCTGTATTCTCACAGAGAATAAAAATCTTCCTTAGAATATTTGGCTAGCTGGACTCAGGCAGGGAATCCTCCAAAGGCCAAATGCTGCTATTGGTTTTATGACACACATCCAAATCTGAACGACTTCCACGAAGGAAGCCCAGTTTGAACAGCCCGTCCCGTTTCACTTTAAGAAAGAGAGTTTCAGCCACGAAGCAGTTTTGGGATTTCTTGGTTAAATCCCCAGTGTCAGAAGTTGTCTGTCGTGATGGATCAATTAAGTTGCAGTTCCTGTTGAAGCTGACGTGAATCACTTTAGATCAGTGTTTCTCAACCTTGGCGACTTTAAGTCCTGTGGATTCTGGGAGTTGAAGTCCACAGGACTTAGTTGCCAAGGTTGAGAAACACTGCTTGAGATGATGAACATTAAAATAGGAAAGCAAAGCAGGTGGTCCTTGAGTTATGGCCATTCATTCAGCGACTGTTTGAACTTACAAAGGGATTTCTCTTTGCTTCCGTTTAATGGCCCAGGTGTTTTGGGATTATCACGACAGCGGGGACTGTCTGGATTGCTGTGGCCAAGCTATGTGGTCCCCTGGCGTTGTAACTAGAGGACTTCCTGTATTCCATCATTTTACAGATCCCAACAGTAATAAATAGAACAGTTTTAGCCTAGTAGAAACCTTTTTTTCCCTTCTCTAAGTTGGGTGTCCTACTCTACTGTTTGCTGGTTTTTTTGATTTCTTCTTTTGTTTGTGAAAAGCTAAACCAATGTAGAAATAAGAAACAGCTTGCCTTGAATATTTTAAAACACTTGGTCTTATGACTGAAGATGCACTTGAAAGATGAGAGTGTTGTCTCTTGAGATCGACAAAGCTATAAAAATCCTAGAAGTACGCAGCTGGCTTGGGGAAAGCCTTGGGCTGCAGACCTTATGAACTGCAATCGCAAAGATCTCTTTGTGGCGTTTAATTTCAGGAAGAGCTGCCTGTGTGTTTGTGTGTGGTTTTAACCCAGGAATGTTGTGTCTCTTGCTCTTCCCATGTCAGTGTAACTCTGGCCTTGATTGCAGATCAGCAGGTCCTGCCTGCTGTTTTTTGGAGCTGGTTCAGGGCTGAAGCATGCAAGAGAGCCCAGACCCTGAACCAGCTCCCAAAAGTAGCAGGCAGGAGCTGCTGATCTGCAATCAAGGCCAAAAAAGCCAACACAGTTCTAGGTTGCATCAACAGAGGGATAGAATCAAGATCACAGGAAGTGTTAATACCACTTTATAAAGCCTTGGTAAGGCCACACTTGGAATACGGCATCCAGTTTTGGTCGCTACGATGTAAAAAAAAATATATATGTTGAGACTCTAGAGCAGGGGTTCCCAAACTTGGCAACTTGAAGACTTGTGGACTTCTGCTGACTGGAGAATTCTGGGAGTTGAAGTCCACAAGTCTTCAAGTTGCCAAGTTTGGGAACCCCTGCTCTAGAGTGCGGAAAAGAGCAACAAAGGTGATTAGGGGACTGGAGGCTAAAACATGAACGGTTGCAGGAACTGGGTATGTCTCGTTTAATGAAAAGAAGGACTAGGGGAGACATGATAGCAGCCTTACAATATTTGAGGGGTGTTACAAAGACAAAGACTATTTTGCGAAGGACCAGATGCTAAGATAAGGAACAATAGATGGAAATAAATCAAAGAGTGATCTAACCTAGAAGGAACCCTAATGGTGAGAGCAATCAGCCAATGGATTTCCTTCAGAAGTTGTGGGTGCTCCATCACTGGAGGCTTTCTAGATTGGACAGTTACTTGTACAGATAAGGTTTCCTGCTTCAGCAGGAGGTTGAAGCAGAAGACCTCCAAGGTCCCTTCCAACTCTTGTTATTCTGTAAGACTGGAGTCACACTGGGTCTGCAGCTGGGTTTGACAGCTGGTGAAAATTTTCTGGTCTCCGTGCATTCCAAAACAGCTGTGATTATTTCTTGTCTTGTTGTTAGTTGCAAAGTCGTCTCCAACCCATTGCGACCTCATGGACAACATGCCTCCAGGTCTTCCTGTCCTCTACCATCCTCTGGAGTCCATTTAAGCTGACTCCATCCATCCACCTCCTTCTCTGTCATCCCCGTCTTCTTCTTTTGCCCTCCATCGTTCCCAGCATGAGGCTCTTCTCCAGGGAGTCCTTCCTTCTCATTAGGTGGCCAAAGTACTTGAGTTTCCTCTTCAGGATGTGGCCTTCTAAAGAGCAGTCAGGGTTGATCTCCTCTAGGACTGACCGGTTGGGTCACCTTGCAGTCCAAGGGACTCTCAGGAGTCTTCTCCAGCACCAGAGTTCAAAGGCCTCAATTCTTTGGCGCTCAGCCTTTCTTATGGTCCAACTTTCTGTAAACCTTCTGTTTACAGAAACACAAAGTAGAGTTGGGATTTTTTTTACAAAATAAATTTAAAGCTTTAAAAGTTTATTTGTCTTTCTGATAACTTCTGACCTTAGCAAATACCTAACATCCATAATGATTAATATCCCTGTTTGATGTCCAAGGTGGCCTCTTACTGTTTTATTAACCCAGCAACTAACCCAATTCATCACAGCTCTTTGGCATTTATCCTTTGCTAGCAGAGCAAATACTAACATGTATCTTGAAGCTTCGCAAACCTCACATTGCCAACCACAAGCTCTTGATTGATCATTTAATGCAGAGATCTCATTCTCGCGGCCCGAGGGCCAATTGCGGTCCACAGAACGGTATCTTGTGGCCCCCACCGAGATATGAAAGTATAATATTAGTGCAGCCCGCAGGGGGAGTGGACCTCTGTGGAATCCCTTATGCGGCCCAGCCTCACCCAGCCTCTGCCTCCAGTGGCCCCCAGGTAAATTGAGTTTGAGACCCCTGATTTAATGGGACATTTGCTGTTGAAAGAAGGTGGTCTTTCAGAAAACAAGAGACCCTCCATTTTAAAAAAAAATTCTAGAGTTTTGTGTGTCTGTTTCACTAACCTTGAGAGGAGGGCGTTGTGTCTTGTCTTGGTGAGCTGCTGAAGGCCACAAGAGCCCAGGAGGATGCTGATGAGATGCTGTTGGGGAAATGTCTTCTAACGTGGGCCCTCTTGTTGTGTTCGTTCTCTGTTCTCCACAGGGTGTAACTTGAAGATATTTAACAACCAAGAATTCGCAGCCCTCCTGGCTCAGTCTGTCAATCAGGGCTTCGAGGCCGTCTACCAGCTGACACGCATGTGCACCATCCGGATGAGCTTCGTCAAGGGCTGGGGGGCCGAGTACAGGTGAGCATTTCAGTCCCGGAATGGAAGGGGAGCTCTGGGAGTCCCAGAATTATGGGTGGGGTGGGGGGCTTCCCGAGTCCTTAGCTCCTGTTGGATTGATTGGATGATTGGTGGGGCCGAAGGCCAAAGCATATGAAGAACATTTGCAGGGATTGGGTATCTCTGATCTAGTGAAAAAGAAGAAGTAGGAGGGACACGATAGCGGTCATCCAATATTTGAGGGGCTGCCACAAAGAAATCAAGGTCAGCCTATTTTTGAAAGCACCTGAAGGCAAGAGAAGGAACATTGGATGGAAACTAATCAAGGAGAGAAGAAACCTGGAATTAAGGAGAAACTTCCTAACAGGGGGAATATTTAACCAGTGGAACAGAAGTTGCCTCCAGATGTTGTGGGTGCTTCATCACTGGAGGCTTTGAAGAAGAGACTGGACAGCCAGTTGTCTGGAACAGTAGAGAGTCTCCTGCTTGAGCAGCCGGGTGGACTAGAAGACCTCCAAGGTCCCTTCCAACTCTGGTCTTCTGTTATTCTCAGCCATCTTGAGATGGCTGGGGGGAGAGGCAGAGAGATTACTAGCAGGGCCCCAATGTGGCCCTCGAGATGATGCCGGAAGGAATGGTTTCGGCTGCAGTTCGGAGCCCTGGACGTTGTCCTCTCTATGATGGCCATTTAGGGGATTGGAGGGCAGGAAGGGATTTCTACAGGGAGGTAGAAGAAGGTTGGGAAGAGGTAGGAAAGTGGGGGTGGAAGGCATGGTGTGGGTTGCACCAAGTGGGGAGAGCCCAGGGCCAAGACTCTGCCGTCTGCAAGGACCACAGGAAGGAAGGGGAGACAAAAGGGGCGGGGAGAGATCCTGGCCCTGCTTCCATCAGCTCCTGGGAACGGGCGGCAGCTGCGGCTTCCCATCTCGGCCAGGGAAGGAGTGGGCGCCCAGGCCTCTCACATTACCTCGCGCAGCTCCTCCAGATATCTGGAGTCCATCTTGTTTTGCTCTTGGCTTGCTCCCTGCTCAGGCTGCTTTGGGCCTTGGCCGATGGCCAGGGAGTCTAATGAGCTCCAGATGCGCACGCCTTGGGTAGGGCTGGGAGGCCTCGGTCCTTGGGAAGAGGCAGCCGGCCGGAGCACGTTCGGTGCTTGTGCCTTGCAAGTGGCTCCCGGCTGCATGGGAAGCAGGGGTCAGCCGGGCCTTGTGTCCCTTGGTCTCCATCCCACCAGGGCTGCTCCCCTCCCTCCCTCCCTCTCGCCCCTTGGAGGGATCTCCCTTTGGGCCTTTCTGCTAGGCGTCTGAGGAGGGGTCACTCTAGGGCAGAGCAACCTCTGCAGCCAGATTAGAGTAACTTTTGCCCTCCTCTGGTTAAGGATGCTGGGTGGGGTCAGCAGAAGGGGTTTCTCTTTCCCCCACCCTCCCCCCCTCTCTCTTCTATTCTCTCTCTTCCTTTCTGTCCTCTGTCCTCTCTCTCTTCCTTTCTCCCTCCCTTTCTTTCCTCTCTCTCTCTCTCCTCTCTCTCTTCCTTTCTTCCTTTTTCTCTTCTCTCTCTTCCTTTCTTCCTTTTTCTCTTCTCAACCTTTCTTTCTCCCTCTCTCTCTTCATCTCCCTTTCTCTCTCCCTCCCTCTTTCCTCTCTCTCTCTCCTCTCTCTCTCTTCCTTTCTCCCTCTCTCCTCTCTCTCTTCCTTTCTTCCTTTTTCTCTCCTCAACCTTTCTTTCTCCCTCTCTCTCTTCATCTCCCTTTCTCTCTCCTCTTTCTCTCTCCTCTCTCTTTCCCTTTCTCTCTCTTCTCTCTCTTCCTTTTTCTCTCCTCTCTCTCTTCCTTTCTCCCTCCCTCTTTCCCCTCTCTCTCTCCTCTCTCTTCCTTTCTCCCTCTCTCTTTCCCCTCTCTCTCTCCTCTCTGTCTTCCTTTCTCCCCCTCTCTCTCCTCTCTCTCTTCCTTTTTCTCTCCTCGCCCTTCCTTTCTGTCTCTTTCTCTCCTCCCTCTCTCTCTTCCTCCCTCTCTCTCTCTCTCCTCTTTCTCTCTCTCATTGTCCAAATGGCCCAGCAGGATCTTTGCAGAACTGGGTCAGAAGGTGGGCAGAGATGCTCCTGGACCAGGGCAGACTGAGAGTTTAGGAGCACCCCAATTCCCTTCTGAGGCCTTTCAGTCTCCGGCTCTCATGGAATCTCACAGCAGGCTGCCCAGAGAGGGTGACACACCCGGCTAAGCATGGCCGGCCGGCCTCCATCTCCCAGGCACTTGCAAAGCACAGGGGTGGCTGGACCAGACTGAAGGCCCCCTGGCTCGGGTGTCTGAGTCACGTAGCCCCTGCCTGATCTTTCAGGAAGCAGAACCGGAAGGCGATGGGCTTCCTCCTCCATTGTTCTTCCAGCCACAGCTGGTATTCCAGGAATGCTGCGGGGGATTCCTGAGGCGGTCAGTGGTCATCAAGACAGCAGCGGCCTGGACTTGGTGCAAAGGCCTCTTAAAGCCCTCTGCACAGCTCCCATCTCCGCACCTGGGAAGAGCCAAAGCTTGGCCCTTATCTATCGTAAATCTCACTTCCTTTAGGTTCCACCCAGTTCTCCCAGTTTAATGCAGTGGGAGATGGGGAGAGAAGGGTCCCTGCCTGATCTTCTCCCAGACGGGACTCTCTCCCTCTTGTGTTTAGCAGGATGCACCTGGGAGCAGAGCAAGGGGCAGCCTGCTTTGACTCAGTGGTCCCAGGGAGCAAGGAGGGTCTTCTCCAGTGGGCAGAAGACTGGATTAGAGGATCGCTGAGGCCCCTGCCAATCCTGCAGAGCACTTGGAGCCAGTGGCATAGGTGCTTGGGGTCTGGCGCGGGCCTCCTCAGTGCATCTATTGGCCGCTTCGGAAAGGAGCTGGGAAAACGCCTGCTTGAGTTGCCACTGGTGTTAAGAAGACGTGCCTTAGCAGCCTGTGGAGGCCTCTGAGATGCCTCCTGAATTGAAACAGCCATTCTGCTGAGCTGCGTGGCTCTCGTGCAATGCCCGGCTCCTCTAAGGAGCGGCCAATGGATACGGGAAGGATGCCAGGGCCAAACCCAAAACACCTTTGTTGCTCCAGATCTGAATAGGGCCCACCTTGAAAGCATCTAGCCAAGTTCTTGGCCGGAGGAGCAGTCCCCTCCATCCTTCTGACACCCTAATCAAGCAGACCATTTCTTTATTTAGAACAATAGGTTTGGAAGGGACCTTGCAGGTCTTCTTGTCCCCTGATGGCGAACCTATGGGACGTGTGCCACAGGCGGCACCCACAGCCCTCTCGGTGGGCATGCGAGCTGTCGTCCCAGCTCAGCTCCGCCACACGTGTGTGCGAACCTCCTGCTGGCCAGCTGGTTTTCGGGTCTCTGTCACACATGTACAGGGTGCAAGCTGCATGCAGGAGACATACATGCGTGGGGGTGGGGCACATGCATGGGGAATGCACTCCTGCACAGCAGACAGGGCGCATGCATTGAATTATGGGGGGATGCGCACGTGTGCACTTTCGGCCCTGGGCGCTGAAAAGCTTAGCCATGACTGTTCTAGTCCCATCCCTTGCCCAAGGCAGAAGTCCTTCTACCACCCCAGATGTGGCTCTTCTTAAAAGCCTCCAGTGATGGAACATCCACAACTTCTGGAGGGAGGCCCTTCCATGGATGAATTCTTTTCATTCCTTTCGGGTGCGCTTCAAGGTTTTGACGACCATCTTCAAAGCGCTCCATGGCTCGGGGCCTAGTTATATGCGAGACCGCCTTCTGCCCCATACATCCCTTTGGCCAATCCGCTCCCACAGAGAGGGCCTTCTCAGGGTGCCGTCGGCCAGACAATGCCGACTGGCGACGCCCAGGGGAAGAGCCTTCTCTGTGGCGGGCCCTGCCCTTTGGAACGACCTACCCCCTGAATTACGCACCATCACCGACCTCCGCCTCTTCCGCCAATGTTTAAAGACAAATTTTTTCCATCAAGCCGGCCTAGCCTAACCTCCCACGGGGACTTTTTAGAGAGTTTTAAATTGGGTATTTTAAAATTTGGTTTTAGCATAGGATTAGGATAGTTTAATATATTTTAAATTATGTATTTATTCTTTGTATTTTTGTATGTTTTTTAATTCCTGTGCGCCGCCCTGGGTCCTCTGTGAAGGGCAGGATATAAATATAAATTTTTTTTTAAAAAAAAGGCCTGCAGAGCTAAATTTGAGGTTAGGGAAGAAATGAGCCAGATGTTGAAGGGGTCCTGGCAGAAAAGATTCCAAAGGAAAGACTCAACTTAGAAACAAGGAAGGATTTCCTGACAGGGAGAACAATCCACCAACGGAACAGAAGTTGCCTTCGGAAGTTGTGGGAGCTTCATCCCTGGAGGCTTTCAAGAAGATTCTGGACTGCCATCTGTCAGACATGGTGGAGGGTCTCCTGCTTGGGTGGGGGGAGGGGGGTTGGACTAGGTGACCTATAACAGCAATGGCAAACCTTTTTGGCACCTACTGCCCAAACTGGAACATGCACATGTATGTGCGCACATGCGTGTCGGAGTGCTAGAAACCCAAAGACCAGTAGGCTGGTGTGCATGCATGTCCCAGCTAGCTGGTCTTCAAGTTTCTGATGCACGCAAAGACCAGTTGGCCGGTGCATGTGCCCACAAAGAGGGCTCTGGGTGCTGCCTCTGGCATGTGTGCCCTAGGTTCACCATCACGGCCCTATGAGGTCCCTTCCAACTCTGTCACTCGGTTAAATCCTGAGAATCCAGAGATCAGGAGCCTCTCGGGGGCTTTCCAAAGAGGAAGGGCTCAGCGATGAACTCAAAAAACCTACCTTGATTTTGTTCAACGTAAGTTGGGTTAGAGGGAAAGTAGGTGGGGCTTTTATGGTTGTTCTTCATGTGTGTGTGTGTGTGTGTGTGTGTGTGTGTGTGTGTAACACTTACAATAAAGCCCATAATATGTGCTTCATGACCTGCCCAGCCTCAGATTAATCTGTTTCTGCTGATCGGGAGGAAGAGCCGATTCTGGGTTTGGGTTTGGGGCCTCTCCCTTTCTCCATGTTCTCGTGGAGATACCATGGTCCTCTCTGTGTTTCCGTTGCAGGCGGCAGACGGTCACGAGCACTCCCTGCTGGATCGAGCTCCACCTGAACGGCCCCTTGCAGTGGCTGGACAAGGTCTTGACGCAGATGGGCTCCCCGAGCATCCGCTGCTCCAGCGTCTCTTAAAGGAGGAGGAAGGTGGAACCAGGTCAAATCTTGAGTAGGGACAAAAGAGCTCAGCCTCTTCCTTGGTAATGTACAAAAAAAAAACCAAACAGAACGGAAAGGAGCATTTAGGGTAGCGGCTGTCTCCTCCCAAGGCCCGGCCCTTTCTTCTCTCCAGTGAAAGATTTTGTTGGCTATCCTTGAAAGGAGCAAAGACTTCTTCATAACGTTCCTGCGTTCAGAGGATCCACCCAAAGCTTTGAGATGGCCAGGCCGGTCCTACTCTGGGCCACTGGAGGAGAGCCTCAGCTACATTGGCAACTTGGGTTTCTAATTTAGGACAGGCAGGCTGTGGCTGATGGGCTTTGCGAGGCAGGGTGGCCCTTGGCAACAATTCCTGGGAGGCTAGAGAGCAAGGAAATGGTTCTGTCTCCTCCTTGCCCTTCCTCCTTCCTACCTCTTCGTGCGAGAATGTCCACGTTGTACCAGGCCCATGGGGAGAAGAAGGCATCAGAAGATGCCTTAATCTCGCCCGGTTGAGGCTGGGCAGGTCATGAAGCACATATTATAGTTCTTTTTCAGCATCCACCTGGGCGACGGTATGTTTTTCTCTGCCAGCCGTTTGGAGGAGGGGATTTTCCTCCTGATCTGCAGCAGCCCTGACTGATGAGGTGCCATTCGATGGAGAGGACGAGGACTCGAGGGCCCCAAGGAAGGAGCGGCCGCCTCTCGTGCATGAAACGGTTGCTCGAACTGACCCTGGGATGGTCTCAGAGCTGAGGCCTCCCATGTTATTAAAGGCAAACCTCCCTGGCCTTCATCCCTCGTCCTTCAGTCCACGTTTTAAGATGGCTTCTCCTTTGGACTCGCCTGGAACCGGCCGCTTCCTCCGTGGTGTCCCGCTGGGCTCATGATCCTCTCTTCTCGACAACCTCTGAAGGAGAAACTTCTGGAAAAGCCCCTTTGCCTGTCCTGCTTCCAAAGCTGCTTCTCAAAGCATCAGCTGGAAGGGGAGAAGACAGTCAGCCAGAAGCGTTCCGGAGCAAATTTGGCCAGGAGAAATTACACGCCTTCCTCATCAACAGGATCTCCTTGGTCATTTGACTCATCTGCCGAAACGGACCTTTCCCACCCATCCAATCGGAACAGCCTGACCACAGCACGGCTCCCAGATGATTTAACTGACAGTTATTACTGTTTTGATTCTTGTAACTAAGCAAACATCTGTAAGCAGATTTGGAGCCCTGCTTACTGTTCTTCAAAGCAGTTGTGTGTGGGTGTGGGTGTGTATGTGTGTGCAAGGGTTCTACAAGTGGCCAGTAACTCTGGCTAGTCCGCCTGCGGTGTCTTTGTGATCAGAAGCAAGTGTTATTCATGCCAGTCAACACATCTGGAATTGTTCAGAAATTTGGACCTGTTTCTAGATTCTCAAAACTTAGTAACAAACTTAGTCCCCAGAAGCTAGGAATCCATTATTTTCCCTCAGAATTGAGCAGATTTTAATTCAGACCTAAAAAGCTAAAACAATACCGAAGAACCCAATTTTGAGATACCTCGTGGAATAGTAACTCAAAGCATTTAGCTTGTATGTCTGTTCAGTATGGCCAATTGGCAAATATTTGAGATTGCAGATAAGAAATACCATTTAAATTCATGTCTTGACAGGTTGTTTGACGTTCAGTATTAACCTTGTCGGCCCTCAGAAACAGAAATGGCTGCCCCCATGGCGTAAAATGAGTGGTGCTTTCTTGGAAAAAGAGGAGGCTAAAATGCCTTGATCTCAATCTGAGTAATCTGTGAGCAGCATCCGAAACTCAGTTGGGTTTTTTGTAGGGCTAAATTGACCTTTCCATACCAGAGTCGTCTTAAAAATTGCATTTATAGAATCTTACTCTGTACTGATTCAGAGTAACCTTACACCCCTAACCATACAAAAGTACGTTGTATGGCATATTTGAATTTCTGAAATGCTGTTAAATAATCCAAGGAGAGAAAACTTGCAGTATGTATGTGGTGTGGGTGCTTTTTCTAAAAAGAAAAAAAGAAAGAAGTTATAGCAATGGTGGCTGGTAGGAACCATCAATCCAAAGACATTTTCGAAGGCTTTTTTTTTAAAAAAATGTGATTCTTGTAGATCTTTTTAGGCACCAGGATGAAATATTCTTGCTCCGGGTTCTGTACAGCTTTAGCCATCGGTGTGTTCTAGATCAGGAGTCTCCAACCTTGGCAACTTTAAAAGTCTGTCGGACTTCAACTCCCAGAATGCTGGGGAATTCTGGGAGTTGAAGTCCAACAGACTTTTAAAGTTGCCAAGGTTGGAGAGCCCTGTTCTAGCTCAGTGGGGAAAACTGTTGCTGTTTTCACTGACCTTTATTCCTTCCAGATATGCTGGGTGTGCGCTTATATTGTCTCTGGGAGTTCTGAGCATCCTAGCCTGTTGGATAATTTTAGGGTAACTAGGTAATTTATGGAGAAAACTTAATTTCTGGGTGCAGGGAATTCACTTTCTTTAAGGTTCTCTCCTTGAAACACTACATTTCTACAAGTTGGAGTGGGCCTCCTTACGTTGAAGGATCTGGTCACCCAAATCCAATCCTAATTGGATGGCGTGGCTCTCCCAGTTCCATTAAACAGACCTGCTACTTATTCACTGCTGGAAGGACAGATTTCGGAGAGCCCACGCAAGTCTGCACATGAACAGTAGAGAAAGTTTTAAGAAATAGTTTTAAATACATAAATATATATTTTCTTACTCAGCATATTAGCCACTTTGCACAAGTCAGAGTTTATTGCTCGAGAAATAAACTTTTTGTAGTCCGTTCTGCTTGATAAGTCAGCAGGGTAAATCATTTCCCTGCCCATAAATCTTTCTTTCCATTGTTGACAAAACTGAGGTATGATCAGCATTTTCACAGTTTCACGAACAGGAGAGGCTTCTTTAGACCAGGGGTCTCCAACCTTTGCAACTTTAAGTCTGAAGGACTTCCGCTCCCAGACTTCTCCAGCCAGCAAAGCTGGCTGGAGAATTCTGGGAGCTGAAGTCCTTCAGACTTAAAGTTGCAAAGGTTGGAGACCCCTGCTTTAGACAATGTCTCTCTTGGTCTCACTACGTTCAGTGAAGAGGCGAGACGTTTTCCATAGATTGCAAACCTTGCTTTGTACAGCTTTGGATACCAAACCATCCAAATGCCCATGAAATATAGTTCAGCCAAATTCTCACAAGCAGTTTAAATAATATTTTAAATTTTCAACTGAACTCTTTGCCCTACACAGATAAAAATGGGAAGATCTTGTCAAAGATCCTATGTGAGCTAGACAAATTTTGTAATTAAAAATCCCAGCCTAAGGTTGTGTTTGTTGATCATGCTAAATCATAGTGTACATTATTTGGTTGTTGCTAGGATGATGCTTCCCAAACTTGGGTAAATTACCCAAAATTGGGTAAAGGCAGTTTTTCTTTGGCTAACAACCCAGGAACCTCACAGGGACATTTAAATGAGGATTTTCTGATAAGATGTTTTGGGTAATGAAGATACAAGTTTGGGAAGCATTGGCTTAGGATATCCAAACCTACCCATTGTGGCTTATTCAACAGAACATAGTTTAGCTGTATGTATGAACTCACCCAGACTCTAGTCAGGTATAAACAGAAAAAAATCATCTCAAATTGATGTTTGGTATTAAATTGGTGTTTCAAATTAGATGTTGAAATGTCCAGAAACTGCCATAAAATAAAATCTACTTAAGTGCATTTAATTTTCCCCATCCATGGACCTGCTAAAAATATTCCTTGTGCCTTGTTAAAGGCTACCTACTAGAAATTTGGAAATGGTGCAGAGGGGCACTCACTTCTAGCTCCCTGGGCTCATTAGTTGGGGAAACAGGTGCCAAGTCAGGTAAGCTATTGCTCAGGTGTGGGTCTGACCCCCTTTCAGGTCTTGAATGGAACCTGCTAGTACCAGGCTGCATTGGTAACACCAAGCCATATCATGGTTTGCCTCGACGTAAGTGGAGGTATTCTGCAAACCTAGCCAATCATAGTTTAGTCAACAAAATGTGCACAGCACAGAGATAGGTGAACCCAATCTTGTTCTGCAGATAAAAAGCCAGCTAAAGATTTTGGCTGACCCTTCTTGCTACCTGAAATGGAAGTTTGCAAAACAAGCCATACAACATAAAACTCACACAAGTGCCAAAATCTTGAAAAGTCCTCACTGGGATATCTGGAGCTGCACTTCCAGGAAAGACTTGGTGACTTCACAAATTTGGGTCCTGAGTATATATTTTTAAAATAGGCATATTTTTTAAAGGAACCTGGAAGCATTAGATACTGGAGAGAAACGGATGACCGGATGTCCGTGTGAAGAGCACAAGAAACGCCTCGGGCAATATTGTGCAATCGAGAGGATTGTTAAGGCAACGTTGAGGCTCCCTGTCTCCCTCCTCCCCTTTCAGGTTTACATTGATTGAAACTCCACAAAATTTGGGGGGAGCCTGGAGCCCATACATGGATCGGGAGAAGATGCTTTGGGCTTTTGTTGATGGTTGAAAGTAACTTCCTTTGACTTTGAAAAGCCCTTCTCGGCTGGTCTTCTAAATTCAGTTCTTTGCTGTTGTCCCTTGGAAGGGATCTCCAATGCTTGGGCCTTGGTGGTGATGTGCCATCCGATGTGCTACATGGATGACAGCTACTCCAGTTCCTCTTTGCAACGGGTGACAGTAAGTCTCTCGGGATTCGGATCTTCTAGCAGTGCCTTTGTGTGGCTCTGTATAACTTTTTCTTGGGGCTGGGTCCCTCTTCTTCAGGCTGAGGCTCTTCCCTCCACGCTGTCAGGTGATGCAGTGAGCACGTGCATGGGTGTGCCAAACCACGCGGCTTCTGAACTTTTAATTCGCGCAGGACCTTAGATGCAACATCAGCCCCATGACTGGAATCTCCTGGCTGTGGCATTCATACTCTCTCCTCTGTGGACTCAAGTTGACGAGCTGAACTGGACTCGTTCACCTTACGCAGCTGCTGGCCGGCATGTCCAGATGGCCAGGATGGACTCGGATTTTACTGACTTTGATAAAAACACTTCATCCCCACCCCCACCCCTTGTATGATAATGAGCCAAACTGCAATGTGCATTCTTTTTATATTGAGCTTTCTCTACAAGGCCCTTCGGAGCAGCATCCTCACGTCAAAAGGATTGAAGATGGGCTAGTTGGCGGTTTTAGGAGCGAAGAGGCTGCTGGAAGCTTTCCAGCAAAGGGTAAAAATCCAAGGAGGCCCCTGCAGAGTTGCAGAACTCTTCAAAGCTGCCTTGAGATCGATTCCTGGATGACCTCTCTTGCCAGGGCTGGTTGGGGCCTGACTGGACAGGAGGCTGACTCTGTTCCAGATGAGCAACGGTGAGCAAGGGGCTTCTAAAATTGAGCTCCATGCTTCTAAATCAGAGGTGTCTAAACTTGGGAACTTGCGGACTTCAAATTCCCAGAATTCCCCAGCCAGCTATGCTGGCTGGGGAATTCTGGGAGTTGAAGTCTACAAGTCTTAAAAGTTCCCAAGTTTGGACACCCCTGCTCTAAATCCTCAAGACGCTGGCAGAACCAGAGTTAAAAAATTTTTAGGGTAGGGTAAGAAATGATTATCCTCTCGAGTAGAAAGGTGTGGTTAAAATGTTTTAACATGGTTTTTAGGTGTGTATTTATTGATGCAACTCATGTAGTAGCCAGATTCACTCAAGATACTTCTCAAGTCCAAGAGGGTTGGGGGAAGATTAGACAGAGGCATATCGTCCCGTGTAGATTCAGACAGTAAAATAGAGACAAGAGGTCGGTCTAAGTAGCAAGGTCCCGGTCTCGATAGCAAAGCACTTAATTTCCATTGGTTTGGGCTTGCCTCTGTCCACCTGCTTCACTGTTGCCTTGAATGACCGACACTCTTGGGGCAGAGGTCTTCCACGTGTGTGACTCTCTCAAACGTGTTTTTTTTTAAAGGCTACTGGATTTCTTTTTCCCCTGAGGAAGAAGATATTTCAAGAACTTTCACCAGTTCTGACAGGATGGTTGGGACGATGGAAGGAGGCAAAGAACATTCCAGTTGCCTTTTGAAAATAATAATAATAATAATTGAGACAATTATGAGCTGGATGACTGGGAATGTGATGGGATTCAGCCGGTTAACACCTATTCAGGAGAACCGGTTGTTAACTTTCTAAGCAGTTCAGAGAACCGTTTGTTGGAAGAAATCTTTTGCTTTTCCCCCACTTTGCGGGGCTAATCCTGTAAGGAAGGCAGGAAGGAAACACTCTGGTGTTGTTTCTAGCCTCATCTTCATTGCCCTGCTTACAGAACGGCCTCTCCGGTTAACCCTGATTCCATTGTCACAGCCCATCGACGTGAGTGGTGTTGAGTTGGCCACACCCACCCAGTCACATGACCTACCTAGCTGGTCACTGGGTAGAGAACCGGTTGGTAAATTAGTTGAATCCCACCACTGCTACAGACATACGTGTGGTGCCAACTTTAGAGAGACGACCATGGCAGATGGAGGACCAGTTTACCTGGCCAAAGTCCTTCCCTCACCCTACCCTCATCAGACTGACAGTGGCCAGGATTCTTGGTTAACCAGGTTGAGGCTGTGGGCCATGGAGGCCAGGCAGTGGGAAAAGGCAATTCCCCAGCAGAGGAGGGCAGTCATGGAAAGCTGCCTTCTTATCTAGCATTGGCATACAGGAAGAGTCCTTGGGCCTCAAATGGGCCGAGGATGAGATGGTCTTCCATCGATGGAACCGACACTAAGCAAGGGACCGCTTCCTCTTCCTACCCTCCTACCCTTCCATTAGTAGCCCTTGATACAAGGAGATGGTTGGCACCATCAAAGGTACCCAGAGGTCTCCTTCCCACCTTAGATGGAAGTAGAGTCCAGCTCTTGGTTTCTTGAGAAATAAGGAGCTTCTCTCCAGCTCTTATGATACGTTCTTCACCCGAGGTTTTGTACTTTTGGCTGTATATTGCTTGTTGGCCATTGGCCTTTAGCTTCTATTAAAAGCTTTGTTAACATCCATGTTTTTTTCTTCAGGTGACGTTTCAAGTTCTGAGATGTTTCCCCCTCCTTTCTAATAAACTTTTACGAATCCTTCTCTCTATTTTTAGAAGTCAGGTGAATCCAGCCCGGGAATGGCAGTGGCTTCAACCAGGACAGGTCCCTGTGGGGACTACAATTTTTCTCTGCCCTAAACGCTCCTTTGGAAGTTTCCCTGAAAAATACGACACGTCCTGAAAATAAGGCCATGTCATAATTTTCAGGTGGGCAAAAATATAAGCCCTCCCCCCAAAACAAGCCCCTTGGACAACCCACCCCCTCTGGCCAGGCACAGTGCCAGTCCCTGACCTAGCGGTATCCCCAAAGTGCCAAGTTGGGGGGCGGGGGCGGGAAACAGGTGCTCGCGCAGCTTAGCGTCTTCGGAATATCTCTTGGTCAGTGAATGGTGCTGTGCCCGGCTGGAAAGGGGGTTTGCTGGGTGGCTGCTTTTTTTTCTTCAGGTGACATTCTTCCTCCCTTCTTCTTTCCTTCCTTCTTTCCTTCTCTGTCCTCTCTCCCTCATTCTTCCTTCATTCTTTTCTTTCCTTCTCTTTCTCCCTCATTCTTCCTTCTTTCCATCCTTCTCTTTCTCCCTCATTTTCTTCTTTCCTTCCTTCTTCCCTTCTCTCTCCTCCCTCCCTCCCTCTTTCCTTCTCTCTCCAGTCTCTCATTCTTCCTTCTTTCCTTCTCTCTCCTTCCTCCCTCCTTCTTCCTTTTCTTCTCTCCTTCCTCCCTCATTCTTCCTTCTTTTCTTCTCTCCTTTCTCCCTCATTCTTCCTTCATTTTTCTTCTTTCCTTCCTTCTTCCCTTCTCTCTCCTCCCTCCCTCCTTCTCTCCAGTCTCTCATTCTTCCTTCTTTCCTTCTCTCCTCCCTCCCTCATTCTTTCCTTCTCTCGTCTCTCATTCTTCCTTCTTCCCTTCTCTCCTCCCTCCCTCATTCTTTCCTTCTCTCGTCTCTCATTCTTCCTTTCCTTCTCTCCTCCCTCCCTCCTTTCCTTCTCTCGTCTCTCATTCTTCCTTCTTTCCTTCTCTCTCCTCCCTCCCTCATTCTTCCTTTTCTTCTCTCCTTCCTCCCTCATTCTTCCTTCCTCATTTTTCTTTCCTTCCTTCTTCCCTTCTCTCTCCCTCATCCTTCCTTCTTTCCCCCTCATCCTTCCTTCTTTCCTTCCTCCCTCTATCCTTCCTTCTTTCCTTCCCTCCTTCATTTCTACCTTCCCTCCCTCCTTCCCCCTCTTCTTCCTGGGGGGGTGGGGAGGCTGAAGAAAGAGCGGTGTGGTCACTTCATGGCTACTGTGTTGCGCTGCTGTGACAGTGCAACACACCCGTCTGCCCCTGAGGCTGTGCCATGCTCTTAGGGAGCCCGCTCGCAAGAGAGCAGCCACCCGGCAAGCCCAAAGCAATAAGCCCACCCCTGATAAGGCCCAAGCCATATTTTGTGGCTCCAAAGAAAATAAGACCCTGTCTTATTTGGGGGGGCAAACACGGTAGATCATGCCGGAGGGAGATTCCCCCAGCTGGTGGGGTGGGAAATGGGATGTAGACCGGTTGGGAAAGAGGCAGAAGAGTTAAGAAGCTGCTTTCCTTTGTTTCTTAGCTAGGCTGTGAAGTGGGCCAGCATCCCCCTTTCAGGCCCAGCCCCGTCCCCACAAAAGCCCTCCTGTCCCAAACTGGGCAGCCCCCCCAAGTCCTTGTTCCAGTCGGCCCTGTTGCCCCAGCCTTTCCTGGACGGGCAGAATGCAAACTGACCAGAGAGCAGCCGGTGTTTTGAGCAGACTTTATTCATCCCAACACAACACCAAACAAACAAACAGTCTTCCCCCCCCCCCCAGTGGCTGGAACACCCCCCCCACCCTCCCCACAGTTGCCTTTCCCAACAGGGCCATCTTCCAGGTCTTGACAGCTGGCGTCCGACCCAACCGGGGGTATCAATGGCTGTGGATGATGGGAGCTGCAGCCCAAAACGGCGCGATGGGGCAGTTGGGTGGCCACGTCTCTTGGCGGAAGAGGTGTGAAGAACGGCAGAGAACGATGGGATCCCAACAGGCGGCAGGGGGGAAGTTTCCAGCCGCAGTAACTAGACTAGAGGTCTTCAAACTTGCCAACTTTAAGACTTGTGGACTTCAACTCCTAGAATTCTCCAGCCAGCAGAGCTGGCTGGAGAATTCTGGGAGTTGAAGTCCACAAGTCTTAAAGTTGCCATGTTTTGAGACCCCCAAACTAGACTCTAAAGTGCTTTATCTGCCTGGGGGGGCTTCTTCAGGTCTGGGGGCGGCCGGAAATGGCTCGGTTCTGCTTGAAACCAAAGAGGTTCTGACCCTTAGAGCAGGCCCCAAGATCTACACACCTTTTGCAGGAAACTGCTTCTGAGTAAGCCAGAAGTCCCCAAAGCCATTTTGGCTTGGTGGCCCAGAGGAAGAGGGACAGGAGATGGTTCCCTGCGAGTGGCAACTCTATTTGTGCCAACGGTGTGCACCCTTCGTTCCCGACACAAATGGAACTTCACATGTGAGCGTGAGCGCCCGCCACTCGCCAATGGAGCTGTGCGTGTGCGCTCGCCTGCTGCTTGCAGGGCCCGGGTATCGGGGACTCCTCCTGGCATAAAGACTCTAGTAGGTTCCAAATCTTCCTGGCTGCACGTTGGGCACAAAGCAATGCTCCCCTCCCAAAGGAAGAAACCCCCCCCCCCATCTCTTTGTTGTCTCCAAAGGCTGTGATGCAACCTTTCAAGTAAGACGGGAGTTGCACACAGCCTCTCTGAGCTGCCACGGAAGGGACCCCTGGGGGAGAACGAGAAAGCGTTCAGATGTTTCTCCTTGCGCTAGTTCACCCTCGGCTTCCAGGCAGGCAAGATCTCTCTCCTTTTGGCCGGCCAGCGTTGGATAAACACTCGGGATCCGATTCCAAATGAAGCTGAGCCTAGAGAAGGCGCCTCTCTCAACGCTTCTCCCCTTCTAAGGGTCTGGGGACATCGGGACTCCTAAAGTAACAGACAACCTCCTACCAACATTCCCCTCCAGATTTCAGCCGTTGTTTTTTCTACATGAAGACAAGCTAAAAGGCCAATGGAGCCATGCTTGGTTCATCCCAAAGCAGCCTCCGTGCAGCTTCTCCTTGAGTTGGGGCCAAGTTCTGTTCGCTTGAAGGCCCACCTTCCCCTTGGTAGATCCAGGCAGGGAGGCCACGGAGGCAGCTGCTTCCCGGTGCTGCAGAAGAAGAATGAACTGAAGTCTCAAGGGACACCCCTTTCCCACCCCCCACACACCCCCAAAGTCTCTGCCGGGGCTGCAGAGAAAACGAGGCCTCGGCAACCCCAGGGGAGCAGCCAGCCCCTGCCGCGTGTCCAGAACCGGAGTCCCCTTCCAGCCTGCAGACCCCCATCCTCAGTTGTCTTCGTCGGAAGACAAGCCTTCGATCTCATCCTGGTCTCCTCGGATGGCCATCCAGAAGGCTTTGGCGACCTAGGAGTCAAAGCAAAGAGGCTGAAGCTCCTCTCCCCCCTCACACCTGCGGGAAACAAAACGCCCTACAAAAGGGATGGCTAACCTTTGTTGTCGTTGGGTGCCAAAAATGCGAGCACCTGTGCGCAATAGTGCATGCATGTGCCTTTTGCAGGAAACGGCACGCAGGGCCCTTTGCCAGCTGCTTCTGTGTAAGCCCCCAGTCCCCAAAACCTTCCTGGCTTGGTGGCCCCTGTTGTGTGTGTGTGGGGGGGGGGGGGGGGAGAGATGATTCCCTGCAAGTGGCAGGCGTGCGCCTGAGCACAGTGCAGCTCTATTGGTGCCAGTGGCATGCCCCCTCCGTTCTCACACAAATGCCGGCACCCACATGTGCACGCACGTACAATCCTTCCCTCCCCACCCCCACTCCCTTCCCCTCTGTGTGCCACATGGCTCGCCTCCAAGCTGAGCTTGGTATTTCCTCTGGAGGGCTGGAGGAGGCTGTTTTCACCCTCCCCAGGCTCCAGGGAAGCCTCCGGAGCCTGGGGAGGGCGAAAAACGGGCCCAATGGGCCTATCAGAAGTTCGGGGAGGGTGTAAACGGCCTCTCTTGGCCCTCCAGAAGGCTGAAAATCAGCTGGCCGGCCCGTGCATGAACACTGGAGCTGATGGCTCGTGTGCCGGCAGATATGGCTCCAGGTGCTACCTGTGGCACGCGTGCCATAGGTTCACCAATATGGCCCTACTAGCTCTCTCCAGGTAGATCTCTCAACTTAAGCCCTGAGGGCCTCACTATGCACTTCGCTTCTGTCCTGGGGTCTGCAACTCGGAGAAACAAACTTTTTGTTAAAAAGCATCTTTGATAAAATATTCATCTCGATTACAGAGGTTCCACCCAATGGAGAACTGAGCATGAATACTTCCGATTTTGGTTGGGGAGAGCAGCTGGCAAGAGAAGAGGCGAGGGCTAGAAACCTCTCCGTGAGAGAAGGCGGGGGCTAGGAAGCAGCATCTGGCTGGGTTTGGCCTCAGGAAGAAGCATTTCCAACCCCAAATCTTACCTTTTCGGCATGCAGCTTCCTCTGTTCATGAGGCAGGGTGGCAGCCTTTTCTGGGAAAGGAAAGGGAGAGAGAAACCCCCACTGTCAAACTCGAGGCCTGGGGGCCGAATCTGGCCCATGGGGTACTTAGATCTGGCCCACGGAGCCGCTCTGGAAACAGCGAAGGACCGGCCCACGATGCTTCTGCCAGTGGAAAACGGGCTCTAAGCTCCATTTTCGGCTGCCCCGTCCTCCTGCAACCCTCTGCCAGTGGAATAGGAGCTTGGGAGGGCCGCATGCGCCCCCACCCCCCCACCCCCAGCTCTGTTTTCATTGGCAGAGGGTTGCAGGAGGACGGGGCAGCCGAAAATGGAGCTTTTCGCTGGCAAGAGGGCTCAGGCCACCATAGGTGCCCCCCAACAGGAGTGGTGTTGATCTGGCTACTCCCACCCCGGCCCTCCAAGGTCAAACCCAACCGTGATGCAGCCCTCAATCCAATTGGGTTTGACGCGCCTGGGCTAGAGCAAAGAAAGATGTCGATGGGGATGGAAAAGCAAAAGGCTATTTTGCAAAGGATTGCGGCCGTCTGTTACGCAGAAACTGCCTGTCCTGAAAGAAGCCAGAAGCAGCCGGTGGGCCGGCAGGAACCGATGGGTGCAACTTCAGCTACTCCTGCCCCCATCACCCATTCCAGAATGTGACTCTTTCTTCCTTCTCCACGCAGTTTTCCAACCTGTGCAAGGCCCCCCCAGGCTAGAGGGCAGGTAAACGCTAGGGAGGAAACCCAACAGGCAGAAAAAGGTTTGCATTGCCTGCCCAAATAACATCAGTTGCCAGAAGGGAAGGATGGACCCCCAACTTCCTGTTTTCCTTTCTTGGCTCCTCTTATGGCAGAGGAAACCGGAGGCCGGCCAACCCGGCACAGCAGGCCTCCAGAGCACGGGGCTGCTGCTTTCTTCCCGCTTCCTAGATGCTACTGCTCAGAAACTGCATTTCCCAGCATTCCTCTTGCCCCAGCCCCACCCTCCGTTCCTCTGTGGATGGGTCAGGCTGAGGAGAGCTACCTGGCTCTTGCACTCTGAAAGCCAGCTGTGAAGATCCCAGAAGAAAACCTAACAAATTTATGAGCCTCGAGACAACGTTCAAAAGAAATCCAATCATTTATTAGGATTAGCATCCTGGCGTTTCTTCGTTGCAGCTAAAACTGCAAATCATCTAATGGTGTCTGCACTTTACCCCTGTATCCCCCTCCCCTCTGCCTGGTAATAAATCACGTTAGCCAATTAGCAGCGTAATTGAATCTATCCATGCGCATTACAGGCCAGGTTGGAATTTCCCTCTGACCACAGGAATGTTTGGAATTTACACTTCTCTATGTCAACGCGATAAAGAGTCATGGTGATGTTTTTGCAAGTTGACACCAGCCCTGGCAAATTTGCAAGAACCCCGAGTGTCAGATCTGCAAGCCACCTTTTCTGTTTCAGGCCTGGCACACTTTCTACTGTACTTCCTAATGTGGGGAAATGGGAGGGGGATTATACGGAGTTGGGTGATGTGTAGCCATAGCAACATTCTTCTTAGAAAGCCAAGGTTATCCTTTGTCTCTGCACCTGGCAGTTCGTGGCAGTGGGAGATTAGACCATGGGATGGGCTCGTGGGTGTTGGGGCAGGGTCTTGGACTTTCAACTGGGTGGGAAAGCCGGGAAGCTTTCCGATTCGGGTTTTCCCAGATGCGCCAACATGGCATCTCTAGTAAATTTGAACTTTGAGGAACCTCAAGCCTCGGAGTCTTCTTTTGCTGGGGGTGTTTTTTGGAACCCTGGCACCGAGTTGTTTTCCGAGGGTGGGGAAATAAGCTGAAGGCTACCTTTCATTTCCTTCAACTTGGAGAAGAGTCGCTCAAAGTTCTCGATGTCTCCTTCTCCTGCGGTGAGGCTGGCCAGCTCTTGAATGTCCGTGTCCAGCGCTGGGTCTGCAAAGAAGCCCAAGAAGAGAGGCAGCTCTCAAGGGGAATGGGACAGGGCATCACCACAGGTGGCCAACTCACCTCAGGACAACTTAACAATTCTATTTAATTATTTAAAAGAAATAAACATTATTTTAATTTGTGGCATTCCCATTTCACTCCGTCCCTCCGTTTGTGTCCCTTCTTTAATGACTCTATTCCACCATTTCTTTAATATTAGTGTAACTTATGTCTCACAGTGAGTTGTCCTGTGGTGAGATGATCATGGCAAGTCAAAACAATACAAATATAACAAAAATACAAAATTTTAAAAAACTATTAAACCCATGCCCTGTGCTAAAATAGTATAAAATCCCCCGAATTAAAATCTATCTAAAAACAGTCAAAACGGGAGGTTATGCTAGGCCGGCTTGTTGGAAAAGGTGCGTTTTAAGATGCTGGCGGAAGAGGCGGAGGTCTGAGATGGTGCGTAATTCGGGGGGCAAGTCGTTCCAGAGGGCTGGGCCCGCCACAGAGAAGGCCCTTCCCCTGGGTGTCGTCAACTGGCATTGCCCGGCCGACGGCACCCTGGAAGGCCCTCTCTGTGGGAGTGTATCGGTCTAAGGGATGTATGGGGCAGGAGCCGGTCTCGCAAATAACTAGGTCCCGAGCCATGGGGCGCTTTGAAGATGGTCGTCAAAACCTTGAAGGGCACCCGAAAGGCCACAGGCAGCCAGTGCAGCTCGCGCAGGAGAGGTGTTATGTGGGAGTGCCTAGAGGCTCCCATAATTACCCGCGCAGCCGCATTCTGGACTAGCTGTAGCTTTTGAGTGCACCTCAAGGGAAGCCCCACGTAGAGAGCGTTACAGTAGTCAAGTCGGGATGTCACGAGTGCTTGAGTGACTGTGCGAAGGGCAGCCCGGTCCAGTAAGGGGCGCAATTGGCGCATCAGGCGTACCTGATAAAACGCCCCCCTGGCCACGGCTGCCACATGGTCCTCCATAGACAGCCGGGAATCCAGGAGACACCCAAATTACGCGCCCTCTCCACGGAGGCCAGTGTTTTGCCCCCAATGGCCAGAGTTGGAGTTACCTGGCTGAACTGGGGTGCCAGGAACCACAGCCACTCAGTCTTGGATGGGTTGAGCTTGAGTTTGTTACTACCCATCCAGACCCGTACGGCCTCCAAACACCGGGACAACACCTCAGCGCCATCGTTGGGGTGGTCTGGGGTGGATATGTACAACTGAGTGTAATCAGCGTACAGATGATATCCCACCCCAAAACCACGGATGATCTCGCCCAGCGGCTTTATATAGGTGTTGAACAGGAGGGGCAAGAGGACCGACCCCTGAGGAACCCTGCATAAGAGGGGTCTCAAGGCCGACCTCTGCCCCCCTGCCAATACACATTACGACCGACCAGAGAAGTAGGACGAGAACTACCGTAATACGGTGCCTCCCAGCCCCAACCCCCCCAGTCGGTGCAATAGGATACCATGGTCGATGGTACCATGGTCGATGGTATCAAAAGCCGCTGAGAGGTCTAATAGGACTAAGATAGAGTTAGCCATGGTGAGTTGGCCATGGTGAATTAGGCATGGTGAGTTGGCCGTCGTGAGTTAACCATGGTGAGTTGACTGACCGAGCAGGAGGTGGGTTGGCACAGGAAGGGAGCCACTGGGACAACCCTCGAGGGGCCCCCTGAGAGGGGAGACTAGATGGGGGGAAAGAACTTCTTGCAAAACAACCAATGGAGGGGACCGGCCTGTTTTCTCCACTTGACCCTACTTAGCAAAGGGGCTCTTACCAGCCACGGGGTCCCCATGTGTTCCCTCCGCAGGAGCCGGGGCTGCTTCTGAATCCAGCCCAGATTGGGCCCTCTCTGCCGGCAAAGAGTTGGCCTGCCAGGGAGGGAAAGAAGTTGATTCACACTCAACCCTCTCCAGTGGAAACGGACACCAAGGACGGGTTGGCCTGAACCAGCCTCAAGGATGCACATTCCATGGAGCCCATGGGAACCAAACCAGGTCACAAGGACACCTGGGCCCAAATCTAGGGAAATCCCCATGGCGATACAAAACAAATCATCTGCTGATCTCTGGAACTTAATGATTTCATTGTAAAAAACATCATTAAATTTGCAGGCCTTCTTTAAAAAAAATGTTTGAAGATAAAGGGCCCTGCCTGGTAAATGAAAATGGAGCCCCCCACGGTTAAATGAGGAGCATAACAGGAGACGAAGAGGGAGGAGGAGGAGGAGAAGAAGAAGAGGGAGAAGGGGAGGAGGAGGGGGGGAGAAGAGGGAGAAAGAGGAGGGGAAGAGGGGGAGGGGGGGGAGGAGGAGGAGGAGGAGGAGGAGGAGGAGAAGGAGAAGGAGAAGGAGAAGGAGAAGAAGAAGAAGAAGAAGAAGAAGAAGAAGAAGAAGAAGAAGAAGAAGAAGAAGAAGAAGAAGAAGAAGAAGAAGAAGAAGAAGAAGAAGAAGAAGAAGAAGAAGAAGAAGAAGAAGGGCAAAACAACCCAAAGATGAAGCTGCAAAGAGAGAGACGTCCCACCCAGGAATTGTTTAAAAATGACTGCTTACTTCTGGAGCTTCGTTCTCGGCAGACCCGATCCTGAGCTCTGCCCCTGCTAAGGCTGGGAAAAGGCCGAAGCTGTGACTCGCCTCTGAAGAGGAAGAAAGGCGGCTCAGTTAGCAGAAGCCTTTGATGGCTGCCCAGGCATCGCCCAGCCCAGCCTTGGCCTGGCAGCCATTCAGCTGCGGCTCCAGAAACTCCCAGCCAGAAGCCAGAGGCCAGAGGCCAAGCTACCTGGAGCCTGTGGCTCAGGGGCTTCCACACGGCCCCTGCCTGAGCCTGCCACTCACTGAGGGATGTCACCACCCTGGAGGAGGCTAAAGCCAGAGGAAGGAGATCTAGCCCAGGGGGACCCAAAATTTCCAGCTTGGCAGACCCAGGTGTGTGTGTGTGTGTGTGTGTGTGTGTCTAAGGGATCGTTCGCAAACACCCACCACTCACACAAATGGAGCTGCTACACTCGTATCCCCTTGGTGGCCCAGTTCCATACGGGCTGTGGCCCGACAGTGGGTTGTGGCCCGGGGTTTGGGGACCTCTGGGTCTGGCAGAATCTGGGAGCGCGTGGGAACTCCTGGGAGGGGCGGGGGTGGGTGGGCGTGGCCAGCCACTCCTTGCAACTCCCAGTTCAGAGAACCAAATTAGCATCTGGTTCGCCCAAACTGGCTGAATCTCACCCCCGGGTATGGGATCAAATCCATGTTTGTTCAGAAACCCAGGGGTGAGATTCAGCCACTTTGGGCGAACCAGATGCTAATTTGGTTCTCTGAAGTGGGAGTTGCAAGGACTGGCTGGCCACGCCCGCCCGCCCCTGCCCCTCCCAGGAGTTCCCACGCAGCCCGTTTTGGATGCCAGGTAAGTGCAGGGCCCGTGCAGAGCCTCCTGGAAGTTCCAGAAGTGGGCCCGTTTCCAGCCTCTGGAGAGTGTCCGGAGCCTGGGAAGGGGGCATTTTGGCCCTCCCGGAGGCTCAAACAAAACCACCGGAGCCTGGGGAAGGGGAAAACATCCTCCCTCCCCCCCACCATGGTGCAGGAGGCTGAGTAGGCCACACCCACCATGGCCACGCTCCCCCAGCAACCGGGCAGAGAAACAATTGCTAAAATTGTTGAATCTCACCCCTGCCGGAACCCCAAAAGCAAGCCCCCCCCAACGTGTCTCCCCGCCCAGATTGTGGCTTTTCAGCTTTGGCAGATGGGGGGAGAAACTCCGTCCGTTTCTTGTGGGAAGGCGGCCGCTTCCCCTCCCACCTGCAGAGAAAGCCAAGGCGGCCAGTGACTCAAACCGAGAGCACCAAGAATCAAAACCCGAAGCAGCAGGGAGCCAATTTCTTGGCGGTTTTAGTTCTGTTTCTGCCCAACGGAAACCGCCTGAAACGCCGGCTTGCCACGACTTCCCCTCGTGCGGAAGGCAAGGCCTCCAAGCCGAAGACTGGGGCTGCCCTTGCAGGAAAGAGGCTGCAGGGGAAGGAGGAGGGGGGGGCAGCTGCATCATCTCCCACTGGGGAAACAAGGCTGCCTACCCAGCATGAAACCTCAGGCAGGCCTCGGCTGTGTCCTCGGGTCAGGCGAGCCCCTATTTTGGCCAGCAAAGTCCATGGGGAAGCCAAGATTCACTCATTTATCAACTGCAGCGACTCGCTTAGCAACGGTGATAAGAAAGGTCGTAAAATGGGGCAAAAGTCACTTATAACAAACGTCTCACAGAAATGTTGGCCTCAATTGTGGTCGTAAGTCGAGGACCACCTGCAATCGTACCTCGCCCACGTATTTCAATTTCAATTTTATTTCAGTTTTATTAGACTTGTATCCCGCACCTATCTCCCCGAAGGGACCCAGGGCGGCGCACAGGCAATTAAAATAAATATAAACATATATAAATACATAAAAACGTCATAAATGCTGCTATCATAAAAACTGATTAAATTTAGAAAGCCCGTGCTAAAATTCAATAAAATCCCACTAATTAAAACCTTTTGCTAATTTAAAACGCAGTCTGATTAGATGATCTCAGGGGCCTAGGCTAAGCCGGCTTGATGGAAAAAGTGCATCTTCAGGCGCTGGCGGAAGAGGTGGAGGTCCGTGATGGTCCGAAGTTCGGGGGGAAGGTCGTTCCAGAGGGCTGGGCCCGCCACAGAGAAGGCTCTTCCCCTGGGAGTCGCCAACCGGCATTGCCTGGCCTAGTTAAGTAAAATCCAGAGGACAGCCTAAAGCTGCCACTTCCTCTCCTTCCGTTGCTCCCACAGGCCAAGCAAGGAGAAGGACTCCTGCGTGTTTTGGGCCGGGGGAGCTGGTGGCAGACAGAGAGGAGGTTGGGGAGGGGAACCTGTGCCAGTCCTGGAGTCTGGAGGAGCCTCGGATGAGGGCTCTCCATCGGAGGCAGAGAGGGAGCCAGGGCTGTCTGACCGTTATCAACTGCCTTCGGTGTCGGACATCAGTGGGGCAGAAGAACAGCTGGAGCCTGTTCCTAGTGTGCGCATGTGCAGAGCTGCCAGGAGAAGAGAACCGCTAAGGAAGAAGGGTCGGCTCAGGAGTAAAGGCACAGGTGGACGGTGAATGGCCCCTCCCAGAGGGAATAAAAGAGGAGCGAAAGGGGAGTGGAGTTTGCAGGAGAACCATTAGTTCAATTCGTTAGAGTGATTTAGATGGTCAACCGTCACTGGAGGTTTCACGAAAAGATTGGACCCCCGTTTATCTGGGAGGGTGTAAAATCTTCCGCCTTGGGCAAGCGGTTGGACTAGCACAGCGGTCTCTGCAATCTTTCTGGCTTGGCCTGCAGAGGGGCATCGTGGGGGGTGGGGACAGGAGATGGTTTTGTGCAGGCATGTGCACCTACCATGTTCACACATGCTTGCCCACCACGTCCGTAACCCGGTTCCAAACACGCTGCGGCCTGGCATGGGCCACGGACCAGGGGTTGGGGGTTGACTAGAAGGCCTCCAAGGTCCCTTCCAACTCTGTTATTCTACAATTCAAGGAGTCTAACCTGCTACAAGAATCCAAAGAAGAATCCGAAGTTAAAGCAGGGGTCTGCAAAGTTGGCTCTTTTAAGACTGGTGGACTTCAACTCCCAGAATTCCCCAGCCAGCCTAGCTGGCTGGGGAATTCTGGGTGTTGAAGTCCACCAGTCTTAAAAGAGCCGACTTTGCAGACCCCTGAGTTAAGGTAAACATGTTGCTGATGCCACCTTTCTGGACAACGGATTCTGTTGTTGAATTCTTCTTACTGGGAAGGCGCAACTTCCAGCAAGATATGTTTCCTGTGGTTATTCCATGAGGAATAACACACACACACACACACCCAATGGACAAGTGATGGCTGCCTCTTCCATCCCAGGAATTCCTCAGGCAATAGGGATCCTTGCTGGAGAACAAATTCCCAGAGAATTGCCTTCCAGTGTGCCAGACGTCTGGGAGAAATTGCTCTAGACCCAATGCCAGAAAATTGGGTAGCCCTTAACTCACAAACAATTGCTTACAGTTGCAATCCACGATTCTTCCTTGCTCAGTCAGTCAGTCAACCAGTCCGTCACAGCGAGCAGAGAGAGAGAGAGAGAGCTCTCCTGGCTTCCTCTTATTGCTGAGATAATTACAGCTGCTAATTGCATTCAAACATTTAAAGTAACAAAGACCATTTGTCATCATGGCTGATATATATTGCCTACCCAACATTAGGCGTATAGTCCTAACAGTTTGCATTGATTTTTAAAAGCCGACCTTTAAAAACAAAAGCCTACCGTTTTTCATGACCACGTTGGACCAGACGTTGGCATTCAAGGCTTGGACAATTCGCTTCACTCCTGTAGATTCGGGGAAATCATCTAAAGGGAGGGGGGGGGAATGAGGAGAGCAGAGTTGGAATACCACTTATTACAATGGCTTAGTCGGAAGCAGAATCATCTTCATTTAACGACCCCCTAATCCCTTTGTGGGGTGGAGTTTGGGCAACGGAATAGAGCGAGCAGAGTGTTTTAACTGGCCGGATGCCCTTCCTGTCGCCAAGGCGGAGTTTTGTTCAGCAGACATATTCTCATTGGGCCCAGAGAGAGAAATTATCTGCCTCTACCTAGGATCGAACTCACGGCCTCCAGATTGTGAAGCCAGAGCTCCACCTCTACGGCCACCACACCGCTCTCTTCGTCGCGGGCAGTAAGTCCGCATGTAGGTGTGTGCGGGCATGCTGCACACATTCACGTGGTGGGCACCCGGCCCCGTTGCCCCATACTGGTTGCAATGAGATCCGGAACCCCCCACTGGCCTGGAGGCTCTTCTCTTAACCAGGCCCTTCTCAGTCCTCGACTGGAATGTCACCCCCCAGAGAGGGAGGCCTCCCAAAATGTTGGCAGAAGCATTACAGGGAGTCCTTGAGTTACAACCCCAGTCCTATTTCTGTTGCTGAGCAGAACAGACAGTTCTTAAGTGAGCTTTGCCGCATTTTGCAACCTTTCTTGTCGCTATCGTTAAGTGAATCCCTGCCGTTGTTAAGTGAATCTGCTTCCCCCATTGGCTTGGCTTGTCAGACGGTCGCAGAAGGGGATCACTGCAACGGTCACAAATCTGAGCCAGTTGCCAAGCATCTGAATTTAGATCACGGGGATGCTGCAACGGCCATAAGTGTGAAAAATGGTCATATGTCACTTTTTTTCAGTGCCATTGTAACTTCGAACGGCCACTAAATGAAAAGTTGTAAGTTGTAACGGTCACTAAATGAAAAGTTGTAAGAGGACTGCCTGTATTATAAAGAACCCTTTTAAGAGCTGTGGTGTGATGCAGTGGTTAGCATGCAGTACTGCAGGCTGCTTCTGCTGACTGACTGCTATGAGCAGTTCGACAGTTCGATCCTGACCAGCTCCAGGTTGACTCAGCCTTCCGTCCTTCTGAGGTGGGCAAAATGGGGACCAGGATGTTGGGGTCATTTAGACTGACTCTGTAAACTGCTTAGAGGGCTGAAAAGTCATGTGAAGTGGTATATGTGCTCTTCCTTCCTTCCTTCCTTCCTTCCTTCCTTCCTTCCTTCCTTCCTTCCTTCCTTCCTTCCTTCCTTCCTTCCTTCCTTCCTCCCTCAGGGATTGGAATGCAGTATGCCAGGTTAACTTTGCCCACAGCCAGGAGTTTGATCCTGACTGGCTCAAGGTTGACTCAGCCTCCCGTCCTTCCGAGGTTGGTAAAATGAGGGCCCAGACTGTTAGGGGCAAGAGGCTGACTCTGTAAACTGCTTAGAGAGGGCTGGAAAGCACTAGGAAGCGGTATATAGGTCTAGGTGCTACTGCATGTCACCGCTAGTCCTTTTCATTAGACTAGACATACTCAACTCCTGCAACCGTTCTTCATATGTTTTAACCTCCAAAACTGTTTAGTAACCAAAACAGGACCCAAAGTTCTAAATGGGATCTTATCAAGGCATTATAAAGAGGGCCTTCCCTCCTTCCAAATGTGGGTAAAATGAGGACCCAGATGGTTGGGGGCAAATAGGCTGACTCCAGGGGTCTCCAACCTTTGCAACTTTAAGTCTGAAGGACTTCAGCTTAAAGTTGCAAAGGTTGGAGACCCCTGCTGTAAACCACTTGGAGAGGGCTGTAAAGCACTGTGAAGCGGTCTATAAGTCTAAGGGCTATTGCTATTGCTTTTGCAGATTCTGGGGAAGTCTTTCTGATATTCCGCAAACCAAGGTCGGAATTCTCTACTCAGTAAAACAAATAAATAAAATACCCCAAGCTCCATTGATCTAGGCCCATGATGGTGAACCTATGGCACGCGTGCCACAGGTGGCACGCGGAGCCAAAATTTATCAGGGCACATGAGGCTTGCCCTGTCAGCCAGCCAGCCAGCCAGCTGACTTCGGCCTTCTTTTGAGGCCATTTTTTGCCCTCCGGCGGCTTTAGGAGCTTTCCTGAAACCTCCGGAGGGCGAAAAACCAGCCCTACGGGCAAACTGAAAGTTCAGGAATGGACTTCCGGTTTGCTCTTAGGGCCGGTTTTAGCCCTCCGGAGCATTCAGGAGCCTCAGGAGGCTTCCATGAAGGCTCCAGAGGGCAAAAAAACGACACTATGAGCAAACCGGAAGTCTGTTCCCAAACTTCTGGTTTGCCAATAGGGCCAGTTTTTCGTGCTCTGGAAGCCTCTGGAGGGCCTCGGGTGGGGGGGGGGGAGAGGCTGTTTTCGCCCTCCCCAGGCTCCTATAAAGCCTCTGGAGCCTGGGGAGGGCGAAAAAAAACATGCCAAAAATGGATGGGAGCGCTGGTTGTGCAGGCCTGCGCGCTGTGGTCGTGCACATAGCATTAAGGGCATGGCACGCCTGCGCACGGCCCTCCTGCATGTGAGTCAAAAAAGGTTCGCCATCCCTGATCTAGGCTCAAAGACAACAAGGGGCCCACCCTGGCTATTTGGGAAAGATAAATTACATGTTCCGCATGTAAAATGGCCTTAAGAAGGATGATTGCCAAACTCTTCACAGCTATTCCCACTCAACGACGAAATAATGGTAGTCTTCGCCTTACAACAGTTTATTTAGTGGCCGTTCAAATTTACGACTTCTGGCCTTTTTTCACACTGACGACCGTTGCAGCTTCCCATATTTGGTTATGTGCTCCAAATTCAAGATGTTTGGCAAGTGACTCGTATTTATGACGGCTGCAGTGTCCTGGTGGGGCCATGTGATCACTCTTTGCGACCGTCTGACAAGCAAAGCCAGGTTCACTGAACCACTGTGTTAGTATCTTAACAGCTGCAGTGATTCACTTAACAACGGTGGCAAGACAGGTCGTAAAAGGGGACAAAATGAACTTAACAACTGTCTCGCTTACCAACAGAAATTCTGTGCTTCAATTACGGTCTTAAGATGAGGACTACATGTAGTTGGGGGGAAAAAAACCTCCAGCGTTTTCTGCTTTAGCAAAGGACTGAAAGCCACTTTAAAAAGCCGTGATCTCCTCAGGCGGACGACTCAAACGAAACTATCAAAATGACGATGGAACCGAAAGAGTAAAAACCATTATGTCACCTTGAATGTCCATGACACGATAAAGTTTCAACCGAAGCCTTGGCATATTTTAAAAGGGAAATTCTGATCAGAAATGACTAGGCGGGAACAGGTTACTCTTGTTTGGTAGAATCAATCAACCAATTTCATTGTAATTTTAGTACAATGACAATAAAGATTATTATTATTATTAATCCTAAAAAATACCAAGCAGCTTCGGGGGTGAAAGATGTAAAACTAAAATAAAATAACAGGTGGATCCTGAGCCTAAGGATCTATTTCTCGACTGGAACGGAGTCCACGAGAAGCCATCTTATCTGTTTATCTATATCTATATATCTATATATATCTATATCTATGAGAGATAATTATCACAGCTCCTGTTAAGAGGTCCCTTTAAGGGGAGGAGACTCAACGTCATCCATCTCTGCCCTTCGACTCATCCTAGAGATCATCCAGAGAACCTAATTAGATTACTGCTGTGTGACATTTTTTAGATATGTGGACTCTACAGGCCAGCTGAAGAAGGCTAATAAGCCTGAAATGGATCCATCCTGGTCTCTTTATTTTCAGCCCTTAAAATTCTAACACATATCTAAAAAATGTCACACAGCAGTAATCTAATTAGGTTCTCTGTCTGGATGATCTCTAGGATGAGTCGAAGGGCAGAGAGGGATGACGTTGAGTCTCCTCCCCTTAAAGGGACCTCTTAACAGGAGCTGTGATAATTATCTCTCATTTAAGAGTCCTATAAATTGGCTGATATATCAGGGATACTGGATAGCTCAAGGCATAGAGAAGCCTGTCTCATATGCTGGAAAGCACCAGTTCAAATCCCAGTAGAAGGAGTATGGCCAGCTGAAGAAGGCTAATAAGCCTGAAATGGATCCATCCTGGTCTCTTTATTTTCAGCCCTTAAAATTCTAACACAAATCTATATCTATATATATAGATATCTGCTTTTGTAGATTTTCACGGGTGTAGGTATGCTGGTATTGCTGTCTTCAGGTGTTTTCCCGTGTATATAGCATGAAATTGTTATTGCAACGTTTCAGCAAGATCTCACTTGCCATCCTCAGGCTTCGAAGCCTGAGAATGGCAAGTGAGATCTTGCCAAAACGTTGCAATAACAATTTCATGCTATATACACGGGAAAACACCTGAAGACAGCAATACCAGCATCTATCTATCTATCTATCTATCTATCTATCTATCTATCTATCTATCTATCTATCTATCTATCTATCTATCTATCTATCTACCATCCATCTCACGATCAAGTAACTCTGGGCAGCTTAAACATCATAAAAGCAAATGTACAAAACATTCGATCATTAAATATGAAAATTGGGCCTTCAAGCATTTTTTAAATTTTTATTGAATAAAAATATTGTAAGCCACCCAGAGTTACCCTAGTTAGGGTGGGCAGCCAATAAATTGGATGGATGGATGGATTGATGGTAGGTGGGTGGGTGGGTGGGTAGATACGTAGATACGTAGGTAAGATAGATAGATAGATAGATAGATAGATAGATAGATAGATAGATAGATAGATAGATAGATAGATAGATAGATAGATAGATAGATAGATAGATAGATAGATAGATAGATAGATTAGATGCTGCTCCCCTCCGCGGGGAGGCGCAACCTGAGTCACCAACCTGGTTCCGCCCCAGGCGCCTGATGGACCCGGATGGGTTCCAAACGGCGCTTGGGCCAGTTCCTGTACCCCTGACCCGCGCCCCGATGGAGGACCTCGTGGCCGCATGGAATATTGCGACCACGGGAGCCTTGGATCGGGTCGCGCCCTTGCGGCCTCTCTTGCGGCGGCGAAACACCCTGGCTCCTTGGTTCACCGAGGAGCTGCGGGTGATGAAACGCCGCAAGAGATGCCTAGAGGGAAGATGGAGGTCTACCCGTTCTGAATCTGACCGGACACAGGTAAGAGCCCATTTACGGACTTACATTGTGGCGCTGAGAGCAGGCAAACGCCATCATTGTGCTACTCTCATAGCATCCGCAGAAAACCGCCCTGCCGCCCTGTTTAGGGTGACCCGCTCCCTCCTTCAACAGAGGTTGTGGGAAGCCCCGTTACAGGGTAGAGCAGAGGAATTTGTGATTTTTCTGCAGGAGAAAATCGCTCAGATACAGAACGAGCTAGCCCCCATTCATGGCCCAGTGGGATGCCACGAGACAGATCTTGTTTGGGAGGAGTTTGACTCTGTTACTTCCGAGGATATGGACAGGTTACGTGGGCGACTGCGAGCCACCACATGTTTATTGGACCCGTGTCCCTCCTGGCTTGTACTGGCATCCTGGGAGGTGACACGAGGCTGGCTCCAAGAGGTTGTCAACGCATCCTTAAGTGAGGGTTCCTTGCCTGCTTCCCTAAAAGAAGCGATGGTGAGGCCCCTCCTTAAGAAGCCCTCTTTGGATCCAGCTGTTTTGAACAACTACCGTCCAGTCTCCAACCTTCCCTTTTTGGCGAAGGTTGTTGAGAGTGTGGTGGCACAACAGTTTCCCCGTCACCTGGAGGAAGTTGATTATCTAGATCCGCGCCAGTCCGGCTTTCGGCCCGGGCATAGCACCTAGACGGCATTGGTCGCGTTGGTTGATGATCTCTGGAGGGCCAGAGATGGGGGATGTTCCTCCATCCTGGTCCTATTAGACCTCTCGGCGGCTTTCGATACCATCGACCATGGTATCCTATTGCATCGGCTGGGGGGGTTGGGGGTGGGAGGCACCGTTCTACGGTGGTTCTCCTCCTACCTCTCTGGCCGATCGCAATTTGTGTTGGCAGGGGGGCAGAGGTCGACCGCGAGACCCCTCGTATGTGGGGTGCCTCAGGGGTCGGTCCTCTCGCCCCTCCTGTTCAACACATACATGAAGCCGCTGGGTGAGATCATCCGTGGTTTTGGGGTAGAGTACCACCTGTACGCTGATGACACCCAGCTGTACATATCTACCCCAAACCATCCCAACGATGCCGTAGCGGTGATGTGCCAGTGCCTGGAAGCCGTGCGGATCTGGATGGGAAGTAACGGACTCAGGCTCAACCCGACCAAGACCGAGTGGCTGTGGTTTCCGGCCGCCCGATTCAACCAGCTCACTCCATCGCTGGCCATAGGGGGCGAACATCTTGCCCCTGTGGATGGGGCGCGCAATTTGGGTGTCCTCCTGGATGCCCGGCTGTCCATGGAAGATCAAGTGACGGCCGTGGCCAGGAGGGCGTTTTACCAGGTTCGCCTGGTTCGCCAATTGCGCCCCCTATTGGATCGGGATGCCCTTCGCACAGTCACTCATGCGCTCGTGACATCCCGACTGGACTATTGCAACTCTCTCTACATGGGGCTTCCCTTGAGGTGCACCCGGAGACTTCAGCTAGTCCAGAATGCAGCCGCACGAGCAATTATGGGGACCGCAAGGTCTACCCATGTAACACCGCTCTTGCGCGAGCTGCACTGGCTACCTGTCGTCTTCCGGGTGCGCTTCAAGGTGTTAATTATCATCTTTAAAGCGCTCCATGGCTCGGGACCTAGCTATCTGCGGGATCGGATCCTGCCTCATACATCCTCACGGCCGATTCGCTCCCACAGAGAGGGACTTCTCCGGGTGCCGTCCACTAGACTGTGTCAGCGGGCGACACCCAGGGGAAGGGCTCTCTCTGTGGCGGGCCCGGCCCTCTGGAACGACCTTCCCCCCGATATTAGGACGACCACGGACCTCCGCTCCTTCCGTCTTAAATTAAAAACTTACTTTTTCCGTCTGGCCGGCTTGGGATAGTCTAGGGTTTTTACTGGGTAAATTTTAGTTTAGTTAGTTAAATGGGATTTTAGCACAGGCTGTGTTTAATTTGCTTTTAAATTGTTTGTATATTTTATTGATGTTTGTATGTTTTTTACTGTTTTTATTCTACCTGTGCACCGCCCCGAGTCCCCATGGGGAGAGGGCGCGGTTTATAAGTATTAAATGATTTGATTTGATTTGAGATAGATAGATAGATAGATAGATAGATAGATAGATAGATAGATAGATAGATAGATAGATAGACAGACAGACAGACAGACAGACAGACAGACAGACAGACAGACAGACAGACAGACAGACAGAAAGAGACAGACAGACAGACAGACAGACAGATAGGTAATGATAGACAGACAGACAAAGCAGCAGGAGAGAGAGGTGCCTGAATAGAAATCACTGATTTGCGAAGTCGCCCATATCCAGGAGCTTCTATGAGAAAAAGTGCTGTGATCACAATTTTTATGGATGTGGTGTGAATGACACAAAGAAACCAGAAGGAAGCATCTTGAAGGACCAGGTTCTGTGGGGCAGCTTAAGCACCTGACTAAGGGGACTGATGGGGACAGTGCATGGAAGCAATTCTGGTCCCCTTCCAATGTCTGCCCCCCCCCCCTCCCATGTCCATTCCTCACTCTCTCTGCAAAGATGATCTCAATCCTTTTAGAAGTCTTAAAGAGCCCAAAAGCGCCGCTCCTGAGCCAATGTGGTGAATGGAATAGATGTGCATTTTGGGGAAAAAGGGTCTGGGCAGGCAGACAAGGAGAGGGACTGGATTGGTTACGTACCGATCCCCACATCCAGGGCTGTTTTTTTTTAAAAAAAGCTGAGCTGGCAGCCACAAGGGTGTGAGAGCAGCCCTGCCTCTTTCTTCTGCGCAAGGCAAAATAAGAACTGCAACCACATTGTTGTGGCTGTCAGCTTGACGTTTGTCGGCCACACCCTGGGGAGACCCTTGCACACACCCCAAACCACGCTCTCCAGCTGCCTGTGACACAGCCACCCCACTTGATTCAGTGGGGAGGAAAAGCAAAGCTTCCGCCAGAAAGACGGCCCTTTTTCTGGCAGGGATGAAACTGGTCGATGACCCCCCCCCTCCCCCAAAGAAACTGAACCGCTTGAAGGTGGCTGCGGGCCAAATCTCACCGTCCTCATCCGGAAGCTCCTCTGGGCTGAGCTCCACCAACTCAAAGCTGTGTTTGATGCACCACTCTTGCGCCTTCTGCCGGCTGATGCCTACAAGGAGGAGAGGAAAGAGGGATTATCTGTCCAGGAAGGGCTCCCACCGCTCTGGGCGCCGGTGGGAGAAAACTGGCTGGAGGGGATGCATGGCTGAAAACTCTTGGAATGTTCTGGGGCAGTGGGCTCTCAACCTTCCCGATGCCGCGACCCTTTAATACAGTTCCTCATGTTGTGGTGACCTCCCAACTATAAAATTGGTGTCTCGGTTCCTAAAACCAATGAAAATATGTGTTTTCTGATGGTCTTAGGCCAGGGGTCTCCAACCTTTGCAACTTTAAGTCTGAAGGACTTCAGCTCCCAGATTTCTCCAGCCAGCTTTGCTGAAGTCCTTCAGACTTAAAGTTGCAAAGGTTGGAGACCCCTGTCTTAGGCGACCCCTGTGAAAGGGTCGTTCAACCCCCACAGGTTGAGAACCACTGTTCTGGGGGAACGCTGCATGCAGACAACCTGGTCAGCGTGGGAATGCTTGTTGCTGGACAGAGGGAAAATGCAACAAATCAAACATTGGGATGATCTGCTAAACTGGAAATGTTAAAAGAAACTGGAAATGAACAGGAAGCCATAAAAGCCTGTAGAGATTCTGTAATCCAGGTTGTCCCAAAGGTGCTTTTTCAGGAGACAGCAGGACTTCGTTTTTTCTTTTGAAGATGTTTCCCTTCTCATCCAAGAAGCTTCTTCAGCTCTGACTGGATGGTAGGGAAATGGAAGGATTGATATTCCTTGCAGACAGCTGGTCATTTTGCATCCTTTTTGAAGCAGTAGGATGTTTCCAGAGGAAAAAATGCAGACCACAGGAACCATTTGCACCACTCAGGTGACCCTGAGGGCACAGGTAAACCTCCAGGTGGCCTCAACGACCCTCTAAAAGGATGCAAATGACCAGCTGTCTGCAAGGAATATCAATCCTTCCATTCCCCACCATCCAGTCAGAGCTGAAGAAGCTTCTTGGGTGAGAAGCGAAATGTCTTCAAAGAAAAAAACCAGAAAGTCCAGTTGCCTGTTGAAAAAAACACTTTTGGGACAAACATGACCTGGGCGACTGAGAATCTCTACAGACTTTTAGCTACACAGTTTGGGATGAAGACCCTTGGAATGGCGTGGGATTAGAAATGGATGTCCAGAAGAAAAAATTGCAGACTACAGGAACCAGGAGCCCCACTCAGGTGACCCAGAGGACACAGGTAAACCTCCAAGTGGCCTCAACGACCCTCTAAAAGGATGCCAAGGACCAGCTGTCTGCAAGGAGTATCAATCCTTCCTTTCCCCACCATCCAGTCAGAGCTGAAGAAGCTTCTTGGAGGAGAAGCGAAACAGCTTCAAAGGAAAAACCAGAAAGCCCAGTTGCCTCCTGAAAAAGCACCTTTGGGACAAACAGAGAGGCCTATTTCTACCTCTCTGCCCTTTTGGCCATCCTGCGCTCCCCTCGGCCCTGCTCCCCCCCCCCCCCGCCCCTGCCACCTTCGCTCTCTTCCTCCTCCGACTGCTGGCCAGGCGCTCCTGGCCTGGGCCTGCTGGGCACATCCAGCCTTTCCCCAAAAGTTTGGGCAGCCTTGGGAAGAAGGCCTCACGAGGGACCGGGTCAGGCGTAGCTCCTCAGCAGCAGCAGGAGGATGGCAAAGGTCAGGGGAGGCAGAGGTGGTGAGGGGCGATGGCTGAGTGCAGGGTAGAGAAAAGGGCAGAGGTGGGGGGAGACTGATGGGTGGGGGAATTCAAGTGGAGGCAAGCATAGCAGGGCAGGAAAAGACTACTGCATTTTTCGGAGTATAAGACGCACCAAGGTTCTGAAGAGGCACATTTTTAAAAAAAAGGTTTTGCACTCTGCAAACCTTCCCAAAACGGGCCCGTTTTGTTTTGTTTTTTTGTTAAAGGGCATGAATAGCCCTTAGGAGGCTTGTAGAGTGTTCGGGAGGTGGCAAAAATGAGCAAAAAATGACCCTTTTTTTTGCAAAAACAGGCCCATATTTTGTCAAAAAAAGGGCATTAGGAAGCTTATAGAGTGGTCTTGGGGGCTGGGGGGGCAACGTTTTCTTCCCCCGCTCCCAGGACTCTCTGAAAGCCTCCTAAAGGCTATGCATGTCCATTTTGGTGAAGGGGGCAGGGTTTCAGGAGGCAAAAAACCACTGTATTCAGTATATTAGATGCACTCAGATTTTCAGCCTCTTTTTTGAGGGGGAAAAATGTGTCTTATACTCTGAAAAATATGGTGAGTTTCTTGCCTAACAACAGCACAGCAATAACTATCCTTACAACCGCAATTTGGGACTGCCAAGACTGCCAACATTACACAGTATGGTCTGTATAATGTTTCACCAGATGGCTTTTTACTCAGCGATGGAAATTCCGGTCCCAAATCAGGTCAAGACTATTCCCATTCTACGGGAAGACCTAAATGAAATTAAATCTAAACCTAAATTAAATCTGAATGTTTTAATTCAGACTGCTTCTAAATGGCCAAATGTTGCTTGACAGGGTGAGAAGCTGGCCATTGCAGAGAATGTTTGCTTATATTGATCAAATGTTTTCATAACTGTTTTTTCTTGGGGGTCAATTTTTTTTCAGGTAAACGTGGCCGTTCTTTCAAAACAATAATTCCATTGGGGAACAATTCCAATGCCTTGGGATGCTGAGGTAGCCCTGGTGCCTGCAGCTGCTTAGCTGGCCTAAGACCAGCCCTGAGGAGTTGTAACCCAGGAAGCAGCCTGTGGAGCCTAGCAGTTCTCCAAAACCAAAGAGCTGTCCAGGCTCTCAGCTTCGGATTTTGACAATACGGCCTTTCCAAGCCAGGCTGCCCCCTCTGTTGCTTCCGCCGAGCTTCACACCCTAACCAGAGTTGGTCCTTGCCGCCTTACCATTTTCAGAGACTCTGTCACAGACCAAGATCATCACTTCCGGGAGCCAGTCTTCTATAAGAGGCAGCCACTGAGAGACAGCATCCAGCCCAGAGATCTGTGAAAGGAGATACGGATAGCTGGCTTTATGGAGTAATTCAAGCCAAAGCATGTCTGGTTCTGTCAAGATCCTCCTAAAAAGGAAATCTTAGGAAGCAGAAAAGTTTGAAGGGAGATCAGCCAGCTGAAGATTGGAGGTCAAAAACTGACCCAAGAGGTGTCAGTGGCTGAGAAGGGACTAGAACAGGGGTGGGCAAACTTTGCAACTTTAAGTCTGAAGGACTTCAGCTCTCAGATTTCTCCAGCCAGCTTTGCTGGCTGGAGAATTCTGGGAGCTGAAGTCCTTCAGACTTAAAAGTTGCAAAGTTTGCCCACCCCTGGACTAGAACCTGGTTGATGACCCTGTTAGAAGCTGGTTCAGAGGTGTGGAGGAGTTGGAACTTCACATAAACGCTGCAAATTTGACATCTATAGGCAAGCATCAACTATTAGGGCTCTTGTTATATTGTTTAATAAAAAGGGTGGGGGGTTTAGAAATAGTATTAATTGACTCTCATGTAGACCACGCTTCTAAGGTGCAATGTTATTGCAGGCTTTTGGAAATAGTCAAGGAATGCCATTATGGTGTTATGTTTATAAATGTGACCTATCTGAGGGAAAAACACGTCTAAATAATTGTGGCTAAAGGAGAATTGTGGGGACCAAAGTTATGCTAACTAGTGAAAGTACAACAATCAGTAACATATACAAATCTCAATAAATTCTCAGAAAGTTTAGAGGAGTAATGTATGCCAATGCGGATCTTTTCACGAAAACCAGCATTTCTCAACCTCAACAACTTTTAGCTACCTGGGATTCCAGAAACCCAAAATTTCCCACCTACAAGCAGTTGAAATCACTCTCCAAACCCTGGGAAGGAATTGATTTGAAAGCAGAGGGGGCTTTATAATTGTCACACATTCATCAGTTCAACAAACGCTGCAGGTCGCAGGTGGCAGAACACCCCCCCATAAGCAGTGAGGGCTAACCTTTTTGTCATTGCATGCTGAAAGAGCGTGCGTGCGCCTGCGCCCATAATGCAATCCGCACACGACCCCCCTGCGCCCCGTGTTGGGCCTGGAAGGCTTCCTGCACCAACCTGGGAACCAAAACGGGGCACAGGGCGTTGCACAAGGCCTCGAAATGCCATGCAAGCTCCCCCGCGCATGCGTCCTGCTTCCCCACGCACGTGTCCCCCTGCATGCACCCCGCCCCCCGCGCATGCACTGCAGGGACCCAAAGACCAGTTGCCTGGTGGGAGGCGCATGCGCATGTGCGGTGGAGCTGGGGTGGGGCAATGGCTGGTGTGCCTGCATCCCAGCCCTATAGTTTCTGAACCAGAATGTCTCCCGGTGGAGGGGAGGGGGATTGGATTGGATGACCTCCGAGATCCCTTCCAATCATGCTATGCTACGTTAATCTACTCCACATCCCAAACTGCAGGGCAACACTCACACTAGTGCTGTCGAAGTAGATCAGGAAAGCCTGAATGGACTCGGCAATTTCCGCCGTGACCTGGAACACGTTTGCCACCACGCAGAGATGGATGGCAGCCGAGTAATATTTATTGTCTATCGTCCAGGGGTAAAACCGAGCTCCGCTCTCGGTGGCCGTGTGCTCGGGGAGCTCTTCTTCTCCAGTGATACCTGCAAGAGACAACATAAGAGACCTAAAGGAGGGGTCCCCAACCTTTGCAACTTTAAGTCTGAAGGACTTCAGCTCCCAGACTTCTCCAGCCAGCTTTGCTGGATGGAGAATTCTGGGAGCTGAAGTCCTTCAGACTTAAAGTTGCAAAGGTTGGAGACCCCTGACCTAAAGAACCAGATGAAGAAGAGGAAAGGAAAAGGAGACGCACATCTGGGGGAGGGAGAGGAATCCCCTGTCCTGCTTTTAGGTTGATCCTTGAAATGCTTTTTGGGCAGGGCAGAATTGTGGTGGATCTCCACCTCCATCCTCCCCTTGATAAATACAGTAGAACCTCTGGTCACAAACGCTTCTGACTAGGACCAAATTAAGCGGCAAATTAAGTGTGTGTGTGCAATGTGTTAATTTTCCACTGCATTAATTTTGGTTACCGTATTTTTCGGAGTATAAGATGCACCTTTTTCCCCCTTAAAAGAGGGTGAAAATTTGGATGCGTCTTATACACTGAATGTAGCTCCGCCCACCCATCGGCCCCACCCTTTGCCTCTCAGCAATTTACCTCCTTACAGCAAAGGGGGGGGGGGGGGCTTGAGGAGGCTGCAATAGGCCATAGCAGTCCCTGCAGCCTGAAACAGCTGATGATCGGGAGGCCCTGCTGAAATTGAAAGTGAAACTTGCCGTTTGCTGCAGGAGGCAAATTGTTGGGAGGCAGAGGCAGATTTTTTTTTCTTGTGCTAATCAGGCTGTTTGCTGTTTGCTGCAAGGAGGTAAGTCAATAACTATAAATGCCTATATAATGTTCAAATAATACAATAATACAGTAGCAGAGTTGGAAGGGACCTTGTAGGTCTTCTAGTCCAACCCCCTGCGTGGGCAGGAAACCCTATACCATTTCAGACAAATGGCTATCTAACATCTTCTTAAAGACTTCCAGGGTTGGGGCATTCACAACTTCTGGAGGCAAGCTGTTCCAGAGGTTAATTGTTCTGACTGTCAGGAAATTTCTCCTTAGTTCTAAGTTGCTTCTCTCCTTGATTAGTTTCCACCCATTGCTTCTTGTCCTGCCCCCAGGTGCCTTGGAGAATAGTTTGACTCCCTCTTCTTTGTGGCACCCTCTGAGATATCGGAACACTGCTATCATGTCTCCCCTGGTCCTTCTCTTCATCAAATTATTAGACTTATTTTTAAAGGCTGCTTTATTATTGTTCTAGACAACTTAACAAAATGAAGCAGCTTTTATAAAATAAATGCTTGATCTGAGGGGGCCCCGTGCTATTGTATCTTCTTTTAAATTCCGTGTTTCCCCGAAAATAAGACAGGGTCTTATTTTCTTTTGACCCCCGAAATAAGCACTTGGCCTTATTTTCAGGGAAGTCTTATTATTGTTGAGGGGGAGGAGGCGGTGAGCATGGTCTTCTCATGGCTGCTGCTGTGTTGCAATATTTTCAGGGGAGAGCTAGTGCATGTGCTAAAAAGCCCGGATGGACATATTATCCGGGGAGGTCTTATTTTCGGGGAAACAGGGTAGCAGAGAATAACGTATACTTCCAGAAAGCCACATCACTTTTAACAGCGTCTGTACAAGTATAGTTTTTATTTTATTTATTTATTTATTTATTGAATTTATACCCCGCCCTTCTCCGAATGGACCCAGGACGGCGCACAGGAACATTAAAACATACAAAACATATAAAACTATTTCTTTTTTTAAAAACTTATTCCACTAAGGGCCTGTGCTAAAACCGAATTAAAATCCCCATTTTAAAACTATTTAAGAGTCGGTATTGGAGGCTGCGCAAGGCTGGCTAGTTGGAATAGGTGTGTCTTCAGACACTTGCGGAAGAGGCGGACGTCAGAAATGGTACGGAGTTCAGGGGGCAAGCCGTTCCAAAGGGCTGGTCACGCCACAGAGAAGGCTCTCCCCCTGGGTGTCGCCAGTCGGCATTGTCCGGCCGACGGCACCCTGAGGAGGCCCACTCTGTGGGAGCGTATCGGTCTGAGGGATGTATGGGGCAGGAGGCGGTCTCGCATATAACTAGGCCCCGAGCCATGGAGCGCTTTAAAGATGGTCGTTAGGACCTTGAAGCGCACCCGAAAGACCACAGGAAGCCAGTGCAGCTCGCGCAGGATAGGTGTTATATGGGAGTGTCTAGGCGCTCCCGTAATTACCCGCGCGGCTGCGTTCTGGACTAACTGTAGCTTTCGGGTGCACCTCAATGGAAGCCCCATGTAGAGAGCATTACAGTAGTCGAGTCGAGACGTGACGAGTGCTTGAGTGACCGTGCGTAAGGCACCCCGGTCCAGTAAGGGGCGCAATTGGCGCATCAGGCGTACCTGATGGAACGCCCCCCTGGCCACGGCTGCCACATGGTCCTCCATAGACAGCCGGGAGTCCAGGAGGACACCCAAATTGCGCGCCCTCTCCACGGGGGCCGGTGTTTCGCCCCCAATGGCCAGAGTTGGAATAATCTGGCTGAAACGGGGTGCCGGGAGCCACAGCCAGTCAGTCTTGGACGGGTTGAGCTTGAGTTTGTTACTACCCACCCAGATCCGTATGGCCTCCAAACACCGGGACATAACCTCGACGGCATCGTTGGGGTGGTCTGGGATGGATATGTACAACTGAGTATCATCAGCGTACAGATGATATCCCACCCCAAAACCACGGATGATCTCACCCAGCGGCTTCATATATGTGTTGAACAGTAGGGGCGAGAGGACCGACCCCTGAGGTACCCCACATATGAGGGGCCTCGAAGTCGACCTCTGCCCCCCTGTCAACACACATTGCGACCGACCAGAGAGGTAGGACGAGAACCACCGCAAAACGGTGCCTCCCAGCCCCAACCCCCCCAGTCGGCGCAATAGGATACCATGGTCGATGGTATCAAAAGCCGCTGAGAGGTCTAATAGGACTAGGATAGAGGAAAATCCTCTATCCCGCGCCCTCCAGAGATCATCAACCAACGCGACCAAATGTAACACCACAAACAGTGTATATCTTCTGTACTGTTTGCTATTTGTTGCAAGGAGGCAAATTGCTGGGAGGCAGAGGCAGATATTTTTTCCCTTTAAAAACTAGGTGCGTCTTATACTTCGGAGCGTCTTATATTCTGAAAAATACGGTAGGTTCGGGTCACAATTAAATTGGGTTGCGACCAAAGTTATGGAAGGAATTATGGTCAAGGCCAGAGGTTCTACCGTATACCGTTCCCAAGAACTAACTTTCATCTACTTTTACCAGCTGCCCATGAGAAAGGTTGACCCAGCTGGCTAAGCAGTTGGTATAAATAGGCTTCCCTTTGCAACCCACACGAGGGTGTAAAAATACACCCGTTGTGTCGTCCAGAATCTTGGAACCGTTTTGCTCAGAGGGATGGCTGGGCCTTAGGAGATTCCCCGCAGAAGCAGAGCGCATCTCCATGCAAGTCTTGCCCAGCCCTTCGCACTATAATGACACCTTTCTATATCTGGCTCCAGGGAACGTACCCATTTTCGGACAGGCTTTCAAGCCGATGTTCCAGCCCCCAAAAAGCCCTTTCCCAAACCCGCCCTAACGACAAAAATAGTGGGCTGGGAAACTGTCGTGTCGTGGGAGAACTGCTCACTTTAATTTGTGGTATTTCCAACCTTTGGGCGGGCCTGCGGTTTCACATACACGAAAAGTTTTGGGGGAGAGAGAGAGGGGAGGGGAGGAGAGAAAAGAATCCACTGACGCATTTGGCAATCGCAATCTTTCGGCAGGCCTCCTGAACTAACTTTCGGTGGCTTGTGTTTTCATAGAGCACATGCCAGCTCTCTGACTTGACCACTCCCAGCAACGAAACAGCTGGCCCCGTATCTGCATAACCCCCTCCCCCCAGGATCCGAGGCAGAGGAACACCCCTGGGACACACAGATGTGTCCAACAAAAAAGGTAACAGCTGCTTCAGCCTGACACTCTTTCTCAAGAGACAAACTGAGCTAAGAGGGCGAATCTGCAGTCAGGCGCTTCCAGTGGTACTTCTGAATTGTGCAACAGTTAACTGCATGCAATCCTGCTCCACCTCCTTTGCCAACAAAGAGGGTGCTTAATTCTCCATCCCTTAGCTGACCAGACAGGCATCTCCTTCGTTAGTATCAGTGTACCTGATTTCATTAACATTTACTGCACCGGTAGTCCTTGACTTATGATTGGTCGCTTAGCTACTGAAAGAATAACAGAGTTGGAAGGGACCTTGAAGGTCTTCTAAGCCAATCCTCTGCTCGAGCAGGAGATCCTAGACCATTCTAGACAAATAGCTGTCCATCTCTTCTTGAAAACCTCCAGCGATGGAGCACCTTCCAGAGACGAGCCGTTCTACGGATTAATTGTTTGCACTGTCAGGAAATTTCTCCTTGGTTCTAGGCTTGATAAGCTGTCCTTGTCCTGAGCCCAGGTGGACTGGAGAATGGGTTGACCCTTTCTTCTCCGTGACAGCCCAGCAAGTGCTGGAAGGCTGCTGCCCTGTTCCCCTAGTCCAGAGGTTCCCAAACTTGGCAACTTTAAGTCTTGTGGACTTCAACTCCCGGAATTCTGGCTGGAGAATTCTGGGAGTTGAAGTCCACAAGTCTTAAAGTTACCAAGTTTGGGAACCTCTGCCCTAGTCCTTCTCTTTGTTAGACTATTTATTGATTGATTGATTGATTGATTGATTGATTCATTCATTCATTTATTTATTTATTTGAATTTATACCCCACCCTTCTCCTTGTTAGGACCCAGGGCGGCGCACAGGCATGATTTAAAACCACAATAAATACAATATACATCATTAAAATATATTAAATTATTCAACCCGTGCTAAAACCCATTTAAAAACCCTACCAAATTATAATTTAAGTATAAAAAGTCAGAAACGGGGGGCTATCCTAGGCCGGCTTGTTGGAATAAATGCGTCTAAAGACGTTGGCGGAAGAGGCGGAGGTCCGAGGTAGTGCGTAGGTCGGGGGGTAGGTCGTTCCAGAGGGCCGGGCCCGCCACAGAGAAGGCCCTTCCACTGGGTGTCGCCAACCGGCATTGCCCAGCCGAAGGCACCCGGAGAAGACCCTCTCTGTGGGAGCGGATCGGACGAAGGGATGTATGGGGCAGGAGGCGGTCTCGTATATAGCTAGGCCCCGAGCCATGGAGCGATTTAAAGATGGTCATCAACACCTTGAAGCGCACCCGAAAGGCCACAGGTAGCCAGTGCAGCTCACGCAGAAGAGGTGTTATGTGGGCTTGCCTTGGGGCGCCCATAATTACCCGCGCGGCCGCATTCTGTACTAACTGTAGCCTTCGAGTGCACCTCAAGGGGAGCCCCATGTAGAGAGCGTTACAGTAATCCAGCCGGGACGTCACAAGCGCTTGAGTGACTGTGTGAAGGGCCCCCCGTTCCAGTAAGGCACCTAGACATGCCTAGTTCCCTCAATGGTTCATCATACAGTTTTAGTCTCCAGGCCCCTTATCATCTTTGTTCTTCTTCTCTGCATTCTTTCTAGAGTCTCAACACCTTTTTTTTTTTTTGCATTGGGCTAATCAGAACTGGACACCGAATTCCAACTGTGCTCTGACCGATGCCCATGGAGCCATAAAACGGAGATCGTCTGCAAACACGGTCTTGATGTGCCTGCAGAGCCACCTGGTGGAATGAACCACAAATCCTTCTGCTGAAGAGCCAAGCAATGTGCCACAGCTGCCAAGGGTGCCATTGCAGTTTTGGGTTGCATTAACAGGGAGGATTAATGTCAGAACTGTGGAAAGTGCTAGATCTGCCCTACACTGCACTGATCAGACCACACCCAAATTCGGGGCCTAATTCCAGTCAGCACAGTGCAAGAAGGATGTTGAGGAACTGGAAAGAGGGATAAAGGGCCTGGAAGTTCAGTCGTATGAAGGGCAGTTAAAAGGACTATGTTCCAAGCAGACTTAAAGTTGCAAAGGTTGGAGACCCCTGACCTAAAGAACCAGATGAAGAAGAGGAAGGGAAGTCCACAAGTCTTCCCTATAGTTTAGTTTAGTTTAGTTTAGTTTAGTTTAGTTTAGTTTAGTTTAGTTTAGTTTAGTTTAGTTTATTGGTTTTTTTTATACCGCCCTGCTCCCGAAGGACTCAGGGCAGTGTACAGCCAGAATAAAAACAAATATACGAAAGTTAAAAAGCTTTTAAAAACATATTCAACCTGGCCGAAACGTGGAAAAAAACCCAAACTAGCCCTGATTAAAATTAATAAAAATATGAATTTAAAAAACCATGTTTTATGCCTGCCCGGCTTGTTGGGAAAAAAAGGGTTTGAGACCACGGTGGAAGGTGTGTAAGTCAGGGATAGTTCTTCATTCCGGGGGCAATTTGTTCCAGAGGACAGGTGCTCCCACGGAGAAGGCTCTCCCTCTGGGTGTCGCCAGTCGACATTGTCTAGCCATGAGGCAGTGGTGGGTTTCTGTAGGCTCGCACCTACTCGCGAGAGCCGGTTGGTGAAATTTAGAGAACTGGTGAGAGGAGGTTCCACTGGCGTACCTGGAAGTAAATCTGGCCCGCCGCTGCCAGTGACCCAACGGGAAGGAAAGGAAAGGAAAGGAGGGAGGGAGGGAGGGAGGGAGGGAGGGAGGGAGAAAGAAAGAAAGAAAGAAAGAAAGAAAGAAAGAAAGAAAGAAAGAAAGAAAGAAAGAAAGAAAGAAAGAAAGAAAGAAAGAATTTATCATCACAATTGAGTCCAAAATTTTGGTTGCTAAGCAAGAGCGTTGTTAAATGAGTTTCCCCACATTTTAAAAGGTGGCCACTCCCACCCTGTCACATGACTGCCAAGCCACGCCCACAAAATAGGCCACACCTACAGAGTAGGTTCTAAAAAAAATTGAAACCCACCACTGCCATGAGGAGACCCTCTCTATGGGAGCGTACGGGCCGGTGGGAGGCTCTCGGTGGCAGAAGGCAATCTCGTAAGTACCCAGTGACCTATGGGTGTAGGAGTCGGACACTAAGAACACTAAGAATGGCTGACGAAGAATCTGCGCCTCTGAACTGTCATGCTGGGCAAATTACTGCGCATAATATAGACAGCCAGAGGAACTAACACAGGAGTGTGAAATCGTATAAAACCAGAAACATCACTAGAAGCTAAAATCGGAAGACTACGTCTGAATTACTTTGGCCGCGTCATGCGTGCGCCTTCATTGCGGAAGGCAACAATGCTAGGAATGGTTGGTGGAACAAGACGACGGGGCCAAGGAAAGAGCTCGCTGGCTTGATCACATCAAATCTGATGCCGTGTTGAACATCCAGCAACTGAAAGAAGCTGCGCTTGAGAGGGTAGCATGGGGGGCACTTGTCTATAAAGTCAGCAAGAGTCAGGCACGACTAAACGGTTAAGGACAAAACAGTGTTCAACCAGAAGCAAAAGGTTTATGGGGAGACCTGATCTCAGCCTTCCAATATTTAAAGCAGGGGTCTCCAACCTTTGCAACTTTAAGTCTGAAGGACTTCAGCTCCCAGAATTCTCCAGCCAGCTTTGCTGGCTGGAGAAGTCTGGGAGCTGAAGTCCTTCAGACTTAAAGTTGCAAAGGTTGGAGACCCCTGATTTAAAGGATTGTCACACAAGGATTTGTTCCCCACAGCCCCTGAAGATAAGAGCCAGTGGAGGAATATGCTACAGTAAGAGACTGAAATGGGAAATAAAGAGGAATTTCCTCACTGTGAGAGCTATTCAACAGTTGAACATCATCCTTCCTTCTGAGGTGGTGGAGTCTCCACCACTAGGGGTTTTCCAGAATCGTCCAGGACAGGAGTGGGTTGCTACCGGCATTACTGCTAGTTTGGTGCACACAAAAAATTGCGTAAGAAAAGCGGGGGGGAATTACGTTTCTGCAATGGAGATTGTTTTGCGCATGCACAGAAGCAAAAATAAAGATGGCGCCACTGACAATACAACCGGTTCAGGTGCATGGATGGCCAAGTTACTTACTCGGTCAAACCGGTCTGAACTGGTAGGAACCCACCTTTGTTCCAGGACAATCTAAGGCAGTGTTTCTCAACCTTCAAGTCGCCAAGGTTGAGAAACACTGATCTAAGAGTTGCTGCAATGGGAAGGGAGTTGGAGACCTCTAATATCCCTTTCAGCCTGAGGATTGTATGAAAATTATATATCTATGGCCACTGTAGGTGTTTTTTTTTTGAGATTCATGCAAAAAAAAGGAAAATCTGTCATTCAAGCAGACAACCATCCTTGCTTCAACACAGTGCACAGGAATGTTTGGCTTGTTTTCGAAAACATCAGTAATATAGTATGTGATATGCAAATATATGCAAAACTCACGTTCCTTTTTAAGGGAATCATATCATTCAAAGAGGAAGAGTAGCAAATAAAAGACCCTGAAACCAAATGTGTGGAAAGAAAATGACATAAACTCAATTGTTTTTTCCCCCTTCTGTTCAATTGTGTTGGATTCCCAGAGATCAGAGACTGCCTGGAGAAGTGGGTTTTGTGGCCAGATTTTTGAGAAATGGTTTGCCCTTAACTCCTTCCTTGACCGATTCAAAAAAAACAGCCAGCAAGTTCTACTGTCAAAGGAGAACTTCCCCAGGGTTTCTCTGATCAAAATCTGATTAGGATTAGGATTTATTGGATTTATATGCCGCCCTTCTCCCAAAGGACTCAGGGCAGCACACAACATAAAAACACATATTACAAAAGTTAAAAAAAAGATAGAATACTAAATCCAATAAGCAATTGACAATTAAATTTAAAATTAACGATTAAAATTAATAGTTTATTTTACTCAGGCCAGGCTGGTTTGCTAGAAAAGCCAGCTTTTTAGGGCACGCCAGAAGGAAGGGAGGTCGGGAATTATGCGAAGCTCCGGGGGCAGCTCATTCCAAAGGGAAGGCGCTCCCACAGAGAAGGGTCTCCCCCTGGGGGTTGCCAGCCGACACTGTCTGGCTGACGGCACCCTGAGGATGCCAATGTCTTAACTGCCACACAACTCCAGTATCACAATTATGTGGGTATGTACTGTTGACCTCACCCCATTCCTAAGAATGAGGGGCGTGCATAAGCGCACCAAGGTGCCTACCATCCCTGTCCTAATATCTCCATTTATTCGTATCCATTTCATGCATTCATAATCATGTTTATACTTATATCTGTTCTCTTATATATATGCTTGACAAATCTATATAAATAAAAATGTAACAAGAGTTTGTTCAAAACCGCTAATCTCCGAAAGTACTGCACAGATCGCTTCCAAATTTTCACACAACGTTCCTTTCAGGTACGGCACCAATGATATATTTATAGATTGTGTAGATGTCACACCTGTGCCAGATACACGCAACAGAAATGTAAAAAATTGTAAAATTGTAGGTAAATAGATACAGAGAGAGCAGTGGGCCACAGGTATTATGTCATCCTTTATGACATAAAATACTCTGTCCATAGAGATATAGAGAGGGAGGGAGAAATGTGGTAGGTAGGTAGGTAGGTAGGTAGGTAGGTAGGTAGGTAGGTAGGTGGATAGAGAGATAGAGAGGAAGAAATACAGTAGGTAGGTAGGTTTGGGGTTATACGGTGGTTGTATGTACGTGTTTGTGTGTGCAAGTGTAGATCTACACACAGATTGGTTGGCCATTTAACCAGACTGGGCCACAGCAACACTACTTTTAAATAAAAATTAAAAATTTGTGTGTGTGCCTTCAAGTCATTGTTGACACCTGGCAATTACCTGATCTAATCTCTGCAGCTTTCTTGGCCAGCTTTCAGAAGTGATTTGCCATTGCAAATCTAAGGTGGATGGATGCCTAAGGTGGGGGCCAAAACTCACAATCTCTAGCCTGGTGCCTTTACCACAACACCAAACAGGCACTCAGTTTCACACTGAATGTTAATTCACCAGTTTTCAAGAGCATCCTTCTCCTGGGATTTAGTCTAATTTTTCTTCCCCATGAAAAAAAACTAGTAATATATATTTCTTTCATCAACAGTTTCAAGTAGTCTTGTAATGTAAGCTGAGCGCGAATAATATAGCAGCTTCAGACAGAAGAGAAACTTTCTAAGTTCAGAACAGATTAAGCTGTTGTTTATAAATAACCAGGGAAAAATGCAGTAATCATTAAAAGCCACTATGTGTTTATTATATCAGAACATGCTTGGTTACTAATTCATGGTTTAATTAGCCTTTTGAGAGACTTTTCACCTCCTAGCTCAGAAAATGCATGGACGTTAATGGATCTATTGCTGCACAATTGTAACTAGTGAGCACAAAGGAGTGACACCATATCCAGCAAACTACTATAAGCTTTCATCCTGAGTTCTGTGCTTTGCTTGGATGAGGAAATGGAGGGGCTTTTATCAAATTAATAACTGGCAGAGGACTGGCAAGATTAACTAAAACCAAAGAGAAGCAAAATACAAGCATTCATGCACTTAAAAAAATAAAGACGTAACCATTCAACAGACTAATCATTCAGCCAGCTGTCTACTACTTTTACTAAAAAGACAAACAGCACCTTAGTTTGAATTCAACAATAACTTTTGGATCACAAAAGTGGTAGAACCCTTTAGTGCTAATCAGACTAAATGGGAAGAACTGTGTCAGTTCTGGGACAAGTTGTTTGATGCTGTCAAACTGGATTGTGTCAAACAATAGTAACCACAACAAGATGTGTTTGAAAATAAAATCCCATATGAAATCATACGAAATAGCTGAAAGACGTGTGTGTGTGTGTGTGTGTGTGTGTGTGTTAGCTTGTAGAAAAGGCAATGAAAGGGTGACCATGATAGTTATCTTCAAATATCCAAAAGGCTGCAATGTTTAAGATGGCACTTCAATAGGGAAGGATTAGAACTAGGAGGTGACAACTGAAAATTGAAAATGAATACAGTACAGTACATTTCAGCCAAACATTAAAAGAAATTTCAGTAGCAATTGAACATCCAAAAATAGTGACTGTTGTTCTTTGATAGTCATTTTGTTCAGCAGATTTACTTCTAATCAATAAAAAATGAGAATTTTTATTTTTATCCTTATTTTTAAGGAACAAGGAACGAAACAAACTTTCACTGACCCCTCCTAGTGGATCCAAAGGCAAAATTTATCAAACCTCTACACCTCCCACCCAAGTGAGGCACTGAAAATGTTCCAAGCTCATCTAGCTTCCTTATCAGAAGAAAAAGTGACTAACAACTTTTTGAGGAAGATCTGCAGGAAGCAGAAGCCAACCCAGCATGCATTTCCCATAAACAGCCCTCCTTCCTCATCTGGAAAAGGAAGTTCCTCCTCTACCCCTTCTCTTCCCTCTCTTTGGGTGGGAGCGGGAGAGAGAAAGAATCTCTTTGTGGCTAAAAAGCCAAAAATGCAAATTCATAAAAGAGGAATCATGCTCAACGTTTCATTAGGATGGTCCTAAGGACCCCCAGTAATCTGGAGGAGTTAAGACTTTTAGAATAACTTTAAAGTGACATTAAAGTTATTCTAAAAGTCTTAACTCCTCCAGATTACTGGGGGTCCTTAGGACCATCCTAATGAAACGTTGAGCATGATGTCACTTTAAATTTAGTTTAGTTTATTTATATAAACTAGACTAGACTAGAGCTGGAAGGGACCTTGGAGGTCTTCTAGTCCAGCCCCCTGCTCATACAGGAGTGTGTTTTTTTAAGTGTGTTTTAAAATATTTTTATACTGCCCTACTCCCGAAGGACTCAGGGTGATGTACAGCCAAAATAAAACACAGATATACAAAAGTTAAAACCATTTAAAAACATATTAAATAATTTGGCCCCTAATAAGATTAAAAACCAACAAACCCCAATTAAAATGAATAAAATTCGTATTTACGCCAGCCCGGCTTGTTGAAAAAGAAAAGTTTTGAGGCACAGCGGAAGGTGCGTAGGTCAGGGATAATTCGTAACTCCTGGGGCAATTCGTTCCAGAGGACAGGGGCTCCCACGGAGAAGGCTCTCCCCCTGGGTGTCGCCAGTTGACATTGTCTAGCCAATGGCACTATGAGGAGACCCTCTCTATGGGAGCGTACACTAATCGGCATTCATCAAAATGAAATTTCATTACTAAGTAGCTAAACACAAACAGCTTTTACTATTAATGTATCCCTCCTTTAATATGCCCTGTTTGTGTATTTAATAACTTTCATTTATTAAATTTATATGGCACCTGTCTACCCAAAGCAACTGCTGTGCGTGTGTGTGTGTGTGTGTGTGTGTGTGTTACATACACACACGTGTGTGCATATGAACATACACTGTCAGCTCATGGAGGGGGAGATACTTAATATTCCGGCCTATCTGTCCTGCAACAACCTCCCTGTGGGGCGAGGCGGGGCGAGTGGGAGAGGGACTGATCAGTGTCGCCCAGCCAGCTTCCACGCCGGAGGGAGGCCCGGAACCCTCCCCCTCCTGCCTTCTCGGCCAGCCCCTTCACCATGCAGGCTCTCTTGTGCCGCCCTCCCGAGCTCCTCCAGTGGAGCCCAAGGCCTGGGAGGGCTACATTAGGGATTCCACTGCTGCCCTCGGGCGCCCTCTGCACATGCTCAGGGGCTCTTGGCTTAGAGGGGAGCCCCTGCCGCCACGGGCAGGGCCGGGGCCAGAGCCGGGAAAGGGCCTCCGGGGAGCGGAAAGGCCGGCCGGGGCGCCGCGAGCCGACTCACGTTTCACCAGCTCCTCCCCGGGGAAGCCCGCAGCGCAGCTGGTGATCAAGGTGCACGGGACGGCCATCGCGCACGCCAGCGGTCTGGAAAGGGCCCGGCGCTTCCCTTTCCGGTGCAGGGCCCGCCCTTTCCGGCCCGTACCATTTTTAAACAACGGCCGGTGGAGGGGTGTGTGTGTGTGTGTGTGAGGTAACGAATTAAAGTCAGCGAACGGCTGCGGCTCAAGAAACCCGCAATCCCCGAAGAACTGAGACACGAAGCAGAGACACCTCCGCGCCTCTTTTCTTTCGCGAAGAGAAAGCGGACCCGGGTCCCGTTCACAGGGCTACGGCCGTTCTCCTCCCCCCCCACTTCGTACGGGGCCGGTGGTCCAGGCCCGAGCGGCGCGTCCCGTTGCTAGGAGGCGAGGTCACGTGACCCCCCTACACCGGCCCCCTTGCCGAGTGCCGGAGGGGAAAAGCTCCACCATGGCGGGGATGGGCCGGCCGGGGGTCGAGCTGGGCAGCGTCTTGGTGCAGGTGGGTGGAAGGAGGGCGCCTCCCCCCGGCCCCCCTCGCGCCACTGCCCGGCCTGAAGGTCTCCACAGCCCCCCCCTCCCTTGGGGGGGACGGGAAGCAGCTAGGCTAAGCCAGGACTTGGCTAACCATGGTCTGCTGCATAAACCACGATGGGCGGGGCTGGCGTCCTTGCCTGGTCAATTGACCATGAGTAGGTTGGCAACGCATCCTGGGTCTGCGACCCTTTCGGCTCCTTTTGTAGAGCGGAGCAAAAAAAAAATTTTTTTTTAACATTTTTAAAAAATAGATTATTATTTTTTCAATGGTGGTTTGAATGGGGATCCCTCCTGGGCCAAGGCTGCCCTGAGCTAAAGCCGGGCTAACTCAGGCCAGTCTCTCTGGATGAAACCTTTTTATTTGGTTGCCTTTCATTTGGTTGCTTAGGTTTTGCCTGGGTGTTTATTTCTTAACTCGGGACATCATTTTTGTGGCTGCACAAACACAACTGTTGTTGTTGTGTTAACCTGGGATAAGTAAACAGCGAGAGTCAGGCCATTGTTTCTCCCTGGGATCTTTCCCTCTTTGACTGAGTGAAGCTCCTTCTGTCCTCTAGCCCGGATTCCTTGGCTGAATGTGACCGATAGGACCTTCTTGGGAAAGTTTTCGAAGAAAAATGCCATAAGTGTGGAATGGATGCTCAGTGGCTCACAGTCTCCTGCTAGCCCTCCGCCTTTCAATTGCGGTTCTTACATGGCTCTTCTCTGCAGTTTGGTGGTTCGAATCCCTAACGCCACATAACGGAGGGAGCTCCCGTGACTTGTCCCAGCTTCTGCCAACCTAGCAGTTCGAAAGCAGGTAAAAATGCAAGTAGAAAAATAGGAACCACCTTTGGTGGGAAGGGAACAGCGTTCCATGCGCCCTCAGTGTTGAGTCATGCCGCCCACATGACCACGGAGGCATCTTCAGACAGCGCTGGCTCTTCGGCTTTGAGACGGAGATGACGGCCACCCCCTAGAGTCAGGAACAACTAGCACATATGTGCAAGGGGAACCTTTATCTTTATCTGCCTTGATACCCACAGCTCTAATCCTGTGTGTATCTCCTGTAGATTTAACAAATGTTTTCCTCTCCTATTTTAATATAATTTACAGATCTCTCAGAAGTTACTGTTTTCCCTTTTTGATGTCTAGCCTTAGCCTTCTGGTGAAGAAAAAGCAGATTTAGTAGACATCTTCCAAAGAAACTGAGTGTCATCTGTCTTTTGGACTCCTCTGGCAATATGTTGCCCTGAAGAAATGCAGCTTAGAGCTGATTAAATTTCTAAATGGGAAATACAATGTCCTAATCCCCAACGGAACTAACTTTGATTTGATTTCAGAAATATTCCTTTAACAGACTTAGAATAAATGTATATATAAAGAAATATATTTATGTAGAATTGACCAGGAGGGCAAAGCTATTTTTTCAATCAGAGTTTTGTCTTGAAAACCACATAACTGACATTCAGAATTTTTCATACTTACTTTGGAAGACCCCACCTGTCTTGACAAATAGATTATTTTCTGATAGTAGAAACCAGTGCACTCATATCACAACTGTACAACTTAGCAACTAGAAGAAACTACGGTAGCTTTTACCTAGCAGGAAAGGAATCTACTTTCTGATACAGGACCCATATTCCCTTAGTTCCAGAGACACTCTCAATTTTAGATTGTGCATCTAAAGATTGTGTTAATCAGTAACAGTCTTTTCCAAAAGGATGCTGTTTCAAAGCATCATAACTACTAGAACGCCTGAAGAGAATGAAGTGGACAAGCAGGGTGCCAGCCACTCAATTATATGTCATGCTTGGCTTTAATTGGCTCCATTTGCAGTGCCATTTTTCTCAGCCATAAGGAAATGTGGCCTCTGTTCCATTAGTTCCAGAAATCGCGTGTCACATCAGCACCTGAACTCTTTTCTAGGAATGTTCTTTCCCCCCCCAATAATTTGTTTTATTCCCAAAATTAAAATAGAAACTCCAAGAAAGAAGAACAAAGCTAAACTAGACATCATACATACATGCATGCATGCATACATACATAATGGACTCTAGGCCTCCCTTAGGCATGAATGCACTGGCTGGGTGACTTTGGGGCAGTCTATTTTAGCCCTGCTAGAATACGCGGATCTCAGTTTTGACTAGATAATATCTGTAGCTGTGAGGATTCTGTGGACTTAACAGAATTTGATCTTAAGCAAAATATTTGACAAAAATATCCCAATTAGCAAGCTAGTTAGGAATGGGCTACTGGCTGTGATAAGGGAATACTTGACTGGCTCAAAATCCATGCTCAAAAGTATCTTCATCACTATTTTGCAGTCTAGAGCAAGGAGTAACAAGCTTTTGTGATGTAAAAGTCCAGGTGGTAAATATTTTAAGCTTTGTGGACCAAGAGGTTAAATCAAGGATATTATATAGGTTCTTATGTAATGGGGGATTATATAATTTTTTAATTGGTGAAATTCCCTTTCTTTGACCTGCTCACACTTCAGGAGGCCAGGGCAGAGGCTCCAGCAGTCTTGCACTTCTGCAGGTACAATTGGCAGGTCTGCAGGTCGAGCTTGGCATCTTCTGGACAGCACCAGCTTGCCAGCAAGGAGGCCACCAATGACCTGGATACTCAGCCTCACTCTTCGCCTTGGGAGCTCAGCTGAGGTTCAGGGCACCTACCTACCCACCTAATCCATTCTTAGCTCACAGGCCATACAGAGACCCAGTGGATTTGGCTCATGGTTTCTAGTAGTTTGTTGACCAGCTGATCTAGAACTTATCAAGTGGAGAAGAAAGGATTGTCCAGTCCTCTATTTTTCAGCATTTTTCTTAATAGATGAAGGGTAGAGATGGTGCTTATCAAATTTACAGGTGACAAAAGATGCAGTAGGATAGCTGAAACACACACACACACACACACACACACACACAGTCACCAAAGTCACCAACATTAGGGAAGGGCCAGCGTTTGAGGGATCCTGTCTACTTGACCAGATGGCAAAGGGATTGGGATAAAAAGAAATGGACTGCCAGCCAGGAGATGTTGCCACCCAGGTGTAAATAAAGCCCAAAGTGTCAGAGGCTTATGGATAACCATACAAGTCCTTGGCTTACAAGCAGCCACTTAGCGACTGAAGTTACAGCAGAGCTCTGCTGGGGTTCTTATGACCAGGATTTGATGTTCTAACCAGCCACTTCTGGGACTTGGCAGCTGGGCTGCGTTTATGGCCATTTGGCTGCATTTTATGATCCTTTTGCTGAAAATTGATTTACCTCCAGTTTTCTACCAAACCTCACCCATCGCAAGCTATTGGTTCACTTAACCCCCACATTATTCACTTAATGACCACACATTCACTTACTGGCACCAGGGATTCACTGAACAACTGCCACAAAATGGTCATAAAATCAGGTGACAGCCCATGATGGGCATTGCCTGTTATAACTGGAGGGACTCTCGGCTTTTGTTAGATTCCTTCGGGCAGGGGAAGAGTTAAGTCAGGAATGCTGAGCAAGCCATAAATCATTTGACTGTGTTTGTACTGCATCCCAAATGCTTCCATGGTTGAAGTTGTAAAAGACAGTTCGGAGGCAGGAATCTACTTGTGTAATTGCTTAAACTAAAATGTCTTTACATGGCTGAAAGAAAAAACAGCGTTTTCTGACTGATAAAATAAAGGATGGGGTGGGGGAGAGAATCAGAAGAAACTTTTTGCAAATGAAGTTTGGTTGGTTACTCCTAAGAAGCTGTGAGGGTTTGTGACAGCGTAGATGAGAAATCTTACAATATCTTAATAGTTAAAAATGTTCAGATGCAAGATTATTAATGTTATTGGCACTTACTCCCAGTTGAAGTACCGTATATATTGGAGTGCAGCTGCACAGATGAATTCTTCATATACTGTACAAGTCTCACTGAGCGTTATTCCTATTATTGGAACGGAAGCCTAAATCAATAACATCGGTATTTGAGGCAGACCTATGCTTGTACAGCACACTAATCCATCAAACACAGTTAAGAAATTGCACATCATGCCAAAGGCAAAGAACATGGCTTAACAGGGTAGCCTTGTTTACATTACACACTGCAACACAATGGGGCTGTTTGATGTTGGTTCAGCCTTTGTCAACAGTGGCCAAATATGGCCATGCACTCCTGCAGAGAGGGCCAGCAGGTAAATGCGGACAGGTGTGACGATGCTGTTAGGGGAGACAGAAAAGTTGTGCAGCGGAATATGCAGCTAGAGAAACATTGCTAGTAAACACACAAATAGTAACCCAGACACTGTTAGTAAAACAAAATAGCTTTACTGGTGTTGTAAAACTATACTACTGCTTCACAAACAGTGATGGTAAAGTTAGTAAAACAACGTGCTTAACAAATAGTAGTTTGCTTACAGTCAGTAAACCACAAACTTCCTTCTTCAAACACAGTCAGTCACAGCACACGAGCAGTCAGTTATCAGTAGATAGATTTTCAAGCAGAGGGAGCAATTAGCAGAGATAGCAAATCAGAGAGAGAGAGAGAGAATGCATTCTGCTGACTTCCTCTTATAGTGGAGATAATTACATTCTCTAATTGCATTCAAACATTCCAACATCCTTAAAGCCACAATGACCATTTGTCATCATGGTATTATATATTGCTTACCCAACTCTAGGAGTCTACTTCTAACAGATGCAATCACCCTCACACACACTTCTCCAACATCCTGATGCCAGACTGTGTGATGACATCATTGTAACGTCTATGGTCATTTTCATTTGTGGACATCATTGAACCCAGCCTGGTGGTGGTGGTTTTTCCTTTGAGTGGCCTGGTGGGAGAACGCTTGATACTTGCACCATCCCAACTCCAGGCCTGTTATTTGAAATGCCAGCTTTTGTCTCCCACTCACTTGTAATATTCCAGAAAACTCTGAGATTTAAGCAGTCTGATACTTTTCAGTCTTAACTTCAGAGGTGCGTTTATATTCCCGTGTGCTCAGTGCATGCTTTCTTCTCTAGGTTCAAGAAGATCTTCAACAGTTGAAGGAAAAGCTGCGAGATTTCAGCCATGACTGGGAAACAGCAGATCCTGAAATTCTAGAATCGGTTGTGGAAAAGGCAGAGGGCAGACTGAGAGTGAGTGGATTACCTCTCTTTTAGCGGGAAACAAAAACTACACGTAGTCCTTGAGTTACAATTTTATTTATTTATTTATTTATTTATTTATTTAAATTTATATCTCGCCCTTCTCCACAAAGGACCCAGGGCGGCGCACAGGAAAATTTAAAAAAAAACATACAAAATACAATAAATATAATTTTAAAAACTATTAAATAAACCTATCCTGCGCTAAAACCAAATTTTAAAGCCCAATTTAAAACTACCTAAAAGTCCCCATGGGAGGTTAGGCTAGGCCGGCTTGTTGGAACAAATATGTCTTAAGACATTGGCGGAAGAGGCGGAGGTCGGTGATGGTACGTAATTCAGGGGGTAGGTCATTCCAAAGGGCTGGGCCCGCCACAGAGAAGGCTCTTCCCCTGGGTGTCGCCAGTCGGCATTGTCCGGCCGACGGCACCCTGAGAAGGCCCTCTCTGTGGGAGCGTATCGGTCTAAGGGATGTATGGGGCAGGAGGCGGTCTCGCATATAACTAGGCCCCGAGCCATGGAGCGCTTTAAAGATAGTTGTCAAAACCTTGAAGCGCACTCGAAAAACCACAGGAAGCCAATGCAGCTCGCGCAGGATCGGTGTTATGTGAACAACAGTTCATTTAGTCACCGTTCAAAGTTGCAACAGCGCTGAAAAAAGCGACTTATGGCCATTGTTCACACTTATGACCGTTGTGGCATCCCAATGGTCAAAATTCAAATGGGTGATAACTGTCTCATATTTATGACGGTTGTGGTGTCCTGGTGTGATGTGATCACCTTTTGTGACCTTCTGACAAGCAAAGTAAATGGGGAACTCAGATTCACTTAATGACCCTGTTGCTAACTTAACAACTGCACTAATTTACTTAACAAATGTATCAATAAAGGTTCTAATCTGGGTCAAAATTCACTTAACAGGTGTCTCACTTAGCAGCAGAAATGTTAGTCTCAACTCTGGTCGTAAGTCAAGGACTACTTATGGAGAGAAAGGAAGAAAGAGAAAGAGATGCAAATATATACAGATATAAACATACATATTTTCACTCTATTCCTGAACAGAAGCATGCAGAGAACTATTTAAATGCAGTGAACAGATCAGTGCTAACTATTTTCCCAGCGGACGATGCAGAACGGTCTTCAAGGCAGATTTCCAGATGGTAAGAACATTCGGTTTGATTGGATAAATATCTAAGTGGCAGAATTTGCCTGCTTTTAAGAAGTCCAAACATCAACGTACGAAAATTCTTCCGCTTTCTGGGAAGGATTGGAGAAGGAGTTGATCGTGTTCACATGACACCAGATAGCTTTGCTTGTGCTTGACTGCCTTCTTTCTGAAGTCCTCTGGTTTGGAAATGGCAGCCCACACCTCGTTTTGGTCTTACTGGGTTGTTCTTTAGATGTTTCTGGATGAGAATGTCTCTGGATTGAGAACAAACCATAGAATGTGTTGGGCGATCTCTCCGTTGGGAGACAGAAAAGTTGTGCAGCGGAATATGCAGCTGGAGAAACATTGCTAGTAAACACACAAATAGTAAACCAGACACTGTTAGTAAAACAAAAATAGCTTTACTGGTGTTGTAAAACTAAACTACTGCTTCACAAGCAGTGATGGTTGGTAGTTAGTCAAAACAAAGTCCTTAATAAACAAACAATTGCTTCCAGTCAGCAATCCACAATTCTTCCTTCCTTCTTCTTTAAACAGTCAGTCACGGCACATGAGCAGATCGCAAACAGTAGAGCTATCAGCAAAGAGATCAACAGAGAGAGCGATTGCGTTCTGCTGACTTCCTCTTATAGTGGAGATAATTACAGTCTCCAATTACAGTCTTTAATTGAATTCCAACAGTCTTAAAGCCACAATGACCATTTGTCATCAGGATATTATATATTGCCTAGCCAACTGTAGGAGTCTATTCCTAACAGAACCTTCTCTCTCTTTCCCTCTCTGGAGGAACCCAGCATCTTGTATGCAGGATGGCAAGTCTTAAAACAAGGGCTGGCTGGTGCTAACTCACTTGCACATGAACTTTGGGGGTGGATCAGCGACAGTCCGCCAGGGCCAACTCGCTGCAGGAGAAGACTTACACTAATATCAAAGAATTGGTGGAATAGAATCATTAAGGAAAGGATGCAAAAGGAGGGGCAGAATGAAATATGAATGGCAAAAATTAAAATGATTTTAACGTATTTAAAATAATTAAATAGAATTGGTAGCTTGTCTCAAGGCGAGTTTTCCAGCGATGAGTTGGCCATGGTGAGTTGGCCGCAGCAAGTTGGCTGTGGCAAATTTTCCCATTCTCTTGGGGGAACTGTGGCCGGATGCAGAGGAATAACAAGGCTTGTGCTGGGCAAAACCCTTTCTTGTCTGGACTCCTCAAATATCTGTAGCTGCTTATCTGTGGCTGTTGAACAAGTTGAAAGAAACAGTCGTGGTTTATTCGGCCAATTCCGTATTTATTTTAGCTGCTCTTTGCAGCGGCCACAGGCTTCACTTAAGCAAATTAGGAACAAACCAAGAAACCACAAATGGATGTACATTCATATATCATACCAAGCTATATAGGCTAAAACGAGGTCCACAAGAAATAGAACTTTCAAATTGTGGTTTGCTGTTGTTGAAGAAACCATGATTTATGTTCGCTGACCATGATGGCATGTGGACAGGCAAAACCAACTACAGTATATTAAATTTAGAGTATCTGTAAACCCCAGCAAATCTCTCTCTATCTATCTATCTATCTATCTATCTATCTATCTATCTATCTATCTATCTATCTATCTATCTATTATATCTATCTATCTATCGTCTGTCTATCTATTGTCTGTCTATCTATCTATCTACTGTCTGTCTGTCTGTCTATCTATCTACTGTCTGTCTGTCTGTCTGTCTATCTATCTGTCTATCTATCTATCTATCTATCTATCTATCTACTGTCTGTCTGTCTATCTTCTGTCTGTCTGTCTGTCTGTCTGTCTCTCTCTCTCTCTCTCTATCTATTCCTCAACTTAATCTGTAACAGAGCCTGCCTGTGATGATTGTACGTCCTAGTGGTCAAAAAGAGCTGGTCATCTCAGACAAATCTGAGTTTACAACCTTTTTTTATAATGGTTGTTAAGCAAATCACTATGGTCATTCAAGCAAACATTGCAGCCATCAAGTGAAGCTATTGCGTGTTTTTGCCAAAACCTGGAAGTAAACACCTTTTTTTTTTTTTGCAAAACATAAATTGGGATCACATGACCTTGAGACCATGCAAACATAAATGCAGGCCAGTCACGGAGCATTTGAAATGTAGACATGTAACAGTGGAGGTGCAGCCATCAGTTATAAATGCCTTTTGGGGGTCCGTCATAATTTTTAACAGTCATTAAGTCACCAGGTGAAAGTCAAAGGCTACCTGTATTGCTAATTCCTTTCTGCGTGACTTGCATTTTCTCTTAATTACAGTCCTAAATTTACAACCACAATAGAACCCAAAATATCATGTTGCTAAGTGAAACATTTGTTAAGTGAGTTTTGCTCGATTTTACAACCTTACTTGCCCCAGCTGTTAAGTGAATCATCTGAGTTATTAAATTAGCAATACTTAATGATTGTTAAGTGAATCTGGGTTCCCCATTGACTTTACTTGTCAGAAGGTCACCAAAGGGGATCACATGATCCCAGGGTAATAGGAACCCATTGCCCAAGTGTGAAAAGTTACTCTTTTTTTGGTGCCTTTGTAACTTTGAAGAGGAATTGAAATTGTAAGTGGAGGGTGACCTACCCTAAAGGTCTTCTTTTGGGGGATATAAAAATAAAGGCCAATTCTTTTTTTTTTTTAATTTAAAATAAAATTTATTTACAAACATAAAAAATATACTCACACAAAACTTAGACATACACTACATTTACACCATACAATACGAACAGGAACTTCCTGTTCTTTCTAATAGCAATTGTCAATCGAAGCCGCTCATTGGCTGGAGGAAATAACAGGAGTTAAAACAGAATGGAAACCTGAAGTCTTCCTATTAGGAGTAGTGTCTGCAAAATATAAAAAAGAAATCCAGTATTTAATACTACATATAATTATGGCGGAAAGGATTGCCTTTGCCCAGAAATGGAAAAACAAATCAACTCCAAGCGAAGATGAAATAATAAGAAAGGTGATGGATTGTGTTGAAATGGACAAATGAACGAAAGAAATCCAGGGAAAAGAAGAATCAGAATTCTACCAGATATGGGATAAATGGTATAGGTCAGGGGTCTGCAAAGTTGGCTCTTTTAAGACTGGTGAACTTCAACTCCCAGAATTCCCCAGCCAGCATAGGAGTTATGTGTAAAATAAGAGGGTTTAGAAGGGTGAAATCCAATTGAGATAGAAGGGGAAACAAAATAAAGGCCAATTCTTTTGCCTGCTTTCTGATTCAATCCTCTTCCCAATTTAGGGGGATCCCCTTGGAGCCTTCTCAGAAAGAAATCATTTTCCCCAAGATGCCCGTGATCGCCGTTCCTGGCAGGGCAGCCCTGCCTCCACCCTCATCCTTGGGATCAAAGGTTTGAAGCAGCCGATGTCTTTCATCTTGCCAGGGAGCCCGCCGTCTCATTCTCCTCCCAAGGGATCTCGCTCCAAAATGTTCACCCAGGGAGCCTGCGAGGAAAGGCCCACTTTGGATTTTGTTCCGCAGCCTAGAAAATGGATTGTGGGGCCCCCAAGGGCAGAAAGGTGGAACCATAAGGTTTATGAGGATGGTCTGGTCTTTTTAGTAAAGCATTGTGCCTTCTCCCTACTGCAGAGATAGATTGAGGGACCGCGCCCCCCCCCCCCAATCCCTAGTGAGCTCTGACACAAACTGGGACTTGAAATTGAATCTCTCCGGTCCCAGGGCAACAGCTGAAGCTAGTGTTTCTCTGCCTTGGCCATTGGAAGGCCTTAATTAGTAGAATTCCTCCAACAGCAAAACTGGTTCAGTAATTCTGGGAATTGCCGTCCAGGTACTTTCAAGCTGCCATGGCTAAGAAATATCCTGCCTTAACCACTACGTCACACCAAGAACAAAAAGTCTCGGCCGGGATCTGCACAGATAGAGGAGGAAAATGCAGCTTGTCCATTTGTTCCGTAGGCTTCAATTACTCTTACAAGGGTGGAGGTTCGTTCTCCAAGCCTGTGGGTTGGTTTCCCAACATTTCATTCCCAGGCTAGATAGCATGATACTATCAGGTGAGGGTCACATCAGGTAGATCTTGTCAGGTGAGGGTCATGTCAGGTGAGGGTAATTGGGAGGATCATGACCCATCACAAGAACCTCACCTGATGTGACTTCCCTACTGACCAGATGAAGCCCTTATAAACAGACCCTGACACAGGGGTGAAATCCAGCAGGTTCTGACTGGTTCTGGAGAACCGGTAGCGGAAAGTTTGAGTACCAGCAAATGGCACCTCTGACTGTCCCTAGAGTGGGGTGGGAATGGAGATTTTGCAGTATCCTTCCCCTGCCACTCCCACCAAGCCACGCCCATCAAGCCACACCATGCCCACCAAGCCACACCCACAGAACCAGTAGTAAAAAAAATTGAATTTCTGCACTGCACTGCAACATCCCCATAGATGTTACCTAGACTAGAAATTCTGAGTATCATGGTATGGACATCAATGACTAGAGTGGTTTCTTTGGCACTAAGGCTACCTAAGCCCATTGGTCTTCGCGTGAGGAGCAGCAATAGCAGAAGATACAAGCATGGCAGAAGCCAGTGCAACTGAAGGTGTTGGGCTGACGAGCAGGCAGGGCCTCCCTAAAGGATGATCTGCCCACTCCAGAATGGCTTTTGCGTTCAAGAGAGGAAGGACATCAATGGGCCCATCCAGGTTCCCTTCAGGGCATATGGACCAATACCTCCAAGGTCCCTTCTAGCCCTCTTGAGTCTGATTCTATATGTGTTGCTGACTTATGAGGGGGTCTAATTACTAACCTTTGGAAAGAAAATGGAAGCTGTAATCTTTGGTTCATTTAGAATATTTTTTATTATCACAGGTAGCCCTCAACAATTGAGCCAAAATTTCTGTTGCTAAGCAAGACAGTTGTTAAGTGGGTTTTGGCCCATTTGATGACATCTCTTGCACAGTTGTTAAGTGAATCACTGCAGTTGTCGGTAACCTCGTCCTTAAGTGAGTCTGGCTTTCCCATTGACTTTGCTTATTGAAATGTGTTTGAATATTAGTCGCTCGGGTTGGTAGTTAGGCAGAGATAAATAAATCTAATGCCAATCTGCATCACGCAGACAGTACTTAAAAACCAAAGACTGTCGCTCAGCAACAACAGCCAGCCAATCAATCAGTCTGAAATCAGACCATGACTCAGGAATATCTGAACAAGCAACATTCATAATAATTTGCCCCTCATAAAAAGGTATTTAAAGACCAATTTTCTGATAGATGTCTCCTCAAATGGCGACAAAATGTTTTCCACCACATTTCCAGGCTCGGAGCTCAAACCAACAACCTGACTTTGCAAACGGTGATCACATGGCCTCTGGACACTGCAACCGTCATAAATATGAGTCAGTTGGCAAGATGAGCCTTGGTGGCACAGTGGTTAGAGTGCAGTAGTGCAGGCTAAGTCTGCTGCCTGCCGGCTGCCTACAATTTGGCCCTTCGAATCTCACCAGGCTCAAGGTTGACTCAGCCTCCCGTCCTTCTGAGGTAGGTAAAATGAGGACCCAGATTGTTGGGGGCAATATGCTGACTCTGTAAACTGCTTAGAGAGGGCTGTGAAGCAGTGGTGGGATTCAAATTTTTTTACTAGAGGTTCTGTGGGCATGGCTTGGTGGGTGTGACGTGGCTTGGTGGACATGGCAGGGGAAGGATACTGTAAAATCTCCATTCCCGCCCCACTTCAGGGAAGATTAGGGCAAAATCCCCATTTCCTCCCCATCAGCTGGGACTCAGGAGGCAGAGAATAGATGGGGGCGGGGCCAGCCAGAGGTGGCATTTACTGGTTCTCCGAACTACTCAAAATTTCCGCTACTGGTTCTCCAGAACTGCTCAGAACCTGCTGAATTTCACCTCTGCTGTAAAAAACTGTAAAGCGGTATATAAGTCTAAGTACATACCAGGAATAATTTTAAACTTTGATATTTACTGGTTTTAAATTTATTTATCCAAATTTTAGCACAGATTTAATAATTTAATTGTCTTTTATATTTTGTATTGTATTGTTGGGTTTTTATCTTTCTGTGCACCGCCCTGAGTCCCTTTTAGGTGAAATAGGGCGGTATATAAATCGAATAAACTAACTACTATTGCTATTGCTATCTGAATTTCGATCACGTGACCACGGGATTGCTGCAATGGTTCTACGTGTGAACACGGGTCCTAAGTCATTTTTTTCAGTGTAACTTTGAACAGTGACTAAACAAATGGCTGTAAATCAAGGAAATCCAGCTGAGAGATGGTGGCCTTGTGCCCGTCCTGAGCTTCTAAACACAGGGAATCTCTGAGAAGAGAAATAAAACATTTCCCAACTTGAAAAAGTTTCACTGAGGCCCCTTTGCGAAGAGCTGCATTCTTTCGCAGAGCCTTGTTAGAATGGAAACTTTGCCGTGAAGTATTTTGGAACAAGGTGAGCTAGAGACGACCTGCAGCAAATTCTGCCCAGTTTTAAGAGGGGGCAGCCATGCTTGTTCCTTCCCCGCCAGCTGAGAAACAAACCTGGGGTCATTTCCAAAGTAATCTTTCCAAGGAAACTGCTAGGAGAGATTGTCTTCATCCTGTCAAGGAAGCCCAAATGTTTTGCTGCCTGTCCTTTGGCAGAAGGAAGTTGTGGGAGCTTCATCCCTGGAAGCTTTCAAGAAGAGGCAGGCAGATAAGAGACAGCTTAGCCCACAGCTGAATAATGGGTGCAGAGAGAAGACCAGAAGAACCCCACCCACCCACCTTCTGAAGCTTAAAAAAAGTTAGTGAGAGGTTTGTACTTTCAGACATGCAAAATCCAGCTTTAGGGAACAGTCAGACAAAAGAGTGCATAGGCCACAGCTGCATAATGGGTGGAGGTTCAGGAGAAACCCTACCTTGTTTCTCCAGCTCTAAAAGAGATGGTAAAAGAGAATTGTACTTTTCAAGTTACAAGACTCTACTAAGCTTTAGAAAACAGCATAGCCCAGAGCTGCATAATGGACAGAGAAAGAGGATCAGAAGGGACCCTCCCTAGTTTCTCTGGCTGTAAAGGAGGCAGTGGAAGAGTTGTACTTTAAAACCTACAAGATTCTGTTAATATAGCTTTGCAATAAAATAGAATTAGCTCAAAAAAAGAGAAAGAGACTGGACTGCCGTCTGTCAGAAATGATATAGGGTCTCCTGCTTGGGCGGGTGGTGGTGCTGGTGTTGGACTAGAATAGATGACCTACAAGATCCCTTCCAACTCTATTTAACCTGTTTAATGGTCAATGAAATCACACATTCTCCATGAAGATCATCTCTTCCACATCGAGATAATTTGTATCTTGTAGGTTAACTCCTGAAACTTCTACGTTGAAAATGAAAGCATTACATTTATTAATTTAATAAGTACACATGAGCTTATTTCAAAACGTTTTCTCTTCCTGTAAGTAAATCCTTTCTCGGTCCTTATGGCGATCAAAACACCTGGATCTGTTGCATCCAGATAATATCCGAGAGGTCACTCCCTTTAGAATCCGAATTTCTGTTTCTTTTAGATATTATTGATGTGTTGCCTATTGTTCATTTTTGGCCTGCCATTAATAATAATATTCCGTGTCCTAAATAATCTTCCCAAGAGCAGATAAATTCGCACAGGCAGGCTCTGTAAACTTTTATTAATCAACCACTCGGTTACCTGGATGGCAACAACTCAGTTTGTGTGAGCCTGCCGTAGCTCCGTGTGACATCCTTAGTGTGATTGCGAAAGTGGCTGGCAGGAAAAACATTTGGGCAAGCCAAAAAGGAACAAAATCTGTTTATTTTTTTCAATTACCTCCCAAGTGAAAGTCTTTACATGTGTGACCTCAGTAAGCAAAGAACAAATTGCAGGGACCCGTTTTGGTTCATTCATTTTGAGTGAGTTCTTAAAAGGAATGTTAAAGCCCTGAATTTTTAGCGGGGGTCTCCGGTGGGTTTTCGGTTGCTGATGAAAGCAGAATTTTGCTAACTCCACAGCGCATGCTGGAGAGTTTTAGAATTAAGGGAAAGGTGGATAAAGGATGGAGAACTGCACCCCGTTCCTGCTGATTTCTCCTTTCCTCCCTCGCCACAAGCTGCCACTCGCTGTTGAAGAATAGTTTTGTTGACTTTCTAACATGGGAAGTTCTAATTTTAGCTGCGACTGCTGGGAGAAGGAAGTCTGCTGGGATTCTAATAATTTAATTGTTTTTTATATTTTGTATATTGTGGGGTTTTTATGTTTCTGTGCACCGCCCTGAGTCCCTTTTAGGTGAAATAGGGCGGTATATAAATCGAATTAATAATAATGATAATGATAATAATTCCAGAGAGAGAGTTTTATATAGAATCACAGAGCTGGAAAGGGACCTCGGAGGTCTTCTAGTCCAACCCCTGGCTCAAGCAGGAGACCTTATATCAGGGATGGCGAACCTATGGCACGCGTGCCACCCAGCTTATTTAGCCATGTTTAAAGCCATTTTTCACCCTCCCCAGGCTTTATAGGAGTTTCCGGTTTGCTCATAGCATCATTTTTAGTCCTCCGGAGGTTTCAGGGAAGCTCCTGGAGCCTCTGGGGGGTTGGGGGGGGGGGCTGTTTAGACCCACCCCAGGTCCTATAAAGCCTCTGGAGGGCAAAAAAAGCATGTAAAAAATGGGGGGGGGGAGCACCTGTCATGCATGCATGCTCACTAGGGGGGGCGCATTGCATTATGGGTGCAGCACGATGGCGCACGACCCCCCTGCGCTCCCCCCCCTTATGGCACGCGATCCTAAAAAGGTTTGCCATCACTGCCTTATACAATTCCAGACTGGTGGCTGTCCAGTCTCTCCTTAAAAGCCTCCAGTGATGGAGCACCCACAACTTCTGGTGGCAAGCAGTTCCACTGGGTAATTGTTCTCACTGTCACGAAATATTTCCTTAGTTCTAGGTTGCTTCTCTCCTAGATTAGTTTCCTTCCGTTGCTTCTGGTCCTGCCTTCTGGTGCTTCCTTCTGGAATCTATAAACTCTTCCAGCCGAGGTAATTCTAAGCAGCGTGCAAAATCTGATGATAAAATGCAATTAATGTACAATAAACGCAAGGCAAAATTTACTCTTTAACATTTAACCGTGATTCATGGAGTCCTCATTTAGTGACTGCCTCATTCAGCTGCAACGGTAATGAAGAAGTAATTTAGATCCCCACATTTACAATTTTTGCGGGTCTGTAAAGCAAAGGAAAGCTGAAATAAAATAATAAAACGATGATTTTTTTCACTTAGCAGCTGCTTCCTTTAAGGAGCAAGTAGCCATTCCCAATAGTTGTATAATACTCTCAGCACTGGGAGGTTTTCATTCACAATCCCCACTTTTTTAGGAGCTCACAGGGAGTCACGAGAGTTGGAAAAGTGGCTATAGAGAGGAAACAGGAAATACCATGTAGCTGTAAGTCGAGGTAGTCCTCGACTTACAGCGGTTCATTTAGTGACCATTCAAAGTTACAACCCCACTGAAAAAAGTGAATGATGACCGTTTTTCCCACTTATGACCGTTGCAGCATCTCCGCGGTCATGTGATTTACATTCGGATGCTTGACCACTGACTCGCATTTATGACGGTCGCAGTGTCTTAGGGTCATGTGATCCCCTTTTGCGACCTTCTGACAAGCAAATCAGTGGGGAAGCCAGATTCAATTAACAACCTTGTTACCACCTCATCAACTGCAGGGATTCTCTTAACAACTGTGGCAAAAAAGTCGTAAAATGAAGCAAAGTTCCCTTAACAAGTGTTTCCCATAACAACAGAAATTTTGGGCTGGATTGTGGACGTAAGTCGAGGACTACCCATATAGGCAATCCACAACTTGCAGCCATTCGTTTAGTGACTATCCAGAGTTAAAGCATCGCTGGAAAAAGTGACCTGTGACCATTTTTGACACGACGCTTGTAGCCTCCCCAGGGTCACATGATCAAGATTACTTGGCGACTGGCCTGTATTTATGACGGTTGATGTGTCCCAGAGACTTGTGATCCCCATTTGTGATCTTCCCTGACTTCTGACAAGCAGAGTGAATGGGGGAAGCCAGATCTGCTTCATGACTGTTGGGGGATGTCTCCGTTGGGAGACAGAAAAGTTGTGCAGCGGAATATGCAGCTAGAGAAGCGTTGCTAGTATGCACACGAATAGTAGCTCAGACACTGCTAGTAAAAACAAAATAGCTTTACTGGTGTTGTAAAATTAGTGATAGTAGATAGTGAGTCAAACAAAGTCCTTAACAAACAAACAATTGCTTACAGTCGCAATTCACGATTCTTCCTTCTTCTTCCTTCAGTCAGTCACAGCGAGCAGAGAGATCAGCAGAGAGTGTGCGCTCTCCTGACTTCCTCTTATTGCCGAGATAATTACAGTCTCTAATTACATTCCAACATCCTTAAAGCAACAACAACCATTTGTCATCATGGTATTATATATTGCCTACCCAACTCTAGGAATCTACTCTTAACAATGACCAAATAGTTCACTTAACCACTTGTGTCAAGAACGGTCGATAAAAGGGGGCGAACCCACAACAACTGTCTCGTCTTGGAAAGTTTAGGCTCAATTGGGGTCACAAGCTGAGGACCGCCTGTGTATATAACTGGAATGTGGAGGGTGCATGAGAGGAGGAGAGAAAAGGCCAAAGATTGCAACCTTGAGAACCAGAGGAAGACTTAGATGTAGAATAACCTTATTGTCACTTTGAAGGTACATTAATCGGCATGCATTAAAAGAGGAGTGTCAAACTCAAGGCCCATGGAGGGGTGCTGAAATCTGGCCTGCGGGGCCGGCCTGAAAATAGCAAAGGACCAGCCCACAGGGCCTCTGGCGCATGCCCTCCCCATGCTCCATTTTGGCTGGCAAACTGCTGCAGGAGGCCATCCAGTATCAACTACAATGCTGATCCATCCCTCAAAGAAATCCAGTTTGACACCCCTGCATTAAAATGAAATTTCGTGGCATGCAGCTCTCAAAGGGTCTCCACCTCTAAAGTACACTACATAAACATGACTAAATAAACAAATAAATACAGAATGATGCACACACCCACATATATTTTATGACACAGAGAAACAACACAGTCTAGTTCAGATGTATACATGGCGAGAGAACCGAATCTCGGAATGTTTCCCAGAGGGCCTAAGGAACAAAACGGTTACAGAATCTGGTAGTCCTGCTATAGATACTTGGAAATCTTCTCCCAGAGGGGAGCAACAGGAACCGACCGTAAAGCAGGTGTGGGGTCTCTAACCAGGCTTTGAGCTCTAAGCACGTAATGCATCCTGAATGACAGGTTATACCTGGGGATTTAGCCTCCCCTCTGAACTTACAGGCTGCTTCCCCGTGGCCATCTCGCCTGGCTCCGAAGCCACGGTCATCATGGTCTCTCTCTCTCTAGTTGAACCCAGAGCAGTTGCCATCTCTAGGAAGCACTAACCAGAATTGGGGGGGGGGGGGGGGGAACGGACAGACAGTTATTGGTTGTTTTCCAATTCCAGCTAGAAGTAACTAGAAATAACAGCCATGTTAAATTTGGATGACAAATGCGACGTTAGGAAGAAGAAAAAGCCCACGGTGGATAAGATGAGGCGGGGTGAAGGTGAAAGGAGGGGATGGGCCCCGGCCTCAGTTTGCTAGAGTTGTTTATGGTGCTTCATGAGCTGTCTCAGAGCGATGGCGCCGTTGATTTGTGGCCCACAAGGTCCTGTTTCTAAGGGAATGTTGTAGGGGGGCCGACAGCCTCCCCCACAGAGGAGGGTTTTGTGGCTGCTGCAGCATTGACAACGTCAACCTTAGTGTTTTATTTAAAAAAAGGAACATTTTCGCTCACCCACAAAGGCGCACAAGGCAAGCTTATTGCAGGCAATTTGCGACGCGCACCAACCCCTGCGGCCTGCACATTATTATTATTTATTATTATTTATTAGACATTAACCGCCCCCTCTCCCCGAAGGGACTCAGGGCGGTGCACAGGAAATGTAAAAAACATAATATATCACAAAACAAATACATAAATACTTAAAACTATATTAAATTACCACCCTGTGCTAAAATCTACCCCATTAAAACTAACCGGTAAAACCAATGTAAAAATTTCTCTACTAAAAACTAAGGCTAGGTATGGTAGGTTAGGCCAGGCCAGCCTGTTGGAAAAGATAGGTTTTTAGTTGCTGGCAGAAAGAGCAGAGGTCTGTGGTAGATCTAAGTTCGGGGGGTAGGTCGTTCCAGAGCGTAGGGCCCGCCACAGAGAAGGCCCTTCCCCTGGGCGTCACCCGCTGGCATTGCCTAGTGGATGGCACCCGAGAAATCCCTCTCTGTGGGAGCGAATCAGCCAAAGGGATGTATGGGGCAGGATGAGATCCCGCAGATAACTAGGTCCCGTGCCACGGAGCGCTTTAAAGATGGTAACCAACACCTTGAAGCGCACCCGAAAGACGACAGGCAGCCAGTGCAGCTCGCGCAGGAGCGGTGTTATGTGGGAATACCTGGAGGTACCCAATATTGCCCGCGCGGCTGCATTCTGGATTAGTTGTAGTCTTCGGGTGCACCTCAAGGTAGGTGCACATATTCCTCGACTTATGACCACAAATGATCCCAACATTCAGGTTGCTGAGCGAGACATTGGTGAAGTGAGTTTTGCCCCCTTTTATGATCTTTCTTGCCACGGTTGTTAAGTGAATCATTGGCACTTTGGAAGTTAGTAAGACAGTTGTTAAATGAATCTGGCTTCCATGTTGACTTTGCTTGTCAGAAGGTCGCAAAAGTTGATCGTGTGACTCTGGGACACCGCAACCGTCGTAAATATGAATCCGTTGCCGAGCATCCGAATTTTGATCATGTGACCAATGGAGATTCTGCAATGGTGTGAAACGGTCATAAGTCACATTTTTCAGTGCTGTTGTAATTTTGAACGGTCACTAAGCAAACTGTTGTAAGTCGAGGGCTACCTGTCATCGCCTTGGGGATCCACTCGATTCTGGAGTATCTTCAGCTGAGTTCGGTAACCTCAGGCTGTGCTTCTATGGGTCCTTGAACACGGGTGCCCAGGCCAGGCCAGGCCTGCAGTCCAGCCAGGGTCACCTTCAGACAGAGCTGCAGAACTGCAAAGCTTCTTGGCTTCTCAGTGGAAGAAGAGGGCTTCCCTTCTGCCCACATGGAGAGCATGAAGAACTGGAAGCATCCAACCTAGCCATCCAGAGACATCCGAGGAGAAACCATTGGGCTGGTCCCTTGGGAAATGAGGAGGATAGTGGTGCATGATAGATCCAGGGCAGAGAGGCAAGCTGCCCCCTCCCATTTAAAATGGGAAATGAGATTTTTCATAGTAGACAGAAAGAGTTTGCTTCTTCTCCATTCTGAAATGGTTTGCCACTTGCATTGTGCACAATGGTTTGCCACTTGCGTTGCTGCCCCTACATACTGTGCTCCTCCAGCTGACGCAGGCAGGCATCACGAAGGGATGCTAACAAGGTGTCAGAGCTGCCAACCTGCCATGAACAATAGGGGGAGGGAGATGGACAGGTGGGCTAAAGGGAAACTGATGAAGGTGGTGGGAAGAAGTGTGTCTCTCAGAGACACTCAAGGTTGTTGGCCCTGGCAGAGGAATGCAAGACCGTTGCAAAAACAAGCTACTCAAGCATAGTTGGACAATAAAGGCCAAGGGAGCAGAGGAACTGGACGGGGAAAGTCAACCATGTCCATGTGGATGACACCGGGCCCGTTGCAACCGTACCGATTGGAATGGGATCCAGAACTCACCACTGGATACAAGGCTAATAATAATAATAATAATAATAATAGTAATAATAATAATAATTTTTAATTTATAACCCGCTCTCTCTCCCCGAAGGGACTCAAGGCTGGTATGGATAGTGTGGATGGCGAGATGGACAGCGTATAAATCAGAGGTTCCCAAATTTGGCAACTTTAAGACTTGTGGACTTCAACTCCCAGAATTCTCCAGCCAGCTCTGCAATTCTGGGAGTTGAAGTCCACAAGTCTTAAAGTTGCCAAGTTTGGGAATCCTTGATGTAGTGATACCTCGGTACTCCTCGTTAATTGGCTGCAGGAGATGTGATGAGTACCAAAAATGATGAGTACCAATTTTTTCCCAAAAGAAATAATGTAGTGAATCACAAGGCAGCTGACAACGACAAGTTCTAGCTTGTGCGTTGAGTAGCAAACAAACGATGACTACCAGGGCAAAATTATCACATCGAAATGCATTGCACACCAAGGTCGATGAGTTTCAAAGCAGTTGAATACCAAGGTAGCACTGTAAATAGTACTAGACAAAACTTCCAGCATTGTTGTTGCTGTAGACAGGCCGCATTGTGTTTCTTTGCAGCACAAGCTTTCGATGATGATGAGGATTCTGTGTGACCCAAAACACATATACCACCGAAGCATTGTAAATCAGAACTATGGTGTCAGTTTGCCGTTGGTGAATCGGAGGGAAACAACATATGTAAGTAATCAAAAAAGTATTTTCATTGTTTTGTTTCTCGCTTCTGATTTTTCTTTAGATCAGTTGAGCCTCTGAATAACAGTTGGAAGTGACCTTGGAGGTCTTCTAGTCCAATTTTTCCTTAGTTCTAGGTTGCTTCTCTCCTTGATTAGCTTCCATCCGTTATTTCTTGTCGTGCCTTCAGGTGGTTTGGAGAATAGGTTGACCCCTCAGCAACTCTCTTGGGCCAAACTCCAACAATATGCTATTTTAGGAAATTCAGCACCAGGCTATTTTATGCCAAAAAACCAATTGTTGAATAGATCATACATGCGTCTACATTGCTTGATCTCTTTAGTTCAAATCCTCCTGGTGCCTGGCTGTTGAATGTACTAGCGCATTATATTAGACAACTGAGTATTTGAGGGGAAGAATTAAAAGTTCTGATATCTGTGATAAACCACCCATAAATGCACATCTTCACTTGCTTGTGTGATTAACATTATGCTCTGCTCTGCTCTGCTCTGCTCTGCTCTGCTCTGCTCTGCTATAATATAATATAATATAATATAATATAATATAATATAATATAATATAATATAATATAATATAATATAATATAATATAATATAATATAATATAATTAATATAATATAATATAATATAATATAATATAATATAATATAATATAATATAATATAATATAATATAATATAATATAATATAATATAATATAATCTTTCAGTGGCTTTTTTAGTTTCAGTGAGATTCCCACTAAGGTTTTTTTTATTCTGACAAACCTTTGGATTTTATTTTACATAAATGCTCTTTACCTTCTAATTTATAGTTTAAATCATTTTTCTTTAAATAGTTTATTTACTTCATTTCATTTTTTGAAGCATTTTTATTACCGTTTGTCCTAACAAGACCTTCCGAAGTGATTCATGGCAAAATATAAAACATTATCAGAGCCCAAAAGGGGAAAGTTTCAAATCAAAGTTAGAGCTTTCAATTTAAAAGTGCCACAAGAAGTGCGATAAGAAGGTCCTCTCTGAATGTACTTGGGGCATTCCTCCTCACAACCAGAATACGATTGTCACAAAAGAAATATGTTGGCTTGTGCAGAAGATCCTCTGAAGATGAATTCAGGCACCTGGCAAATTCACACAAAAAGAGGTGATCTCTCAGATCTCCTGGTCTTACGATGTTTAGAGATTTGATAAATCAGCTGAAACACCTTGAAATGAATTAGAAACCCAAGAAGTTATCATAAGATTGTGGAAACGTACTCTAAAGCAGGTGTCCCATTTTGGCAAGCTCCCAGCTGATTTCTTCAGCTAGCATGGATTCACAGTTGAGGAGCATCACTTCTGGAGTCTACCATGGCTGGCTGGGGAATTCTGGGTGTTGAAATCCACAGGTCTTAAAGTTGCCAAGGTTGGCCTGGTTAAAGCAATTTGAACTGGGGAATGAATATACTGTAAGATCCAATTTGAGTTGGTCACTGGGACTGCTTGGATACATGTGCCACATGCGCTCTCTCCTAGAAAGCTATCTTTAGCCATAGAGTGTATATTCATTACGAATGAAGGGCAATTTACATGCGCCAGGATAATGCTGCAGGGTCCAATTTGAGTCGGTCACCGGGACCAGAGGTCCCTTTTGAGTTTTCGGACTCATGTCAGAACCCATCTTCGGGGAACTTCTCTCTAGCAGAGTGTGTGATTTGGGCTGTTTGTTTGTCTTGTGTGTGGTATTTATATATGGTGCCTATTGTATGTGGCTTTTGTAGATATTGATTATTGTGTTCATCAGGGGTGAAATCCAACAGGTTCTGACAGGTTCTGGAGAACCGGTAGTGGAATTTTTGAGTAGTTTGGAAAATCAGTAATGGAAATTTTGAGTAGTTTGGAGAAACAGCAAATGCCACCTCTGGCTGGCCCCAGAGTGTGGCCCGCCAAGCCACGCCACGCCCACCAAGCCATACCACTCCCGCCAAGCCACACCCACAGACCCTGTAGTAAAAAAAATTGAATTTCACCACTGGTGTTGATGACTGGCTATTAAGTCTTGGCTGCTTGTGCTGCCAAGAAAGCGATCAGATGAGGAGACCCAAACTCATTGGTAGCCTCACAGTGCAATGAACAAGGACATTCCTTCAATTTTGCAGCTATTAAGATTGTTGGACGAGCGGTTACAAAAACAGCCAGAGAAGCGAGTGAAGCTTGGGAAACGGGCCCCTTGTCAGTCAACCGAAGTGCTGATTTGCCACCAGCTTATCAGGTACTTAGAAAGTGAGGGCTTGGCAGCACAGGCAAATGACAGCCAACAACTTAATAGCCAACCATCAACACCCCAATCAATATCCAAAAAGGCACGTACAATAGGCACTATATATAAATACCACACACAAAAAAGCCCAAATCACACACTCTGCTAGAGAGAAGTTCCCTGAAGATGGGCTCCAGCATCAGTCCGAAAACTCGAAAGAGAAAACCTCTGGTCCTGGTGACCGATTCAGATTGGATCCTGCAGCATTATCCTGGCGCATGTAGATTTGCCTTCATTCATAATGAATATATTTGCTATGACTTAAGATACCTTTCCAGGAGAGAGCGCAGGTGGCACATGTATCTAGGCCCACTGGGGCCTTAGCAGGCCCTTGTGCAGCCGGAAGAATTCCTGATCCAGAAGAGATTGATCCTCAACTGTGGATCTGAAGCTAAGGAGACAGAATTCCTCAGAAAGAACGGCTTCTTATCTCAGATTTGGCAATCCTCTCGCCATGCCTTCATTCCAGCTTGCTAGCTCAGACCTGGTCTTCTGGAAACAACCTCACAGCACATGTTGCAAATGTTTGAAATAAATAATAGGACACAGGAGAACTTCCAGCTGTGTTGAAGCAACCTGAATGTATCAGCCATTTGATCCTCTTCTACTTACGCTCTCTCTCTGTTACTTAAAGGATTTTCAACAAATCCTATCAATGACATTGCTATAACATAGATCAGATACATCACTGCAACGTATAACTTAGCAGCACTTGTGAAAATATTGAATTATGTTAATTACAGGCAATGAAAATATACAAATTAACACTATTAATTAAACTTGCATGCAAAGAAATGTTAATTGCACATAATTAGACGTATAGATTGGTGTTTGTGAATGCACAAAATTCTCTTAATTACATTTGCTTAAATATGCAGATTAGCTGTGTTAATTAAAATAGCATTATTTTAATTGTGTGCTTCTTAAGAGTGGCCGATTAGCTGCGGGCCTCTTACCGCGCTCTCCTCCGGCAATTTCCGAGTCGCTCACCTCTGTCAAAGAGCAAAAAGGCCCATTGAAACGGCCACAAAAATAAGTCTCCATAATTGCAGTGACCTCCAAGGGGCTCTCCGTCATTTTCACGTGCGCAGAATTGTCGCGTGGCTCGAGCACTTGGGTCTCCACCTTCCGATAAATAAATAAATAATGCAAGACAAGCCTGGTTCCTTTTCACTTATTCATGAGGGAGGATTTAATGCCTTTGCCATCCCAAGTTTTTACGAGTTGCTGTGTGTCCTGCTGCCCGTTTTACTAAGTTCCTCCTCCCCTCGCTCTTTCTCTGGCTTTCAATACAATACAATACAATACAATAGCAGAGTTGGAAGGGACCTTGGAGGTCTTCTAGTCCAACCCCCTGCGTGGGCAGGAACCTTATACCATTTCAGACAAATGGCTGTCTAACATCTTTTTAAAGACTTCCAGGGTTGGGGCATTCACAACTGCTGGAGGCAAGCTGTTCCAGAGGTTAATTGTTCTGACTGTCAGGAAATTTCTCCTCAGTTCTAAGTTGCTTCTCTCCTTGATTAGTTTCCACCCATTGCTTCTTGTCCTGCCCCCAGGTGCCTTGGAGAAAAGTTTGACTGCCTCTTCTTTGTGGCACCCTCTGAGATATCGGAACACTGCTATCATGTCTCCCCTGGTCCTTCTCTTCATCAAACTAGACCAGGGATGTCCAAACTTGGGAACTTTAAGACTTGTGGACTTCAACTCCCAGAATTCCCCAGCCAGCTATGCTGGCTGGGGAATTCTGGGAGTTGAAGTCCACAAGTCTTAAAGTTCCCAAGTTTGGACATCCCTGAACTAGACATACCCAGCTCCTGCAACCATTCTTCATATGTTTTAGTCTCCAGTCCCCTCTTCGTCCTCTCGGAAGCTGTAGGCATCTCCCTGGGCCTGGTTGTCTCTGCCCTGCTTGTCTCTGAATTGCCTCGGCCTAGGAAAGGGGGCAGCCATTTGTTCTGGACATGATTTTGTAGGGGTAGTTAAAAAAACCACGGGTTTTCTTTTCGGACGTGCTGCAGGATGGACAAGAAGACGGTGTAAGATCTTGGGGAGGGAAGGGGGGGGGGTGGAAGCTTCTGCCTGTGGTTTCAATTACAAAATGGGGATTAAAAGCCCCAATCTTGGCATCCGGAGTGGAATCAACTTAAACAAATTGATGTTCTACTGCGGTAATTTGCAGACATTTGCTGCATTTGTAACAAGCGTAACAGAAGACAACAGCAAATTAATAAAGTGTCCTTTCACACGCGCACACCCACCCACCCAAAAGTCTAAGAGAAGTCATAATTGGTGAGATTGCGTTAAGTGAGCAGATGATTGCCTGCGTCTTCTTCTCCGCCTAGAAATGGGAACGTGAAGGTCACCTCTATCCCAGATGACAAACGGAGAGCGGGTTGTTTTTTTGTTTTGTTGTTGTTGGTAAACAAATTAATCTTTGGAAAGGTCACCATTTGTTTTACATTTTGCATCCAGTCCTTGTCATCTGGAATCCAAGATTGACTGTCACTCGGCAAGGTGGAGGGGAGCCCAGGCTGCCGCCGTCCATATCAGCATTCTTCGATGGAACGCCATGCCTGATTGAGATGCTATGGGCTGGTGGCTTACAGCTGTCGCTGGACAAGGAGGGAGGCCCGGCCCGGAATTCCAATCAGCCTGGCCGTCCAATCCTGCTCGGCACTGGCTGGCCTTCTGCCCACAAGTAAAATGCACAGCAGTTTGCGCCAGCTATTACCTGGCTCCCTTCCTTCTGTGCCGCTTCTGTTTCTGCCTTCCGAAAGGCTCCGCGGTCACGCATCTCTTCTTGGCCACCCACCTGGTGCGGTAATTTGAGACAGGTCGGCTAGAAGGACAGCCTACCAGAGGCTTTCCATTAGCGAGGCTCCCCTAAGAGTCTAAATAGGCTTTGAGTCCAAAATGGGAGGGTTGGGGTCTTTGGACCGTTGGATGGTGAACTGCAAAGTTTCTCGCTGAAAAAAGTCTAGGCTGCCTTGAGCCAACTTTTCAATCTCTCTTCACTAATCAGAGGGAGGTCGGTGGCAGCTTTGCGGGATGACAAACTTAATGGAAAACTGTAGGCTTCCGCCAGCCACGCTTCCTTCATCAGATGCGCAGAGTAGGTAGGCTGATGTTGGATTTAAATTGGGGTGAGGCTGGGGCGGGGGTGGGGGCGAGATGCAGATGCAGGCTACCTGAGAGACAAATTACAAGTGTCTTTTCAATTGGCAATTGTAACGTGCCGAAAGGCCTGTTGTGTTTGCTGAGGTGGCCTGAAACCATTTGATGTACGTTGAGTTCAGCCGTCTCCCCAGCTCAATCGTGCTTGTAAAATTTCTCGGTTGCAAAAGAGCCGCTTTGAAATCTGTAATGGAGCGTCTTGGGAAATTAAAATGCTCGGATACTACTTTGTCCTAGTTTTGAGCCTTGGTACGAGATTTGTGTCCATTCACTCTTTGGCATACGATCTGCCATGTTTGTCCTGCATGGAATCCAAAGGGGCGTCGCTGGCAGAGCGTGGCAGGGGTCCCATTAGAGAAGGAGCTGTGGAAGGAACTCTAACCTGCTGGGGAAAGGACAGGTCGAGGCCTCTGGCTGTGACTGGTGCTGTTGGTGTAAATGGGGAGGCAAAATAGATACCTGGGTTTTTCTCCCTTCTCCAACTCCACCCAATTTAAAACAAATACCATATTTTTTAGAGTATAAGATGCACCTTTTCTGCCAACCCCTGGCCCAAAAAGGGGGTGAAAATCTGGGTGTGTCTTATACACTGAGTACAGCACTTTTGGTCTCCCGAATCCTCGCCCCCTTCGCAAAAATGGACATGCAGAAGGTTTGGGAGGCCTGCAAAGTGTTCCTGGGGGCTGGGGAGGCAAAATGGGCTGTTTTGCCCCCCCCCCCCAGCCCACAGGAGCACCCTACAAGCCCCCCAAAGCTCTGCATGCCCCCTTTCCTCTTTTTTTTTTTTTGCAAAAAACGAGGCATGCAGAGGGTTTGGGAGGACTGCAGAGTGCAAAACCCTTTTTTAAAAAAATTTACCTCTTCAAAATCATGGTGCGTCTTATACTCCAGTGCGTTTTATAGTCCGAAAAATACGGTAATAATTTAGCCTCTGGGTACATTTGATGTAATGTGTAGTATACAAAAACATGGAACAGAACAGAATTCTTTATTGGCCAAGTGTGATCAGAAACACACAGAATTTTTCTCAGATATATAACCTCACAGTGTACATATAAACAACAAGTAATAGATCATAAATCCTAGTTACAATCATTAATCCTAGTTACAACCATTAATCACAGTTACAAATCATAAATCATAGTTACAATCATTAAGTTGCAAACAATAGTTGATCAGTCATAAACCAATAGAAGATAGTAGGAAAGATGAGAAGATAAGAAGAGATGAGAAGGAGACAGCGCTGAGGGAATTACGTGTTCAGCAGAGTGATGGCACGGGGTGGCGGTGGAGAACTGCCTTTGTGTCATTGTTTTGGCATGCAATGCTCGGGATATGCAATGCGTATCCCTATTAATAACATTTGTTATCTAAAAAAGCCCTCATGTAGTCCTCATGGAGGGACCAGCAACTTAGTCATTAAATGAGGCAGTCGCTAAGTGAAACCCCCACCGTGTTTACGATCTGACTTCAGATTTCCTTTGCTTTAGAGAGCTGCAAGGGTTATAAATGCGAGGATTGGTCGGAAAGTTACTTTTTCATCATTGTTGCTGCTGCAAATGGTCACTAAACAAGGCAGTCGCTACACGAGAGCTGCCTGCATTGAACTCCTGGTTTTTGGCTGTGGTAGACTAATATGGCTCTCCCACTAATATTAGCCTGCTGTGTGGTGATTTGGAAGAAACTGATAATTTATGTGGACTGCTAAGTATCTTGGGAAGGGACCAGATGCTGAAGTCAGCAGATGGAGAAAAGTGGAGATAGTTTCTTTAAGTGGCTAAGTTTATATTAAATGCTTCTGTATGTTCATATTTTGCATTCCTTTTGTATCGAACAGCTTCGGTGCCCACAATTAAAAATCTTTTCACATGAAGTGACAAAATTAAGTGTCTTTTCCCCCCACCCTCCCTTAAAAAAAACCCCCATAAAATAGTTGAAGGGTTTCATCACAGATGGGAAGGGTTTTTGTTTTTGTTGGCTTGCTTTCTGGCAGGGGCGATATATTTTCCATGTGTCCATAATTTTGCAGAATCATTTCCACGGGCCACTGGTAATATGAAGCCATCATCCAAGTAATTTATCAGTGTCGCTAAAGAGTAGTAACTGAAACAGCCTTGCATCTGGAGCCAAATGCTCCTCTTCTGCTCCGTCCTCGGAATCCGCCTGCTTCTAGAGAGAACCTGTTGGTGGGTTGCTCAGCTGTGAACGCCGAATGTGGACCATGAAGCGGTCTCTGGTGGGCGCACATCCGGGGTCCATTTTCTGTTCTGCAGCCTGCTGGCTGCCTCCTTCACCTCCTAAAGTTGTGTTGCCTCAATCCGGTTTTGTTCCTAACAAAAGAAAAACGATGAAAATTGGTGGGGAGGGGGGAGAGAGACAGGGACCCTTTAAAAACAACAACAACAACTGTTTCGTTTTAAATTGAACCCATAGAAAAATAACCATATTGAGCGGGACATTTTTACCCACGAGAGAAATGCGCTTCAAAAAGACTAATAGAATTTCTTTTGTCTCCTGCCTCAAGTTAATTATACAGAGAATTGCTTGAGATAAAGAGAAAATACTTCTGCAGCACATTTCAGGCATATTATGCAGCGTAAAATGTTTGCCGGCAGCCCAAATTAAGATCTCTGTTCTAACCTTTGAAAATTGTGTTCTGATGTAATGTTTCTCTCCCCACCAAAATGTTTTCATGATATTAAGACGGGTCCAATTCATTGCCTGGAAACGAGTCGTTGGCTTTAGCGCTACCCCAGTGTTTATCCTGTGAGCACGTCTGATTGTGCCCGGCTCTTCCTTTTTGCGTGGAGGACTCGTGTGGTCAGCCAGCTCCAATAGAGATGGTTTCTTGCAGGCATTCCTGTCTGGTTGAAATCTAGAACCATTCGCATGATGAACTGACATTGTGTTAGGATGAACTTGGAAGATATGCCTTTGGATCGTCCGTTAACTGTCCGTTTATCGTTAGAACCAAACGGTAGGCCTGGCCTTGTGTTTATTTTAGCTTCCTCTTGAGCAGGAGTCCCCAAACTTGGCAACTTTAAGACTTGTGGACTTCAAGTTGAAGCTTGACCCCCTCTTCTTTGTGGCAGACCCTGAGATATTGGAACACATAGTTATGTATGTGTGTGTGTGTGCATACATACACACACACAAACTCACTACTCCTAACTAACAGGCAAAGATGAGTTTTTAAAAAACATTGACTGTTACATAATGGGTTTCCTAAAATGCTAGTAACCTTCTAAATTACATGAATTGTGGATAGGACCCCATAGAATATTCCACACTCCTAAACTATGAAACTTGAGCCTGAACCAATTTTTGGGTGTCTAATATCAAATCATATTTTGTTGCCTCAAAAAAGTTCCTAGACTTAAATGGTTCATACAATCCACAGGTTAGCAGCTGAAAGAGGAAAGTTTTTTTTCTCTTTATTTAGGCACCAACACACAAGATTGCAAAAGGTGTGACGGTCAACAACCTTTCCGTAGCTCTACCAGCCTCCTCTTGGAACAAGATTCGCCCTGCCGTGCCTGTTTCTGGGAAGGACTCAGGGAGAGGTCAGTCATGGCTACTTCCTTCTGCTGGGCCCATTCGCTGTCTTTGCCTCTGCAAATATAATACATTGGCCAGGGAGATTGTTGGCCTTGACCGTTGGTCAGCCACTAGCTGTACATAGAACACGGAAGAATAGGGTTGGAGGGTGTTAGCAACTCTGGGTTCAGAACCAGTGTTACAACTCTGGTCCTGTAACCAGTGTTAGGGGTAACAAACACCCCCGTTTGAAAATGATGAGGAATAGTGTAATACACCGGACAGTAAAGAGATACGTTGCTTTAACCACACACAAACTTTAAAACAGTGATAGTAAAAAAATAAATAGTCTTTACTCTGTAGCAACTAAAATACTTCTTCCGATACTAACTTCTCAAACAATAACAGTCCTTCACCAAACACAGAGTTATCTTACAGTAATGTAAAACAAATACTTCTTCTATCTTCAGTCTTCAGCAGCAAACAGTAAGCACAGGAATCAACAGGAATCGAAAAGGGAATGAACTGTGTTTCTGAGCTTCTTTATATGGTAGAGCTGAGAAGCACAGCCAATCAGAATTCAACATAGTTCTTAAAGCTACATATACTCTTTAAGAATACTGGCTTATATATATTGTCAACCCAACATAAGGATGAATATCATAACAGAGGGCACCTTGGAGGTCTTCTAATCCAGCCCCCTGCTGAAGCAGGAGACCCTGTTCCATTCTGGACCAATGATTATCCAGTCTCTTCTTAAAAGCCTCCAGTGATGGAGCCCCCACCACTTCAGGAGGCAAATTCTTCCCCTCGTTAATTGTTCCCACTGTCAGGAAATTTCCCCTTATAGGTAGTCCTTAACTTATAACCATAATTGAATCCATATTTTCTGTTTTGCTAAATGTTTGCTAAGTGAGCAAGTGCCTAGCTTGTTTGCTCACTTAGTTTGCTAAGTCGGACGTTTGTTAAGTGAGCTTTGCCCCATTTTACAGCCTTTCTTGCCACAGTTGTTAAGTGAATCATTGCAGATGTTAAGTTAGTAGCATGGTTATTAAGTGAATCTGCCTTTCCCATTGATTTTGCTTATTGGACGGTCACAAAAGGGGAACCACATGCCCCCGGGACATAAATAGGAGTCAGTTGCTCAAGTGGCTGAATTTTGATCACCAACTATGGGGATGCTGCATCGGTCATAAGTGTGAAAAAGTCACTTTTTCCCATGCTGTTGTAACTTCGGTCACTAAGCAAATGATTATGAGCTGCAGTGGCGCAGTGGTTAGAGTGCAGGACTGCAGGCTCCTTCTGCTGACTGCCGGCTGCCTGCAATTTGGCAGTTCAAATCTCACCAGGCTCCAGGTTGACTCAGCCTTCCCTCCTTCTGAGGTGGGTAAAATGAGGCTGTTACAATTGCACGGAAGAAAGTGACTTATGACCATTTTTCACACTTATCACCGTTGTAGCATCACCGTGGTCACGTGATGCTTGACCACTGGTTCATAGTTACGACGGTCACAGTGTCCTGGGAGTCACATGATCCCCTCTTGCAACCTTCTGACAAGCAAAGTCGAAGGGGAAGCCAGATTCAATTAACAATCGTGTTATAATTTTAACCGCTGCAGAGATTCACTTAGCAAATGCAGCAAGAAAAGCTGTAAAAAAAGGAGCAAAACTCACTCAACAAATTTCTCACTTAGCCTCATAAAGTTTAGGCTCAATTGTGGTCACAGGTTGAGGACTACCTGTACCAGAGCAGGGGATCACATCGTCTTCTGCTGGCTTGTCCTCAATTTCTCCCCCCCTGCCAGCTGCTGTTTCCGAAATTCTCTCTCTGGCTCAGCTTTTGCTCGGTCTCCTCTCTGAGCTGCAACCCTGTTTGGAAGTTAAAAAAAATGATGCACCTCCCAAGATAAGTTGCCTTTGAAGTAATCTCTGAAGCCTTCTCTCTTCCTAGGCATCCTGAATCTAATTGAAAGAGGACTCATCCCACGTGCTGCTAGGATTACTCTAGAGAAGCCCCCCATCCAGCCAAGACCTGTCCCTCTCCATGAATTTCAGACCAAGTACAAGAAGGTTGACGCAGGTAGGCAGGTTCAGTCAAGCGGGGGCCTCCCGTAGTTAAAAGGCAAATATCCACCATCATTTGATAATGTGCCAAGATCCCTTTGTTATCCTCAGGGATTTAAAACTTGAAAGCACAAAAGGGATCAAGAAGAAATAGACATCTTCTATTTCTTCCTGCTTGAAGTCCCAGGGGTGTTTCCTTAGCATTGCATCTGTTAGCAGAAGAACAGAGCTGGAAGGGATCTTCAGGCCTGGAAGCCAACTTCTGCATTGGGCCTTCAGGCCTGCCATAATTAATGCTGTGGGAAAATGGGAGGGGGGATTATATAGAGTATGGGAAATATATAGTCACAATAACATTCCTTTCTCAGAGGGTCAAGGACACCTTGCCCTGCAGCTGCGATGAGGCGACTGGGAGGCATCTCCAGTTTGGATGGTGCCTGATTGGACCATGTGATGAACATGTGGGTGCTGGGCAGGGACTTGAACTCTCACTTGGGTGGGGAAAACCTGGAAGCTTTCAGTTTTGGGTTTCCCCAGATGTGCCAGTATGACATCTATATAAATAAAAATGTAACAAAGAGTTTGTTCAAAACCGCTAATCTCCTAAAGTCCTGCACTGATCACATCCAAATTTTCACACAACGTTCCTTTGAAATACAGCACCAATGATATATATAGATTGTGTAGATAATAATAATAATAATAATAATTTAATTTTATATCCCGCTCTCTCTCCCCGAGGGGACTCGAGGCGGGGCACAGGCAATTAAAAATACAAATAAGACCACAGACAAAATACAAAATTAAAAATGGATTAAATTGATCCTGCGCTAAAACCCATAAACTAAACTAAAAATTACCCCTAAAACCCCTAACCTAAAAAGAGACTACCCAAGGCCGGCCAGGCGAAAAAAGTGTGTCTTTAATTTTAAGCGGAAGGAGCGGAGGTCCGTGGTTGTCCTGATATTGGGGGGAAGGTCGTTCCAGAGGGCTGGGCCCGCCACAGAGAAGGCCCTTCCCCTGGGCGTCGCCCGCTGACAAAGTCTAGTGGACGGCACCCGGAGAAGTCCCTCTCTGTGGGAGCGAATCGGCCGTGAGGATGTATGGGGCAGATGTCATACCTGTGCCAGGTACACGCAACGGAAATGTAAAAAATTGTTAAAAAGGTAGGTAGATGGATACAGAGAGAGCAGTGGGCCACAGGGATTGTGTCATCCTTTATGACATAAAATACTCTGTCCATAAGATTCAAGGAGAAATACGGTAGGTAGGTAGGTAGGTAGATAGAGAGAGGGAGAAATACAGTAGGTAGGTAGGTAGATAGATAGAGAGAGGGAGAAATACAGTAGGTAGGTAGGTAGAAGGAGAGAGGGAGAAATACAGTAGGTAGGTAGGTAGAGGGAGAGAAGGAGAAATACAGTAGGTAGATAGGTAGAAGGAGAGAGGGAGAAATACAGTAGGTAGGTAGGTAGAGGGAGAGGGAGAAATACAGTAGGTAGGTAGGTAGGTAGAAGGAGAGAGGGAGAAATACAGTAGGTAGATAGGTAGAGGGAGAGAGGGAGAAATACAGTAGGTAGGTAGGTAGGTAGAGGGAGAGAGAGAGAAATACAGTAGGTAGGTGGGTTGGGGGTTATATGGTGGTTGTGTGTACGTGTTTGTGTGTTCAGGTGTAGATCTACACACAGATTGGTTGGCCATTTAACCAGACTGGGCCACAGCAACGCGTGGCCAGGAACGGCTAGTCTCTAATAAAATGGAACTTTGAGGAACCTCAAGCCTCGGAATCTTCTTTCGTTGGAGGTGTTACTTGGAACCCTGACAAGAGGTCTTCTAGTCCAGTTCCTTGTTCAAGCAGGAGACACTATACCATTCCCAACAAGTAGCTCTCCAGTCTCTTCTTCAAAGCCTCCACTGATGGAGCACCCACAATTTCTGGAGGCAAGCTGTTCCACTGGTTGATTGTTCTCACGGTTAGGAAATTTCTTCTTATTTCCAGGTTGAATCTCTCCTTGATTAGTCTCCATCCATTGTTTCTTCTCTTGCCTTCTGATGCTTTGGAAAATAGTTTTATAGGAGCCCCTCCAATATTGGGACCCCGTTATCATGTTTTATTAGAGGGTTAATCTCTAATCTGTTGGTTGGCTATGATTATGGGCTTGTTCGTTGTTTGACATAGGCAAGAAAATGGATCAGCTCTCAGTTCAACGTGGCTTTTGGGGTGGCAAAATTCTATGCCTGAGGATTTCGAGCACCCTGTTTTTCTTTTCATTTCCTTTATCTGTGCCATAGATTTGGCTCGGCAGAGCGAGAAGGTAGAAGTGGCTCCCCTCCCATCTCAGAAGCTCACCCAGGTGTGCGAGGGCCCAGCAGAAGGAGGAAAGGAGAAGAAAGCAATCAAGGGGAGCATCGCCCCCCCACCATCCTGCATCTCCGTCATTTCCTCCAAGAAACTCAAACAGCAGCAGCTCCTCCAGGCGATGAGACTAAGGGAGTCAGCGGCCTCTTCGATTTGCTCGGCAAAGGTACATGCCTGTGGAGATTCTCCATCACCCAGGTCAGGGGTGAGCAAACTATTCTCCATCACCCAGGTCAGGGGTGGGCAAACTTTGCAACTTTAAGTCTGAAGGACTTCAGACTTAAAGTTGCAAAGTTTGCCCACCCCTGACCCAGGTCATGCTTGTCCCAAAGGTGCTTTTCCCCCCCAAGAGGCAACTGGACTTCATTCTTCTTTCCGGAGGGGAGAACAGTCAGGGAAAGGAGAGGCTACCTACAGAAATCACTTGCTTTCTTTATCTACCCCCACAGAGCAGAGGGTGGAGAGGAAGGGATTTCAAGAGAACTAGCTGTTTGCCTAGCATGCCCATGACTCCCAGGGCCAGGTTGCAGTGTGACCACGTTGCTTGTGATAGCAGTAACACTGAGACTTATACACCGCTTTGCAGTGCTTTGCAGCCCTCTCTAAGGGGTTTACAGGGTCAACCTCTTGCCCTCCAACAATCTGGGTCCTCATTTTACCCACCTGGGAAGGAGGGAAGGCTGAGTTAACTTTGAACCAGTCAGGATCGAACTACTGGCAATGGACAAAGTTAGCATGCAATGCTGCATTCCAATACTGCGCCATCGTGGCTCGTACTGATCTCACACTGCAATGAAGTGACTCACCAACAGCCATTTTAGTACAACTGTCAATTTTCCTTACGGATTCCTCAGTTTTGTGACCCATCTTTCCTTCAGTGCCCCACCAAAATGAGCTACAGATAGTCCTCGACTTAAAACAGTTTGTTTAGTGACCATTCAAAGCAGGGGTGAAATCCAGCAGGTTCTGACAGGTTCAGGAGAACCGGTAGCGGAAATTTTGAGTAGTGCGGAGAACCGGTAAATGCCACCTCTGGCTGGCCCCAGAGTGGGGAGGGAAGGGGGATTTCGCAGTATCCTTCCCCTGCCACGCCTGCCAAGCCACACCCACCAAGCACACCATGCCCACCAAGCCACACCCACCAAGCACACCATGCCCACCAAGCCACACCCACCAAGCCACGCCACGCCTGCCAAGCCACTCCCACAGAGCAGGTAGTAAAAAAAAAATAATTTCACCACTGGTTCAAAGTTGCAACGGCTGTGGAAAAAAATGATGGTCGTTTTTCAGACTTACAACCACTGCAGCATCCCTATACTCACGGGCTCAGAATTCAGACGCTCGGCAACTGATTCATATTTACGATCATTGCAGCGGTCCCAGGGTCTTGGGGGTCCCCTTTTGTGACCATCTGACAAGCAGAATCAACGGGGAAGCCAGATTCGTTGAATGACCGTGCTACTAACCCCACCACTGTAGCGGTTCACTGAACAACTGTGGCAAGAAAAGTCGTAAAATGGAGCAAAACCTGCTTAACAACTGTCTCACTTAGAAACTTTAATTGTGGTTGTTGTAAGTCCGAGGACTGCCTGTAGATGAGAAGACAACATATCTCCACTGCTCCTGGGGAGTGGGGGGCACTTCCTCATCTCAATCCGTCTTCTTTCTGTCCCATTAGCCCCCAGAAGCCATGCCGCTGGAGACCCTCAAGAAGGTGGCCTTTGAGTTTGAAATCCCCATCTGCAAAGGAGTCCTTGACTACACAGCCTCCGAGCTGGCCCAGTTCAAGCAGTACTGCTGCCTCCTCTGGGGCAGCGTCTTCACCTTCCTGCAGCAGGTGGAGGTGCTGATGAAGGACTACGCCATCCCTCTGGCCATCGTCCTGGGCAAGAAAGTGATGGACCTCGTGCCGGAGTTTGAGCTGAGCCAGCGAGCGACCCAGGAGGAAATCCTCTCGGTCTTAAAGAACGTCTCCACCGTTCAGAGGTTCCTCAAGCAGCCCGGCCGGAGATACAAAGGCCAAAACGGGAGGGAAAAAGCAGCCACCAAGATCCAGGCGACGTGGAAGTGCTACAAGTTGAGAAAATCCTACATTGGATTCCGGCACCGGCAGTGGGCCTCGGGCATCATTGCCATCTCCTGGCTGATCCACGTTCACCTGCAGCGTGTCCGAAAGACCCTGAAGGAGTCCCGGCAGAAACACCTGGAGAACTTCCACCTTAGGACCAAGGTAGCTGCTCATGGGTCTTTGTCTCAGCATCCGTGCCCAACCATCGCCATCAAACGTTCCTTCTCCCCCTCCCCGCACACACACACACCCATTTAACTCTACCCTTGTCCAAGCATATTTTACGCATCATTAAATGTGCAGCCTTTGGTGGCTACAGCCTGTCTCCCCCCCCCCCCCCATTCCTCCCCCTCTTTGAACAACTGCTGCTTCTCCTTTGTGGTGTGAAATGGGGAAAACAAAATCCCTCTGATTTGACTTGGGTCCTTCTTGTCAAAGTATATATATATATATATATTTGGAATAGACAGCTTTTGATTGTATCAGTGGTGGGTTTCTGCAGGCTCGCACCTACTCACGAGAGCCGGTTGGTGAAATTTAGAGAACCGGTGAGAGGGGGTTCCACCGGCGTTCCTGGAAGTAAATCTGACCCGCCGCTGCCAGTGACCCAATGGGAAGGGAAGGGAAGGGAAGGGAAGGGAGAAAGAAAGAAAGAAAGAAAGAAAGAAAGAAAGAAAGAAAGAAAGAAAGAAAGAAAGAAAGAAAGAAAGAAAGAAAGAAAGAAAGAAAGAATCATCACAATTGAGTCCAAAATTTTGGTTGCTAAGCAAGAGCGTTGTTAAATGAGTTTCACCACTCCCACCCTGTCATATGACTGCCAAGCCACACCCACAAAATAGGCCACACCTACAGAGTAGGTTCTAAAAAAATTGAAACCCACCACTGGATTGTATCTAGCACTGCACTTCTTAAACAATCGTTTTTAGGAATTGCTTCACTTCTGCTCTCTTTTTAGTTTTTCTGACTTCAGGTTTAAAAGGCACAACCCAGAAAGAGGGGAGGGCGGGGGTGAGAAGGGGGGAACGCATTAATAGCCAGACTGTTGCTTCTGGAAATAGTAACGGTCAGTGTCAACTGTCCAGCTTCTGCCAATGCCAAGCCCTGGGCATCATTACATCATCTCCTTCCCTGCCTCTGTCCTCGCCTTCCAATTTTATTAGATACCTGTATACAGGACTACCATGCTTTCAGTCTTACCCGTAGATTATTTTTACTTTTCTACGCCATTTATAGCCTGCCTTTCCCGGTCAGGTAAACTAAACAAAGGCTCTAGCACAGGGGTCTCCAACCTTTGCAACTTTAAGTCTGAAGGACTTCAGCTCCCAGACTTCAGGACATTGCAGCAGGGTCCAAAAAATCTAGGGGGGCAGAGAATCCTTTCTTTAGATCAGGGGTCTCCAACCTTTGCAACTTTAAGTCTGAAGGACTTCAGCTCCCAGAAGTCCAGCAAAGCTGGCTGGAGAAGTCTGGGAGCTGAAGTCTGCAAAGGTTAAAGTTGCAAAGGTTGGAGACGCCTGCTCTAGCAGAAGTTTTAGAAAGAAACTCCCAGGATGCTGTTAGTTGAGGTCCACACATCTTCAAAAGGGGCTGAGATTGAGAAACTCTGCCCGAGGGCTTTAAAGGAACCAGGGCAGTGGCTGAATTTTGCATGGGTGGGAGTTTCAGGGGTCAAGGGCAGCCCCGCACAGAGCACACTGCGGTAGTCAAGATGGTGTAGTCGGGGCATGGATTCCGCTCGGTGTGGAGACCCTGCCTCCTCCAGCAGCCAACGCAGTGCCCTCTTCCCACCTCCTCTCCTCCGCGGTCCCTCTCCCCTACTCTTCCTTTACAACGCAATACCGTGCACTTGATTTGTGGCCCACAAAAACAATCCCCCCTCGCCACTGTGGCAGTCACTACTTTGTCAGAAAGTACTTAAGTTTGCAGACAAGCTTTTAATTAGTGTTCACCATTTCATTTATGTTTGCTTTTTCTCTCTCTCTTCTTCTTTTTTTTTCATTCATATTCTGTTAATTAAGTGATCAGCCTCTAATCTTCCCCTGCCAGTAGCTTCATGTAGCCATCTAATTAAATTAATTGGGGAAGATGTTTTAAGTATGTGATTAAATCAATTAATATAATTTATGCCTGGCTTAACTGTACAGTGGGAAAAGAGGAGGAGGAGGGGGAACAGCTGAAGTTCGGCTGGGTTGCATCCGCGGCAGGTCCCTCCTGTCACTGATCAATGCCTTTTCTTGATTTTTAGCATCTGGCCGCCAACTGGAATCGCATCAGGAGCTCTAGGAGGACGATTATCCATATCCCATCGTTAGGTAGAACGCTTTTGTCTCTGGGTCTATCAGCAACCCCTATTACACACCGCATTATGGCTCCTTGATTGAGTTCAAGGAAGGCCTTGTTTTATTCAAATTGGTCTCGGCAGGAAAATGTTGTCGACATGATGAGAGTAATAACGCAGGGCCTTCACTTGAAACGGCGGCGTTTAATTTGGGGATTAAGCAAATAAAGTCATTATGTAGAGGCCGCTATTCAGCGGAGAGGTGATTTGCGGTAATTCGCTTCCCTCCGTATGAAATGAACTCAAAAGTTGTATTCTCTCCCCCCTCCCGCCGCCGCCCCTTTTTCTTCCCCCGCTGCCCTCCCCTTAGAAACCCCCACCCCTCCCTCCAGCCTCACAGACGGGGTTTCCGCCTGCCTTCCGCAAGGAGGGGATGTGGGTTTGCTGGCTTGGGTGCTGTTGCGCTGATAAGCCAGGATGCCTGCCTGCGCCCTGCTTTTAATCAAATGTGCAGTCAAAATGATAAGCCGCATTCTCTGAAATTATTTAGTTCTAATTACGAGCAGATGGGAGGGTTTATTTGCACCTTGGGCGCCTCAGCAAAAGGAAATGCTGTGGTGAACAAGAATAATTAAGAAGTTGAATAGTGGGGTGGTTTGTGTGTTTGCGTGCGCTTAAATAATCTGCAGCTCCATGTTAATTAGCACTCGGGTAATTATTTAATTACATTTATGAATTGGGGGGCTTAAGAGCCGTTTCCCTCTGCAGCAGTGGGGGTTTCTCAATCCAAAAGGATCTTTCTAGGAGATGGCTGAAAAGGGGAACCGCGGCCCACGTTTTGAAATAAACCAGCTAGCTTTCTTTTAATTGGGGGCCTACAGAAAACGTCTGTAGAGAAGATCTCCGAGCAGCCTTCCTTTTGATGGCAGCCCTCTGTGGCCGTTGCTGCTGCGGCTGTAGCATTTCCAGAGAGCAGTTTGTTGAACGGTTGATGGAAGGGCTGGCTCTGAGCATCTTTGGCCACCGCCCCCATAGCCCTCCTCTCCTCCAGCCCCCCTTTAAAATCTCAAGTGAAGCTTCCAGTTCGTTTAGTCAATGTTTATTACAGTCAGAGACCAGAGCAAGTTAAAAACACTCAAGCAATATCCCGTTAAAAATTCTAGAATTAAATAACAAATTACAGATAAAGCCTAGATCAAAAATCACAATTTGGCATCCCATCCGTCAGTTGCGCACGAAACAAAACGCAGCATGGCCTAACTATAATATCAATCCTTAAACTCGGAGGCCCATAGTCGTTAAATACTAAAATGCAAGAGATACTGCAAAAGGGTTTGCTGCATTAATATAATGTAAAATAGCTGTGATGGATTAATCACCTGTTTCAGAGGACTCCCCACTGCTGCTGCGCAGAATCTAGCCACTTGTGCTGAAGCTTGCACATCCAAAATTTCTCTTTCCTTTCTTTTTTTAAAGCAAACAACCTTTCTACTGCTTTTGATTGACATGCAAGCAGCACTTTAGAACAAGGGTCTCCAACCTTTGCAACTTTAAGTCTGAAGGACTTCAGCTCCCAGCTGGCGGGAGAATTCTGGGAGCTGAAGTCCTTCAGACTTAAAGTTGCAAAGGTTGGAGACCCCTGCTTTAGAACATCCTTAGTTTCTTAAAAACAGAAATAGGCAACATCTCATCTATCCTTCCAGAAATCCTGTCTTGGGTACCGTAAAAAGGCAGGGAGGTTTTTCAAGAAGTGCAAAGGATTAATGGTCTTGATATTATTCCCCCCCCCCCCACCGTCTTTATTACAAATGCAAAATATGCAAAAATATTAATCTCTTTTAAATAAATTATTGCTCTTTTTTGGAAGAGTTTTTATTCAGAAAATAAGATGGCAAAATATAACTAGAGAACCAGAATCTTTGGCATACTTGCAGTTTTAATAAATGTTAGATATGATAGATTTTGGAATATATGTCTTTGCCCAATCTGTGAAGAACATTTTTTTTAATTCTAAGGAATAAAACAGCTTTACCTGAGTTCAGAGGCTCCTGTGTCCCAGTTCCTGGAAGAACAAACTATAGCTGGGATTTGTGGCTTTCTGCTGCTACTATCACCACATTTGAGAGTCCTTGATGCCCCTAATAATAAAATCACCTTTTTAAAAACCGAACCTGCAATGATAATATCATACATGCTTATTCTGAAGTACCATTTATTGAACCCAAATTGTTAATAAACTTTCCCCCCCTTTTTAGTCAAGCTTTTTTTTTAAACCTCCCAAAAGGGCACTTAAATATGTTTACCGAATGTTTTTCTAATCGTTTTCTAACAGCTTCATCTTCAGGCAGAAGTTATACGTGATATGGACACGCTTGGTCAACTAGCTAACTAATTAACAACTAACTAACTAGCTTTCTCTTAGAAGGGTGCGCATGCCCAATACAAACTTTTTATATTCAAAAAATAAAGTTACCCTTGAATAAATTTAGTGATTAATTATTCTTCAGTTGTGCTATATTAACCAATAATGATACTGCAATATTTCATGAGCCTATATAAAAAGCTCGTGAGGATGAAAACTTTGAGAGTCATTTCATGCGCATTGATACTGAAAAGCCACATCGCTAGGTTCAATTTATGATAGAATAATATTTTGTGGTTTGAAATCATGCTTTGACTGAGATGTCGCTTTTGGTTTAAATTCCCCTCACATTAGAAATGCTCTTAAATTGAAAGTCGGGGATATTGTTAATCTGTGGGAATCCTCTCAGTTTTTCTCTTTTCTGGTTATTCAGGACCTCAAACAAATTGTACAGTTTAATAGTAGACACAATAATGTTGTGTCCTACAATTTCTCAAATAAATATGTGCATTTTAAAAACAAATGTGAACATTCCATTCCATTATTTTTGAATTGCATTGATATGAAAGAGCTTTTCATCAAATTAAAATGTGGCCTTCAAGGGGTGTTCCTTTCTAATGATATGAACAGCTCTGCCCCATAGCAGTTTGTGGGGCTCAATCTAATGGATGATTTTGCAAGCTTTTTCTTCTGCCAAATAATCCACCAACGTTCTATTGCAATGCTACTTTAACTGCTGAATAAGAGGTCTAGTTATCAATATTACAAACCTGGGAGAAGATGAAAAGAACCTCCGGAGGCTCAGTCAACTCTAGCTCAGTGTTGCGCAACTTCAACAACTTCAACAACCAGGTGGACGTCAACTTCTAGAATTGCCCAGATATATAGGCTGGGGAAATCTGGGAGTTGAAGTCCACCGACCTTAAAGCAGCAGAAGTTGAGAGGACGAGTTTGAGAGACTCTGATTTAGATCTTGCCCATCTATAAAGCTACAGAATCTCCTGTGATAGAAGTGAGAACTCCATGAATTTTGAGTTAAATCCCCATCAATGAAACCTGACCTTAGTCTGCCACCGTTTCCTTGGCTGAGGGAGTCTTTGAGACCCAAATGCTTTAGCATCTTGGAATATCCCAACCATATGAACCAGATGGTTCAAAGGTCTCCTTCCAGAGGGTTAGAAGACCTCTGAGGTCCCTTCCAGCCCTATCATTCTATGTTCTGTGCCTGTTTCCTGCCTTCATTCTCCATTCTTGCAGTTGGCCACACTGAGATACTTAGGCTTTTGACTTGAGGTTGGTCCTTGATCCCCATTAAGCCCTAGACAGAATCAGGTAGATCTATAGTATAAATTCGAAAATAAAAAAGTATGGGAAGGCTCTCCTGCTGTGATGGCATTCCAGGGCCAGGAATTAGATTCCTTGCAAAGCTGTTAAGAATTTTCATCCAGGTTTGCTTTTCGGAGTAGTTATACAAGTGACGCTCAAAATAGACTTATATACCCATGTAGTGTGGCTGTATTAATATTAGCCTTCTTATCTTTTCTACTATCTCCTGTTGGTATCTGGTGGTTATAATATTTTCTTGTTGTTTGTATACACTGAGAGTTTATGCACTACAGATAACTTCCTCATATGTCCAATTACACTTGGCCAATAAAGAATATTCTCTATTCTATTCTATACACACAGACACACGCACACAGAGAGGAAGGAAGAGATTGTGGTAGATTTTACTTTTCATTCAGGGTCAAACAAGTAACACTCATGGCTAAGGAATGGAGAAAATGTTTGGGTTTTTCCCTGTGCCTTTCGGCTTCTACCCGTCTCTGGAAATGCCGTTTATACTTTCTCTTTGCCTTGTTCTGTGGGTGAATTGTCTTTTGCACCTCCTGTTTCCAATAATCCGTGCAAGACCATTTATGACGACTTAAAAGCGTTTACGGGAATAAATTCTATTACCAGATGGGGAATTCCCCCCCCCCCCTCCCAATGAAATGTTTAGGAGCTGAGTATCAAGAAACTGGGACCTTGACTGTTCCATATTCTAAGGCATCCCAGTCTGCTGAATTGGATTGAATTTAGATGACTTTTTGATACCATTGTCTCTGAGAGCTAAATGGAACTTCAGTCTCCGGAAGCATATATATCCAATGATAAAAACAGATGTAGCTCATGGCAGCTGCCTTCAAAATCTTCCAGTAAGCCTTTTGAAGCATTTGTTTGGCAACTGCTGAAAACAGGCTGTTGTGCTAGCTAGAAGGTAATTTGTTTTCCTATAATTAATTTTCAGTTGTCAGATTTCATTCTGTGATCTTCCCCCAAAGCCAGAAATTGAATGGCGCGTCTAAAATGCCTCCTATCATGTTTGCCCAAAATGTGTACACGGGATACAACTTTTCCAGGTTTCTACAGGAATTTGAGATGCCTTTGCAAGATTCCAGAGGCCTTAATACACAATTTGAAGGACGAAGCATTATTTTAATCTTGTTAGCAAAACAGGCTGTAACAGCAGCCCATCAAACGTGGACTTATTAAGCAGCTCTTGGTATCGATTTTCTGACAAGCTGCCCTGCTGACAATTGATCTTTTTTTTTCTTTTCTTTTTAATACCAGGATGGTTTCTTTGCAATTAGCTTAATTTCAAAATCTTTCTGGATGGGACTATCCAAAAGAGTTAAATAGAAACCATTTTATAGGAATCATGCAATCTGCTTTGAAGTATTTATTTTATATCTTACTCACACATTCCCAGAGAAACAGGCTACAGCCATCCAGCCAGCGGTGTATTTGCGAAAACGCTCAGCGCATTACATCGGAAAGGGCCCAGCAAAACCCCTGCTTGTATTGTGCAATCCAGATGTCACCGTAATTGCAAATTAAAATGCTTTAATGCGAAAGGGAGAGCAAGGGAGAGAATATGTGTGTGAAAATTCAATTAATTTTGTTTTAACGGAAAGTGTTCTAGTTTTAATTATTCTATCAGGAAAAGACAACCGAGGCTTTAAATGGAGATGATTTTAGTATTTGTGATTTTAATTGTGTCAGTTTAGCTTCTCGGTTTTGTCTTGTATTTGCCATGTTTTTATATCAGCTGTTTTGAGCAGCATGCGAATAGAAAGGTGGGCGAGATAATTCAAATAAAAACAAAGACATTTGCTCATTATTTTAGTAAATATAGATCGGCATGCATCCTGAATTGTGCAATAAAGTTGCATGTCAATTTGTTACAACAATCCCCGTTAATAAACACTCCGTTTATTTGAGTGTTGTCATACTATCATTTTTAAGATCTAGTTCTATTAATTGCTTTTCATTACGATGTTCCCCAGATTTCTCCAGATCTTGCACTCAGAGAAATAATAGCAAACAAGGTAGTTAAAATTCATTTGAATTTTATTCAAATTGTGCAACCTTACTGCACAATTCAGTATACCGATTTAAAATTCATTTGAATTTTAACTGCATTTGAATTTAGGATGCTGCATTTCTTCTCTTTCTGATTATTATTATTTACTTTATTCATTGAACATGAAACTCAGCCAACTGAACATTTAAAAATGCTTTATAAATACCATTGACTGGTGCTAATGGTTGATACGGTTTGCTGCCAGCATCCTAGGTATCCACCAAGGACCTTCTTAAAATATAAGATGTTACAAGTATAGTTTTTTGCAGTTCCACTGGTGTTATTGTAGGAAGCTGTAATTTGTTGATATATCTTGTAAAATTCTTGGACATGGTGCCAAGTGCCCCGATGACAATGGGTGTCACTGTGACATGCTTCATCCATAGCCGTGTATTTTCGATGGCCAGGTCGCGATATTTCATTATTTTTTCTAGTTCTTTTTCTTCGACTCTGGCATCTCCAGGAACAGCGATATCTATAAACTGTACACTTCAGCCCTCTACAACCGTGATATCTGGTGTGTTGTGCTCCAAATGACAATCTGTTTGTATTCGAAAGTCCCACAAGATCTTCACCTTCTCATTTTCGATAACTTTTTCCACTTTATGTTCCCATGACTTTCTGGATACAGGTAAACCATATTTTTTACATAATGACCAGTGGATTAATTTAGCAACTCAGTCGTGTCTAGCTTTGTAATCAGTTTGTGCGATTTTGCTGCATTCACATATTAAATGTGAAACAGTTTCGACTTTGTTATTGCAAAGTCGGTAGTTTGGGTTGTCAGTGGATTTTTGAATCTTCGCTTTCATGGCATTAGTTTGTAGTGCTTGTTCTTGAGCGGCCAGTATTAAACCTTCCGTTTCTTTCTTGATAGTTCCCATCTTAAGCCATGTCCATGTCAAGTTGTCATCACATTTTCCTTCAATGTTTTTCAAGGGCTGCCAATGCAAAGCCTTGATCTTCCATCTATTTAATCTGTCATCCAGCTGTTTTTCCTTATATTCTGCCTTTGTTTCTGTTGTTTTTCTGCTGTTCTCCATTTTCACAGCCTGCAGCAATTTTTCTGTACTTTGGTTCACATAATCATTCAAACTTCATTTTTCTTCTACAGTTTGATGGATTTGCAATAGCCCCCTGCCCCCTATTTTTCTTGGCAGGTACAACCTGTCGTTGTCACTTCATGGATGTAAAGTGTGGTACATATTCAAAAGTTTGCGTGTTTTCCGGTCCAGGTTTTACAGTTCAGCCAGAATCCGACAGTTGATGATTCCAGCTGAATAGCGTATCACTGGAACTGCCCATGTATTAATGGCTTTAATTATGTTTCCAGCATTCAGCTTTGATTTTAATATTTTGCTGACCCTCCTGATGTATTCCTTTTGTGTTGACTCTTTGACTTTTTCATTCAAGATCTTATCTGCTTCCAATATGCCTAGGTACTTGTAACCATCATCCTATGTTAATGCTTTCACTAAATTTCCATTTCCCAGTTCTATTCCTTCTGTTTTTTCATTATTACTATTATTATTATGTGGTTAATCTTTGGTGAGATTCACAGCCTTTGCAGCTGGTTGGTAGCTCAACAGCTCGAGTCCTAACCAAGGACCTAGGAACCGTTAAGGTAACGTCGGAGGATATAAGTTGTAGGGTGGTTTTTTTGTAGAATCAGAATGTTCAAGAGGTAAATTTAGAATTTCCAAATAGCGAGGTAGGCCTTTAGGTCTTGCTCCAAGGGCTCCAGTTACAATCGGGACAACACACGATTTCTTTTTCCACAGTCGCCCAACTTCAATTTGCAAGTCCCGGTACTTTGTGATTTTTTCTTGCTGTTTTTCTTCAATTTGTGCATCACCAGGTATTGCAATGTCAATGAACCATACTTTTTTCTTATAATTATTATTGTTGTTGTTATAGGGAGATGCAGTTCTTGTCCCTAATTATTTAAAAGCCAGATTAGGTTTCTAGTAATATGTTCAAAAAAAAATCCCGTACTTTTATCAGAAAGCATGGCTGTGGAGCTTATTCAGAATGAGTCTAGTATGTTTTTTTCTCCAAATTTCAATTATTCAGAATGCAGTATAAGTACATGGTGCTCTTTTTCTTCTTTTTTGATAAATGAATTGGTCTTGCACAGGTTGAAAGTTGAGCTCAGTAGTTCTTACATTAGATTTCATTTTTAATTTTACTAATTTTTCTGGAAAATTTCTGAAACGTAAGAGCTACGCTGAATTCCCTCTCCCCAGCAAAAAAGGGGGGGAAAGAAGAGCATAGAACCTTATACGGATGTGATGCGTGTTAATCAGTTGGGATGTTTTCTTCCAGGATACAAGCAGTCCCTTCGCGAGGCCGACCCAGATTTCGCTGTTCATCAGGGATCGCAGTTCGGAAGGCTGTGCGAAATCAAAGGTAGGAAGGTTCTTTCCAGCAGCTCTGCCTCTCTTGTGCTTCCAAAGAAAAGAAGCGCAGTTCAGTGGATTCACATTTCTGAGCCAACAGAATTTTTGCCATTTTGAAGGTCTACATACTGCAATGGAGACGTTGGGCTTCCGTTTACCAGATTGCATGAACCCAGCATATTGTATCCTAAGCAGCACGTCCTAATTCTCCCACATTATTTTTGATTTCAAGAGGCAACGGGACTTTTTTTTGTTTTTCCTTGAAGACGTTTCACTTCTCCTCCAAGAAGCGTCTTCAGTTCTGACTGAATGGTAGAAGCTTCTTGGATGAGAAGCGAAAAGTCTTCCAGCAAAAACAAAGAAGGTCCAGGTGCCTCTTGGGGGGGGGGGAACCACCTTTGGGAGAGCGAGAACCTGGATGCCTGAGAATTTTCGTAGACACATCATAATTCAGCAAGCCAGGGCTTTGCATAAAGTACAAACCTAGTTAATGTATGTCAACTCCTATGCAAAAGTGCTTTTCAATATCTATACCAGTTTTCTCAACCTTGGCCACTTTAAGACGTGCTAAGAAGCCCTGATCTACACAATGTCATTGGATGTCATTAGCAGGTAATGTGCTGCCGTCCTACACACACAAACACGTGCGCACTGATGATGATACCTAACTTGGTAATGAAACATCTTCAAGAAAACCACCAAGCTCAGAGAACACCAGGGACTCCACAAATAGGTTGTGTGTTATGCGGGCAAGAGCAAACCCAGAAGTGAAATGGATCCGGAACCTGGCACTGAGAGTGTCTTTAGATGTTCCCTATTGGGAACATGAGATATCTCCCCATTGCTCCTGAACCAAATTCAAAGGGTTTGTTTCAACTACATGACTTGAATCCCGCCTGGCTAAAGAAGATGACATCCTGTTTTGCACCAACCAGCAATTCCATTCACCCTCCATCAGATGCTGCCTAGGAAGAGGGCTAGAAATAATTGAGGTCCAACAGCCACACTATACAGTGGTACCTTAATACAATAATACAATAGCAGAGTTGGAAGGGACCTTGGAGGTCTTCTAGTCCAACCCCCTGCCTAGGCAGGAAACATACCGTTTCAGACAAATGGCTATCCAACATCTTCTTAAAGACTTCCAGTGTTGAGGCATTCACGACTTCTGGAGGCAAGTTGTTGCACTGACTAATTGTTCTCAGGAAATTCCTCCTTAGTTCTATATTGCTTCTCTTCTTGATTGGTTTACAAGACAATACAATACAATAGCAGAGTAGGAAGGGACCTTGGAGATCTTCTAGTCCAATCCCCTACCTAGGCAGGAAACCCTATACCATTTCAGACAAATGGCTATCCAACATCTTAAAGACTTGCAGTGTTGGGGCATTCACAACTCTGGAAGTCTTTAAGAAGATGTTGGATAGCTAGTTGTCTGAAATGGTATAGGGTTTCCTGCCTAGGTAGGGGGTTGGATTAGAAGACCTCCAAGGTCCCTTCCTACTCTGCTATTGTATTAAGGTACCACCTTGATACTCAATTGTTTTGAAACTCATCAAATTTGGTACTCAACACATTTTGACGTGAACATTTTGTCCCGGTAGTCAACACACAAGTTAGAACTTATCGGTGTGGGCTGCCTTGTGACTCACTGCATCATTCTTTATGGGGGGAAATTTGTTTGGTACTCATCTTTTTTGGTGCTCATCACAAATCCCACACCGCCAGAATCAATTAACAATGAATACTAAGGTACCATAAGGACATGGTGGCTCAGTGGCTAAGATGCTGAGCTTGTCAATCAGAAAGGTCGGCAGTTCGGCGGTTCGAATCCCTAGAGTCCGCATAACGGAATGAGCTCCCGTTACTTGTCCCAGCTTCTGCCAACCTAGCAATTTGAAAGCACATAAAAATGCAAATAAAAAAATAGGGACCATCCTTGGTGGGAAGGTAACAGCATTTTGTGCACCTTTGGCATTTAGTCATGCTGGCCACATGACCACGGAGACGTCTTCGGACGGTGCTGGCTCTTCACCTTTAAAATGTCCGAGAGTCAGGAATGACTACACATATGTGCGAGGGGAACCTTTATCTTTACCTTACTAAGGTTCCAGTGTATGGTCAACTCTCTCCTCTGAGAATATCGTCCTTGGCTGATTTTAAGAGAAACCCCCAAACATAAAGTATTTGTATAAGTTTTTTAAAAATTGCACTTTTTCTGAATTGATACGATGGGTGCATTTGGTTTGATGTTTGCTTTTATAATTATTTGTTATTTTATTGTTTTGTCTGATTATGTTTTAATTAAAAGTTGCGGTTTATTGCTATTTCGTTTTGGGTTTTAAACCATCAAAGGCTGCTGCGCCAGGTGTATGTGAGCTTAAATGGTTCTTCTGATCATTTATTCCTGTTTTGTAAACTTTCCTATTTAGTTAGGAAGAGAACGGTCAGCCATTTGTCCAGAATGGGACAAGTTCTCCTACTTGGGCAAAGGGTTGGGCTAGAAGACCTCTATGGTTCCTTCCAGTCCTATGGTTTTAGGTTCTATAGTTGCAATGTGTTTTGGAAGCTTTAAAATTTTAAACTTAAGCTGAAAATTAAGTCTTGGTATCGAAGATGTACGAGTGCTATTGTATGTCTTCAGTCATGTTTAATTGCATTATTAAACATTATTAAATAAATAATAACTAGTCCATAGGTATGTGCATGTAAATCATGCATAATTTCCCCCTTAGTGGCTCTGGATAAATTAGCTCATATTTGGTCTTTGTTTTTAAAAAGAATTCTGACAAAAAGTGGGCGATCGGATTTCTGAGCAAGTTTTTTTTAATAAAGTTTTTTTTATTGTTTAACTTAAACATTCCATGAGCATAAGACACCTGATCATTTCTCCCTCTTAACATATCTTCTAATAAGAATATAATAATAATATTAAATATAATAATCTTAAAAGTCATATTAATAAGAATCATCATATTGTTTACTTCTCTATCTTATTTTTATTTATTTATTTATTTTATCAAATTTATACCCCGCCCTTCTCCTTGTTAGGACCCAGGGTGGCGCACAGGCATTATTAAAACCACAATAAAACAATATACATCGTTAAAAACATATTAAATTATTAAACCCGTGCTAAAAAACCCATTTAAAACTCTGCCTAATTACAATTTATACATAAAAAGTCAGAAACGGGGGGCTATGCTAGGCCGGCCTGTTGGAATAGAAATGTCTTAAGATCTTAACATGTTTTCTATATTTCACTGATTTCTATTTATTTCTAGCTTCTATTTTTATTTTCCAATCAATCATAAAATAACTCCCATGTCATATAATATTCAGTTTGTTCTTTCTCCTTTATGGCAAGTGTTAATCTATTCATTTCTGCGCATTCTGATATTTTCCTAATCACATTCTCATCAGTAGGGATCTCTCCACATTTCCAGTTTTGTGGGAATACAATTCTAGCTGCAGTTAATAGGTGTATAATTAAATATGCATTCCGTTTGCTATAAATTTCAGATAAAATCCCCAACAGAAATATTTCTGATTTTAAGTCATTGTGCTGCTTTATCATCTTTTCCAGTCAAATTTGTATTTTTGTCCAATATTTTTTTTTTTGCTTCTACACATGTCCACCGCCTATGATAATATGACCCAGGTATCTGGTGGCATTTCCAACATTTATCTGACTTATCTTTAAACATCTTGGCCAAAGTCCCCGGTGCAAGTTTTACAACTCTGCAGGAGATGGGTGGGTATCGGATGCGTTGGGTATTGATGTGAGGTTGTGTACTTGGGGGAGGGGGCAGAATAAAGTTCCCATGTACCACTGTTGGCCAGTCAACGTGGCACTCAGTACAAACCCTGGTTTATCTTCATGGGCACGTCTCAGAGGTTTTCCTGGCAAGGGTGATATGGAGGTTTTTATGAATGAGTGCAATGAACGTCTACTTGGAACGTGGGAAAAAGCATGGCCGGAGGAGTGAGATTGTGATTGCAAAGGTGCTGCATTGTCAGAATCTGACCTGTGAACCATTACCCAGCAAGCTTCCCAGGAAGGACGCAGGGCAGTTGATCTATGTCTCTCTAAAACAAGGCTGGAGAACGATGGTCTTTTTATGACTTGTAGACTTCAACTCCCAGAATTCCTGAGCCAGCCATTGTGGCTGGCTCAGGAATTCTGGGAGTTGAAGTCCACAAGTCATAAAAAGACCATCGTTCTCCATCTCTGACCTAAAGGGGATCAACGTAAAATATTCCTTTTTGTTTGTTTGTTTTTCCTCTTCACTCCTTTAACAAAAGAGCGAAAAAATATTAATTTGTCAGTGGCCAAGATTGCAAGCTACCCAGAATGACACAGTCTACATGATTCATGTATATTTCAGCATCATTATTATTTCATAAATGCCATTTTGCACAAAAAAATGTATTCTCAAAATTTATGGGAGCCTAAGACAATAACTTAATTGCCTTTATATATTATGAAGGCACTAATGTTGTTTTGTCCTCAGTGCAACTCTTCTATAGCGTGGTGTTTATTTAAGGGAAGATTTGTTACCTCTGAACGAGTTAGAAAGTTATAGGCAGCACGGAGTCACACGTGGCAAGCAGGCAGCTACGCAGACTGAAGAAGGGGTTCACACATGAGGTGTCTAGCCCGTGATTCTCTGGAAAAGGGGGGGGGTTGGCTCTCTATATACAATTATAGCTATACATTCACATAATTATTCTTTTTTACATTTGCCATTCTTACACATTTGTCATTCCATTTATAACATACTGTTTGGGTTGCTTCGTTTATCATCCCTCACCTCTTTTGACACCACCTTCTTTTCCCTTTCTTTTCTCCCTCCCTCCTTTCTCTCCTTCCTTCCTTCCTCTCTCCTTTCCCTTCCTTCTTCCCTTACCTCTCCCCTACTCCTCTCTTTCTCTTCCTGCTCTCTCTCCTTCTCTCCTTCTCCCTTCCATCTTCCTCTCCTCACTTCTATCTTCCTTCCTTCCTTCCTCTTCCTCTACTCTACTCTTCTCTTCATTTTTCTATTGTTGTAGGTGTCTCTTCCAGCTCTTAATTTCTATTTTCTTTCGATGCTATTTCCGCAGATCCAAAAATAGTTGAATATCTTTTCTCATTCCCTTTCCTTCTCAAATCTATCCCGATTATGTTTTTCCCCTTTGTATCTTACTTTTGAATATATACATATATTATTCGTTTCTTCCCTATTTCCCCCCTCTTCCCCCACTTTTCTACTTAATGGTGTATTGTCTGAGTTCCATATCTTCCCTTACTTTCTTTTCTCTAACCATTCATAAAATCTTCCCCATGTCTTGAAGTCCACCAATTCCTCTTTATCCTTTATTTTCAAGGTTAATCTGTTCATCTCTGCACAGTCTAGACGCCCATGATTCTTGAAGGAGCATCCTAGAAAACATCCCAAAGGTGCTTTTTTTAGCAGAAAAATGGACTTTCTTGTTTTTTCTTCTGAAGACGTCCAAGAAGCTTCTTCAGCTCTTAAAGGATAGTGGGGAATGGAAGCTTCCTGGAAGCGAAACGTCTTCAAAAGAAAAAACCAGAAACTGTCATTGCCTCCTGAAAAAGCACTTTTGGACAACCATGATTGGGGGACTGAGAATTTCTACAGAATCCCAGATAATACTTTTTTGGGGGGACCGTTACATTCACTGTGTCTTTACTCTGTCCTGCAAAATGAACGTAACGGTGTGTTATCCGAAGATAATGGCAAAGCATCATTTTATTTTATTATTAAATTTATACCCCGCCCTTCTCCTTGTTAGGACCCAGGGCGGCTCCTAGGTTAGGACCCAGGGTTAACTCCGCTACCCTCAGCATTGTAATTTTGATGGTTTCATTTAAGGCCCTGCCACCTTGGCTCTCTTTACACTTCTGTCCAAAGGAAGCTTTCCATATGATTTAGTATGTCGAAGACAGCAGAAGCACAATAAACTAAGCCAGTGTTTCTCAACCTTGGCAGCTTGAAGATGCTGGCTGGGGAATTCTGGGAGTTAAAGTCCACACATCTTCAAGCTGACAAGATTGAGAAACACTGAACAAAGCCAAGCAAAGAATGAAAAATTCTTCCCACTTGTCTTTTGATCTGCCGTTCGTTTCCTTTTGGCTTCCGGCTCATCCAGCTGTCAAAAAGCACCCAGTGAGCCTTCTGTTTTGCTTGCTGTTGGTGGCAAGATAGGGCTACTCATTTTGCACCTGTATGTTCCTTTTTCTCCCCTTGTTTGGACAACACAACTGAGTTTTCTAAAGAAATCCTTCCTTTTTCCATTGTAAATGCATGGATTCATAGTGGACTTTGCTGGCTTCTCCTTTGGTTGCCTGCCAATTTCAGTAATCTCATCTTGAAAGAGCAGATCTCTCTCAAAGGATGTTTAGAGGAATAGCCATCATCTCAGGGCCTTCTCTTCATAACAACTATGCATTCTCCCTCTCCATCTCTCCTTCCTTCTCTTTCTCTCTCTCTCCCCCTGTCTCTCCCTCCCCATCTCTTTCCTTCCCTCTCTCCCTCCCTCTCCTCCCCTCTCTCTCTTTCTCTCTGTGTGTAGGCTCATATTACACTCCTAGTTATCATTTCATCGAATTCTGTTTTGCACACATTCTTCAAATCGATGATGATGATGATGATGATGATGATGATGATGATATATCTTCTTATTCTGACACAACTACTAGAACAGCTTGCCTCTGGAAGTTGTGGGTGTTTCATCACTGGAGGTTTTTAAGAAGAGATTGGACAGCACTTTGTCTGAAATGGTACAGGATATCCTGCTTGGGCAGGTGTTGGACGAGAAGACCTCCAAAGTCCCTTCCAACTCTGTTCTTCTGTTATTAAAAGTCAGTACCTAAGAGAACCCGAAACTTTTGCTGATCTTCCGCCTTTCTTTATTCCTTTGATTTATCTTGGATGCTGAGGCATTAATTCCCAAGGGGGGGGGGACCTCCTATCCTGATCTTGCAAAATACTTAATCTCGTGCAAGTACTTAATTCACCTGCCCACTTATTTTCTTACTATTGTGAAGCTTGGTCTCCGGGGCTGAGATGTTCTTGTCCCCATCTGCTGAAGATCTTGGAAAGCTAAGCGGATGCAGGCTGGTTGTGAAGCAAATGCCATTTTAAGCTACATCAGCAGAAGTACCATTTCCAAATCATGGGAAGTAATCATTCCATTACAGCCTGCTTTGATCAAAGCCTATTTTAAATACTCTCTCAAGTTCTGATCACCACATTTCAAGAAGGATTCAGAATAAGCGCAGTGAGGAGTAGAAATCAGTATGAATCCTGGGAAATCCTGGGAAAAGAGAGGGAAGGAATTGAATATATTTAAGCTTAAGGTGAGAAAAGAAATACTGTATATTAAGATGCTTCCAATAAAAATGGAACTGGGGGGCTTTTAGGTTGCTTACCTCTGCGGTGCCACAGACGCAAAGGAGAAGTACTTCTAAGGAGGCCTTCTAACTGCTACATACTAGGACCTTCTTTGGAAAAGAAGGTAGAAAGCAAGACTTATTTATTTATGAGATCTTTGCTGACTTCTAAGAGCCAGTAGCTGACCTTTGTGTAGTCCAGGGCTTCACAACCTCAGCAAGTTTAAGATGGCTGGGGTTCATCTCCCAGAATTCCCCATCTAAGAGTGCTAGTTGGAGAATTCTGGGAGTTGCAGTCCAGCCATCTTAAAAGTCGCTGATATTGAGAAACACTGATAGAGTCTGTTGAACTTTTTTTCCAAACCACACACTCTTCCTTGTCAAGCCACAAAGCCAGTTGTGTTACCTGAGATTTTGTGCTAGTATTTTGCAGACTTCATTCAGTTGTTCTACAAGTTGTTTTGCCTTTAGTAAGCAGGATGGAGCTGAGGAGTCAAAGGAACAGCAAGTTAAAATGCCTCCTTTCTCAGGTGATGGGATAATGGGAAACCTCAAGCGATGTTACCTTTTTGTCAACGATTATCAGTGTGTCTTGTTGTTGTTGTTGTTGTTTTTCTCCCGTTAAAGATCCAAATGTGGACGTCATCTATATTTGCCCCTTGGAATTAAGTGAAGAATTGCTGCGCTACTACCATAAACTCCTGGGTTTGCAGCCAGCCGTTCGGTCTGGGAACCCCGAGGATATTGGTGACCTACAGGACAGGTTCAAAATCCTCACCCCTGAAGCCATCAACAGTTTTCCTGTGAGTTTGTATCTTCTAATTACTATAGCTGGGGGGAATGCCGTAAAATTAAATTGGAAATTTTATAACTTGCAACGCTCTGGTACCCATCAGTGAAATATTATTGCAAGTGTTAAGAGCTGCACAGATTAAGTGACTAGTTAAAAAGAGTGTTAGAAAGAAAAGCCCAGTTGAGTTTGTCAGGCTGAAAGCTGAGCTCAGCTAAGGCCTTCACTGCGGATTTCTGCCCAAAGCCTGGCCCCTTTTAAAACCATGAACCTTCAGAGGTTGACCACATTATGGAAAGCCAATTGCACAAAATGCTGCTCACATATCCCGTGGCTGAAGTGTGCAGATAGTTCCTATTTTCTATTATATATTCTTTTTTTATACACACACAATTATATATGTGTACTGAGTGTGTGTATACATATACACATAAAAATATAGAATATTTTTATCTACACACACTGTGTGTGTGTGTGTGTGTGTAGATAAAAATATTCTATATTTTCTATTATATATTGCCCTATCCCCAGGTACAAATAGTTACACCTGATAGTAGGACAAGACGCAGTGGATGGAAGCTTGTTAAAGAAAGATCCAACCTGGAACTAAATTCAGAAATTTCCTGAATCAATCAGTAGAAAGGAGTGTCTCCAGTGGGTGCTCCAACAGTGGAAATTTTCAAAAATAGACTGGAGAAGGAATGGGTTCTTCTGCTTGAGCAGGGGTTGGACTAGAAGACCTCCAAATCCCTTCCAGCCCTATGATTCCTTATTTATTCCTTATGCACTATTTATTTAGCGTATGATGAGAACATACCAGAAGAGAAGTCAACATGTATACACAATCCATGTAATTATAGGTAAACATTCTATACGTGTATCGCAGTGGCCTCAAAACTGGGTGTCCAGTTCAGCTGTCCAGATGACCACCTCTGGCGTGGCTTCGTGCAGATCTTCTAGGGAAGCAGAGAATGCAAGTTGTCGCGGCCAATCTTGCACAATGTGTTTAATAGTTTCCACCGCCACCACTACCATCAGGGATTTGCAAGCAAAATAAGCTCAGATTTCTTAGACGACATCTTGGGGGTCTGTATTCATCAGCAACAAGGGGAGTCTTTCCATCCTCACTGATTCAGGGCAGAGGCCCATCTTCCAGTGTCACACCTGATTCTGTTCAATTTCGGCCAGAGGGAGCAAGGCAAGTCAAAGGCTGGTGGTTTGGCAGAGGGATCACTAATGGTCAGGTCACAAGGAGGCACCCTGGATCCTTCCTCTCTCTGGGTGTTCTCTGAGTTAAATTAAGTGAATAGCAGTTTTCTATGCTGGCCTATGGGATGTCAGTCTTGTGTCTCCGGTATCAGACCTCTAAAAACAACATAAGTTCTGAATTGTTCTGTGTTTTATGCTTCTTCAGCCTCTCTTGTTTTTATTATTATAGCAAAATCCCAATTTATGACTTTCCTTTCCATGCTCTTGAATTACTTTCTGTTTTTAATTGAGGGGTGCGGGATTAGTCGTAGTTTTGAACCCTTGATTCCCCAGCCTGTCAGTCCCCAACTCTCAGCCTAACTTATAACACAGGGGGGTGGTTGTGGGAAAAATAGAAGGCACCTTCGCTCCCTTGAGCTATTTATAAAAATAAGTAAGGTGAGATTAAAAAAAGAAATAAAAATAATAATATACCCTCTCTAAAGCAGGGGTCTCCAACCTTTGCAACTTTAAGTCTGAAGGACTTCAGACTTAAAGTTGCAAAGGTTGGAGACCCCTGATCTAAAGAAAGGATTCTCTGCCCCCCTAGATTTTTTGGATCCCGCTGCAATGCAATAAATGTGGGTCCTAGGCAAGTCCCATAAACTCTGTTGGTTGGGGATCTTGTCTGTATCCCAAGGGTTGTTTTTTTTTATTTCTGTGCATGAAATCTAAATCCTTTTCACTGCCAGAAGATTTCTGGGCCATTATTAGAACTATAAAATTACGATGCCGTTCTCTACGAGAACTCAGTTTGTGTAGTACTATCACAACAGGCATATCTGCCAGTTCTTAAATTTTGTGCTGTTACAAGCTTGTTTGTATAGTTTAGCCGATTCATTGTTTTATGCAGACACTGTTAAATACATGGCTTGCTGCCACCTTCCAGAAGCTGTGATAGAAGGCTTTGTTTGGCCAGAAGAAAGAAGAAAATTGTGGCTCACAACATCTGGATTGCTGAATGCAGTTTATTAGCTTTGTGTTGCTCATTTGTGTTGTGTATTATATAAGCAGTAAGTTTATTACTGACCATTAGAAATGAAAATAAACATAGCCCCCTCCCTATCCACATGTGCGTGGGGCATAAAGAGTACATTTTCAGGAACTTGGATGAGCAGGCGATGAATTCTTTATCAAATTTTTAGTAAATATTTGGGAATTTTAGTAAATATTTGGGAATTTTAGCGCAGGGTTTTCTGTTTAATATGCCTTTTAGTCAGTATTTATGTATGTTTATTGTTCTAAATTTTGTATTTTTTCTAACTTTTTAAATTCCCTGTATTTTTTCTAACTTTTTAAATTCCCTGTGCCCCGCCTCGAGTCCCTTCGGGGAGAGAGAGCGGGTTATAAATAAAAATTATTATTAATTATTATTAAAGAATGCTAAACCCTGGGATTAAAGTTAGCACTGCAAATGTGATGAGAAATGGGCATTAATAGTCATGTACAGATAGTCCTCGACTTACAACCCTTCATTTAGTGACCATTCCAAGTTACAACGCCACTGAAAAAAGTGACTTATGATCTTTTTTATACTTCTGATTGTTGCAGCATCTCCTTGGTCACGTGATCAAAAATCAGAGCTTGGCAACTGACCCATATTTATGATGGTTTCAGTGTCCTGGGGTCATGTGAGCCACCCGGGGGACTTTCTAGACAAGCAATGGGGAAGTCAGATTCACTTCAATGCTCTCTACATGGGGCTCCCCTTGAGATGCACCCAGAGGCTCCAGCTAGTGCAGAATGCGGCCGCACGGGGGATCCTGGGAGTCTCTCGATACTCCCATATAACACCTCTCCTGCGCGAGCTGCACTGGCTGCCTGTGGCCTTCCGGGTGCGCTTCAAGGTATTGATAACCATCTTTAAAGCGCTCCATGGCACGGGACCTGGGTATTTGCGAGACCGCCTCCTACCCTCCATCCTGTCCACTCGCACAGGGAGGGCCTCCTCAGGGTGCCATCTGCCGGCCAATGCTGGCTGGCGACCCCCAGGGGAAGGGCCTTCTCTGTGACGGGTCTGGCTCTCTGGAATGACCTACCCCCCAACATTCGTACCATCACGGACCTGCGCCTCTTTCGCCGGGAGCTCAAAACTCACTTTTTTCATCTGGCGGGCCTGGCTTAGATTTCAATACAAATTGTAGGGATTTTAGTAAGGGTTTTTAGATGGGTTTTAAAGATGTTTTTAGCATGGGTTTAAATTTAATATATTTTTATTGTAGTTATATTGTATTTTTGTATTGTTCTTAATATTTACCTGAGTCCCTTCAGGGAGATAGGGCAGGATACAAATCCAATAAACTTAAACTTAACAACCATATTGCTAACTTAACGTTTGCAATGATTCACTTAACAACTGTGCCAAGAAAGGTTGTAAATTGGGGCAACACTCACTTAGCAAATGTCTCACTTAGCAACATAAATTTGCGGCTCAATTATAGTCATAATTCGAGGACTACCTGTATGTAAACATATCATCAGAGTTCGGTCAGCATAAAATGCAACATCAGAGATTTGCAAGCAAAATAAGCTCAGATTTCTTGGAAGACATCTCTGGATCTGTATTCATTCATTCATTTATTATTTATTTATTTGTTACATTTATTTGCTGCCTATCTCGCTGTGGGGCTACTCTAGGCGGTTTACATTGATAGAAGAGAGCCTGAGCTTCCTTGGTCATTCTTTGGCACTCTGGGGCCTTTCAGAAGTAGATTACAGATTAACAGAGTTGGAAGGGACCTTGTAGGTCATCTAGCCCAACACGCACACATCCCGCAGCCAAGCAGGAGACCTTATACCATTTTGACAGATGGCAATCCAGTTTCTTCTTGAAAGCTTCCAATGATGAAGCTCTGAAGGCAACTTCTCTTCCAAGGGTTGATGGTTCTCGCTGTCAGAAAATTCCTCCTTATTTCCATGTTGAATCTCTCCTTGATCAGTTTCCATCCCTTGTTCCTTCTCTGGCCTTCTGAGGCTTTGGAGAATAGCTTGACCCCTTCCTCTCTCTGGCAGCCCCTTAAGTATTGGAAGATGCTCTCCTGTCACCCCTGGTCCTTCTCTTCCCTATGTTTTAGCCTCCAGTCTCCTAATCAACCTGGTTGCTCTTCTTTGACCTTGATTGTATCCCTCTGTTAATGCAATTTAGGATTGCATTGGCTTTATTGGCTGCTGCCACACATGGCTAGCTCATATTTTAATATTTAAGTTGAGGATGAGATGACATGAGAGGGTGTCTGTATCTCTGAAAAAGCATCAGGGCTCTGGTGTTTTGGATCCAATGCCATCACTGTGACAATTGATCTCAATACAATACAATACAATAGCAGAGTTGGAAGGGACCTTGGAGGTCATCTAGTCCAACCCTCTGCCTAGGCAGGAAGCCCTATACCGTTTCAGACAAATGGCTATCCAACATCTTCTTAAAGACTTCCAGTGTTGGGGCATTCACAACTTCAAACTGTTCCACTGATTAATTGTTTAGGAAATTTCTCCTCAGTTCTAAACTGCTTCTCTCCTTGATTAGTTTCCACCCATTGCTTCTTGTCCTTCCTTCAGGTGCCTTGGAGAATAGTTTAACTCCCTCTTCTTTGTGGCAATCCCTGAGATATTGGAAGACTGCTATCATGTCTCCCCTGGTCCTTCTTTTTATTAAACTAGACATACCCAGTTCCTGCAACCGTTCTTCATATGTTTTAGTCTCCAGTCCCCTAAACATCTTTGTTGCTCTTCTCTGCACTCTTTCTAGAGTCTCCACATCTTTTCTACATCGTGGTGACCAAAACTGAATGCAAATATTCCAAGTGTGGCCTTCCCAAGGCCTTATAAAGTGGTATTAACACTTCCCGTGATCTTGATTCTATCCCTCTATTTATGCAGCCTAGAACTGTGTTGGCTTTTTTGGCAGCTGCTGCACACGGCTGGCTCATATCTAAATGCATATATTTAGATTTTAGCATATGATAGTGTTAAGCTTTTTCTAATTATCACTATAATTAAAGGGGGCAGATTTATAGTGGCTTTACCTGCAATGCAATGCCATGCAATTCAATACGATACAATGCAAGTCCCCAGGAGAATGTGCTCGAAATATTACCAGTTGGTTAGGTACACAGCCTGTCTTACTTGTTTCTGCTGTTGCCAGACTCCTGCACAGATTTATGCTTTTATCCATTTCTACGTATTTTTCATTTATTCTTCCCCTATTTTAGGCACACTTTATAGCAGACCATTTTACAGATTATAAAGACAAAATAGGCTTGCTACTGAGAGTATCATTAAGAGAGAGTTTCAGGCAATCCCAGATCCCAGATGAATATTCCAGCACAATTTATGTTCACCAACAACCAGTTTTCTGATACACAGGTTACACGTTGTGAAGTTGCACTGAAAATAGAATTTGTGACACATTCCAAACTTTCCTCTCCTCATCTTTTAAACAAACCCTTTTGACCTGAATGACGGTTGCAAAAAGGGTTTGTAGCTAACGAAACTATTTATTATCCTGTAGAAAAGAATACCGCATGCAAAAAGTGTTTTAACAAATGAATTCATTTGCTGAAAGAGGCGTTCAAAATACTGATCTTGGTAGGCTGAAATACCAACTCGGGCGGCTTGGTGTGCATTCTTCATTTTTAATTTTTTTAAAAAAATTTGGTATTGATTTCCCCCCCCCTGACGTGGTAGAATCAAACGATGCCAGAAGTGTTGAGATGAATCACTGTTATCCGAGGGCTGCGAGCTTCTCTTCCGAGTGACAGAAGGAGAATTCCGCATGGATCAAATAAATACAGATGTGTAGTAATTAGTTTTATTCCCAGCGAGCCCATTTCCGACACACTAAAGATGTGAGTGATTATGGAACCTCACCCCAACAGCTTTTATCAATTTAAACTGCTACGCTACAGGATAGGTCATAACCCAGCCTGCTATTAATAATGTATTTATTGCACTCAACATTATAAATTAGCTCGGTGGAAGGAAGAGAAAGCTCACTTCTTAACGAGAGTCATGTCCTCCTCCTCCAGAACCGCCCCATGTCCCTGGCTGCCTTCTTGAAATACAGCCCTAAGACCCTTAAAAGGGTCAGAAACCTGGTCCAAGGCCAGGAGGCCTACATCGTGGGAGGCCTCCTGAACCAAGATGACTTGGAAGTGGCCGATGCGCTAGACCTGCCCATTCTCGGCTCTGATCCGGAAGTGGCTCATCTCTACAGCACCAAGTCGGGAAACAAAAGGGTCTTTGATGCTGCAGGAGTTCCAGTGCCTCCCGGGCAGTACGACATCTATAGCAGGCAGCAGGTAAGACCGGCCACAGGTTGAGCAGGTGAGGAAATCTGAGCTGAGACTATTCGGATGCGCCATTTCGTTTCCTTCCATTCTTACTTGGATAGGGCTCAACGTCTGCGCCCAAAGTCCCCGAGGACTGCGGTCCATAATTGACTCAGCCCCGGAACTCAGTTCCTGAATGGTCAGTAAGGGAGTGTTATGGTATATATAGGACCTGGGTACTTATGAGATCACCTTCTGTCACCGAGAGCCTCCCACCGGCCCGTACGCTCCCATAGAGAGGGTCTCCTCATGGTGCCGTCAGCTAAACAATGTCGACTGGCGACACCCAGGGGGAGAGCCTTCTCCGTGGGAGCCCCTGTCCTCTGGAACGAATGGCCCCCGGAGTTAAGAATTATCCCTGACCTACGCATCTTCTGCCGTGCTCTTAAAACGTTTCTTTTTCAACAAGCCGGGCTGGCATAAATACGAATTTTATTAATCTTAATTGGGTTTGTTTGGTTTTTAACTTATTATGGGCCAAATTATTTAATATGTTTTTAAATTGTTTTAACTTTTGCATATCTGTGTTTTATTTTGGCTGTACACCGCCCTGAGTCCTTCGGGAGTAGGGCAGTATAAAAATATTTAAAAACCCACTTAAAAAACCACACTCCCGTATGAGCAGTGGGCTGGACTAGAAGACCTCCAAGGTCCCTTCCAGCTCTAGTCTAGTCTACTCTAGTCTATTTATTCTATTCTATTCCATTCCATTCTATTTACTTTTAGAAATTGGGCTTATCACAAATCTATTAGAATTTCAACTGAATTTTATGTCACACGGCAGATTCAGTGAATTCAGAAAGAAATATTGTTATACATTGCTTAAATACAAATGATTAGTTTTTGATTTAGAAACACTCAGCTGAACCAGATCGTGCACTATAAATACATGTCAACCCCAGTATAAGTTATCTGACTGTTGCCCAAGCAGCTATGAATGCTTTGTAATTGGTCTTCAGTGTTTCTAAGTCAGGGATGTCCAAACTTGGGAACTTTAAGACTTGTGGATGTCCAAACTTGGGAACTTTAAGACTTGTCCTAAGTGCTTAATAGCAGATTATTCTGCAAAGATGACAAATGTTTCACTCTCCTGGAAAAGTGTGTGATTCTTACACCCTTCCACAAATAGTATGACTTCATTATTTCATTGCTTCTTACACAGCAGTCATTGAAGCTATGTGACTGTCAACATGGCTCGTGAGAATTAGGACTTCCTGAATGGTTGTTTTGATCTTCCCTCTCTGACACCCTTCATGTGTGCTGAATCCTTAGTGATGCTTGGACTTGCTAGGGGTTCTGGGAGTTGTAGTCCAGCATATCTGCAGGACACCCAGTCAGGGAAGGCTGCATTACACAAGCCAAATCGAAACTCACCAGAAATGAGCCCCGACAGCAATGACAACATAGATGGCCATGACCTTGGGAGAAATGCTGCTTAGGGGGAAAATCCAATGAGAGTAGCAATAGCCCTCAGCTGCATGATGGGCAGAGAGAGTTTTCCCTGTGCCCATTATACCTAGTTTTGGGGCTGTAAAGGAGAAGCTTTGTACGTTCAGACTTGCACAATTGTGCGAGATCCAATCTGGGTCAGTCACCGGGACCAGAAGGTTTAGTCTTCCCAATTTTCAGACTCGTGCTGGAGCCCATCCTCAGAGAATGAATGTGACCCAGATTGGATCGTGCAACATTATCCGGGGACACATACATTTGCCTTCATTGGTTGCACAATTCTGTTAATGTAGCCTTACAATAAAGCAGAATTGGTTGGTCTGGTCGTGTTTCCTTTCTGGTCTGCTCGGGAAGGCTGTCTTCAGTCTTGAAAGTCTGAAAATACAAATCTCCCACTGTCTCTTTTACAGCCAAAGTAATCGGAGGCTCCCTTCTGACCCTCTTGCCCCACTCATTGCGCAGCTGCAGGCTATGCCTTCGCTTATCTGACTGTTCCCGAGGCAGCATCTCCCACCACCTCGGTCTCCCAAGGTCTTCTCACATACCATTACAGGAAGCTAACCTTTTTTATTCAAGGCATTGATGTAATGCCCAGGTTACATGTCTTGGTGCTCTTTCCTTGACTTCTTTTAAGGGGGGGAAATGTTTGGGCAATAAGTATTCTGCAGTGCAGAGCACCAACCTCAAGCTTCTTTCCTCTACTTGATTCCACACAAAAGATAACCTCTGAAAATAAAAATGCCAATCAACTGCAGCCCTGGTTATAGTTTGCCTCCTTCCGATGATGAGCATTGTTGATTTGCCATGGTTTTATGAGAGGGCCAACAAAGTCTTCTCCAAGTTCCATCTGAGGGCCCCATTTTGAGACCTGACAACAGTGTTTCTTAACATTGGCAGCTTTAAAATGAGTGGACTTTAATTCCAAGAATTCCCCAGGTAGCCATACGAGCTGGAGATTTCTGGGAGTTGAAGTCCATCCATCTTTAAAGTTCTCACAGTTGGGAAACACTGCATGACACTAATCTTCAGTCTGGCACCAGAAGTGTTTGCTTGGAAGTAAGTTCCGTTGAAGTTAATGATATTTTTTCTCCAAGTAACTGTAATAACAATCGCTAATTGTCTGAGCTTAACAAGCATCTGAACAATAATCCACAATACATTTTTTTCATAATAAAGTTCCCAAAGAGTGGACTTGAATTATCCTGCAAATGCATCTGCATACAAGAACTCATTTACATACTTATTGAAGCAATGTGCCGATTTCATAGCTATCTAAATTTCATGGAGAATTCCTTGCTTAATTTGCTAATATCTGCAATTGTTTTAGCAACCCCCACCCCCACAAATCACAATATGCTTTTATGAATTGGGCATCCAATGAAAAGATTTCCTTGTTAAGGTTTTTTTGTCTCTCTATATTCTCCCCCAGTTTTATAGGGGGACATTTGAGGCTGTGAAGACCGCAGCTCATTCTTCATGGAGAGTGTATGTTTTGAATTAGATTCTGGGGTGATTAATTGATTAATTGTTAATCAATTAATCACCCCATTGATTAATTGTTCTAACTGTCAGGAAATTTCTCCTCAGTTCTAAGTTGCTTCTCTCCTTGATTGATTTCCACCCATTGCTTCTTGTTCTACCCTCAGGTGCCTTGGAGAATAGTTTGACTCCCTCTTCTTTGTGGCAACCCCTGAGATATTAGAAGACTGCTATCATGTCTCCCCTAGTCCTTTCTTTTCATTAAACTAGACATACCCAGTTCCTGCAACCGTTCTTCATAGGTTTTAGTCTCCAGTCCCCTAATCCTCTTTGTTGCTCTTCTCTGCACTCTTTCTAGAGTCTCCACATCTTTTCTACATCGTGGCAACCGAAACTGGATGCTGTATTCCAAGTGTGGCCTTACCAAGGCCTTATAAAGTGGTATTAACACTTCTCGTGATCTTGATTTTATCCCTCTGTTGATGCAGCCTAGAACTGTGTTGGCTTTTTTGGCAGCTGCTGCACACTGCTGGCTCATATTTAAATGGTTGTCCACTAGGACTCCAAGATCACTTTCACAGTTGCTACTATTGAGCAAGGTACCACCTATACTGTACCTGTGCATTTCATTTTTGTTGAGAAAGGTATCGTTTACTAAAGGTCAAGTGGATTACAGTAAATCAAAGCCAGAACTGAGGTTCGCGTGCCAAATCCCGAGGGATAACTTTTCCCCTCCCAGACACTTCCCCTTCCTGGTTCTCTATTTACACACACGCTACCCTATCACAAATCAGTTTTAAAAGACATGTTTTTGAAACAGTCGTTCCTGCAGCTGCATTCTTCTCCCAGAGAAACGACCTTGAGAACTCCCCATGCTTCTTTCCATCAGTTTCACTTTCCCCCAAGCATTCACCCGTCCCTCCAGGGTGCATGGCAGACCGGCATTGAACGATTGCAAAGTGCAGGAATGTGGTGGAAGTTCTGATGGTACCCGATTGACCCTATAGAAATTAAGAGTCTCCTACAGCATTAGACAGAATTGCTAAAGAATTACAAGGGAGCAAGGTATAAATATGGGGTCACTGGTGGCCTCTGAGCACGGTGGTTTTCTTGCAAACATTTCATTACCAAACTAGGTAACGTTATCAATGCTGATGATGTTGCCTAGTTTGGTAATGAAACGTCTGCAAGAAAACCACCAACTCAGAGAGCACCAAGGAGAGCACCCCAATTCAACCTTGAGCTGTACATGTTCTTTTCTATCGATATAAACATAGGGAGTTTTCAAATGATTCATTGCAGTTGAATCATATAGAGCAGATGTCTTCAAACTGGGCAACTTTAAGACTTGTGAACTTCAACTCCCAGAATTCTCCAGCCAGCTCTGATATAGAGCCTATGTACTAAATTTTCTTGCCCAGCACTCAGCACATCTATGTTCCAGATAAGTTTCCAGCTTCTGCTGATGCCGCGCAAAAAAATATCGGCTCCCAAAGTTACAGCAGTTTTACGTGAAAAAGATGTCTGGAGGACAGAGAATTTGGGGTATACAGCTCTATGCGTATTGCTTCCATTTGGGCCAGATCCTATCGGTGGGAGCCAAACTGGATACCCTCCTACAGGCATTCAGTCTCAACGTACAGATGCTTGCTGGGGAGTTTGCATCATTAGAACATCATTGGGCACTTCTCCAGAGTGAGCTTTCCAGAACGAAAACACCTGAATGGGTCTCCTTCCTGCCTCAAAGCATTGCTTTTTAATGTGTGGTTTTTCGTTTTAGTTTTCAAGGATTGAAGGATTCTGGAACACCAGCAGAGCAACCACGAACAATTACGTTAATACTTATTTATAACATTCACTTTTCCAGTTTTCAATGAATGATGATTTTAGAAAAAAATCCACTCCCTGTTTGTATTGTAGGAAAACCTAAAGATGTTAGGGCCATGATGGCGAACCTATGGCACAGGTGCCACAAGTGGCACGTGAGCCATTTCTGAGGGCACGTGAGGCGTTGCCCTGTCAGCTCCAGTGCACATGAGCATGCTGGCCAGCTGATTTTTGGCCTTGATTTTCGGCCAGTTTTTGCACTCCTGAAGCCTCCAGAGGGGGAAAAATGGTCCAACGGGCAACCTGGAAGTCCATTCCTGAATTTCCAGTTTGTGTGTTGGGCCTTTTTTTGCCCTCCCCAAGCTCCCAAAAAGCCACGTGCACATGCGCAGGGCAGCATGGGGTGTCACGTGTGCATGCTCAGGGGACACGGCATGGGAGGCATTGTGGGTGTGGGCACATGAGCGCACACAATAGCACGAGCCTGTGTGCTTTGGGCACCCGAGGCGAAAAAGGTTCGCCATCCCTGTGTTAGGGGTTGAGGCAACTGCCTGGAAAAAGTCTCAAAAAGCCAATCCTTGGCTGTATTAGAATGCTCCCTGGGCTGTGTGGCTTCTCAGCCATCCTTCCTTTATAATGAGTGGGCACCTCCCATGGTTTGGAAGGTTGCTATTTACTCAGTACCAGAGACAATAGCTACCCTGGCAGCTGATTACTTTATGAGGTCAGACATCCTCAGCTGATCTATGAGTTTCCATCCTATATCCCTATAATCCCTATAATGACCGCAGGCATTTTTGCAGGTTTAAGAACTATAACCTCACCTACCAACCGTCCCAAGGCCTCCCCAAGAAGAGAACCCTTTGATTTGTAAGGATGTTAGTGTCAGCCTCCGCTTTGCTGTTTTGCTTCGGCTGCCATGTGAAACGGGGAGGGAGGGGCTTTGCTATTAGGGTATGGGATTCTATGGTGCAGGAGAGAGTAAAAGTACTTTTAATTCCATCCAAAATGGAGTTGAGGGTTTTTTTTCTTGGTTATCGTTAGAAGCAGACCTGACAGTTAGTGTAAGAATGAGGATTTTCAGGGGAGCAGAAAACCTTCCTTCCTTCCTTCCCTCCCTCCCTCCCTCCCTCCCTCCCTCCTTCCTCCTGTTAGGAATGTAATCCTAGTGTTGGGTTGGCAATATATATAAGTCATGATTGGAATATTGTATCTGTAACTTTAAATGCTACAGTGAAATGTGATTGGCTGCTGTTTCCTCAATCAGCCATAAGAGGGAGCCAGAATCACTGTTAGAGGCTGGTCCTTGGATGATGGCTGCTCTGTATGTCAGTTATTGATCAGCGAGAAGAATCGTGAGTTGAGTAACTGTAAGCCAACGTTTGAGTAATTGAGTATAGAGCCTATGTACTAAATTTCCTTGCCCAGCACTCAGCACATCTATGTTCCAGATAAGTTTCCAGCTTCTGCTGATGCCGCGCAAAAAAAATCAGCTCCCAAAGTTACAGCAGTTTTACGTGAAAAAGATGTCTGGAGGACAGAGAATTTGGGGTATACAGCTCTATGCGTATTGCTTCCATTTGGGCCAGATCCTATCGGTGGGAGCCAAACTGGATACCCTCCTACAGGCATTCAGTCTCAACGTACAGATGCTTGCTGGGGAGTTTGCATCATTAGAACATCATTGGGCACTTCTCCAGGGTGAGCTTTCCAGAACGAAAACACCTGAATGGGTCTCCTTCCTGCCTCAAAGCATTGCTTTTTAATGTGTGGTTTTTAGTTTTAGTTTTCAAGGATTGAAGGATTCTGGAACACCAGTAGAGCAACCACGAACAATTACGTTAATACTTATTTATAACATTCACTTTTCCAGTTTTCAATGAATGATGATTTTAGAAAAAAATCCACTCCCTGTGTGTGTTGTAGGAAAACCTAAAGATGTTAGGGCCATGATGGCGAATCTATGGCACGGGTGCCACAAGTGGCACGCGAGCCATTTCTGAGGCCCCGCGAGGCGTTGCCCTGTCACCTCCAGCGCACATGAGCATGCTGGCCAGCTGATTTTTGGCCTTGATTTTCGGCCAGTTTTTGCACTCCTGAAGCCTCCAGAGGGGGAAAAATGGTCCAATGGGCAACCTGGAAGTCCATTCCTGAATTTCCAGTTTGTGTGTTGGGCCTTTTTTTGCCCTCCCCAAGCTCCAAAATAGCCATGTGCACATGCGCAGGGCAGCATGGGGTGTCACGTGTGCATGCTCAGGGGACACGGCATGGGAGGCATTAAATTGTGGGTGTGGGCACATGAGCGCACACAATAGCACGAGCCTGTGTGCTTTGGGCACCCGAGGCGAAAAAGGTTCGCCATCCCTGTGTTAGGGGTTGAGGCAACTGCCTGGAAAAAGTCTCAAAAAGCCAATCCTTGGCTGTATTAGAATGCTCCCTGGGCTGTGTGGCTTCTCAGCCATCCTTCCTTTATAATGAGTGGGCACCTCCCATGGTTTGGAAGGTTGCTATTTACTCAGTACCAGAGACAATAGCTACACTGGCAGCTGATTACTTTATGAGGTCAGACATCCTCAGCTGATCTATGAGTTTCCATCCTATATCCCTATAATCCCTATAATGACCGCAGGCATTTTTGCAGGTTTAAGAACTATAACCTCACCTACCAACCGTCCCAAGGCCTCCCCAAGAAGAGAACCCTTTGATTTGTAAGGATGTTAGTGTCAGCCTCCGCTTTGCTGTTTTGCTTCGGCTGCCATGTGAAACGGGGAGGGAGGGGCTTTGCTATTAGGGTATGGGATTCTATGGTGCAGGAGAGAGTAAAAGTACTTTTAATTCCATCCAAAATGGAGTTGAGGGTTTTTTTTCTTGGTTATCGTTAGAAGCAGACCTGACAGTTAGTGTAAGAATGAGGATTTTCAGGGGAGCAGAAAACCTTCCTTCCTTCCTTCCCTCCCTCCCTCCCTCCCTCCCTCCCTCCCTCCCTCCCTCCCTCCCTCCCTCCCTCCTTCCTCCTGTTAGGAATGTAATCCTAGTGTTGGGTTGGCAATATATATAAGTCATGATTGGAATATTGTATCTGTAACTTTAAATGCTACAGTGAAATGTGATTGGCTGCTGTTTCCTCAATCAGCCATAAGAGGGAGCCAGAATCACTGTTAGAGGCTGGTCCTTGGATGATGGCTGCTCTGTATGTCAGTTATTGATCAGCGAGAAGAATCGTGAGTTGAGTAACTGTAAGCCAACGTTTGAGTAATTGAGTATATGATTCAGGACTACTTATCACTTGTTTGTGAAGAAGTTTCTCTTACTTACTTTGTTTTTCCAGCGCAAGTAAAAGTCTAGTTGTTTTACCTTCAGTGTCTGTGACTGTTAGTGTGGATACTTAGCAACATATTCCTCGCTCTATTCTGCTACACACACTTTCGGTCTCCTAACAGAGATATCCTTAACACTTCCTTCCTTGCTCCCACCCTCCCTCCCTTGCATTCACTCACTCACTCACTCAAATCAGTAAATAAACATTGCCAAAATTCAGCAACTTTGCTAGAAAATCTAGTCTGGGTGTGCTAAGTGAAATTGGGGGCCACAGCCTGTGAGCCTCTCATTAAATGAAAAGTAGGTAATGCAGGAAGGTCAACTTACAGCCTGAACTATTAATCATAATTATATAAAAATAATATACAACAGTGTGATGTGCCCAACATATTGACCGCAAGGTTATTGTCATTGTTTTGAACTGTACCCTGAAATTCTACTTTCACATCTATTTGTCTCATGTTATTTTTATTTCCTGCTGTGAGCTCCTTATGAAATATTGACGGGAGGTGTTAAATAATCAAAGGAAGGTGACAATAATTTAAGGCACAGTTCAATTTTCACTTAAAGATAGCTCATAATTCTTTCCATTGGTGCAATCTTTACAATTCTATTGATCCATTTCATTTCTGTAGGGGTCGTCAAGAGAAAACCCATTTATTGGACTTTCAGAAGGAGAAAATAATGAGACACGGAGGAAATAAATAATAATTCTATGTGGATTGTTCAAATAATAAAAGATTCCTTAAATTCCAGTATATGAGCCACTGTAACAAATTCCTCCCAAGTCAGTCTCTTTCAAAAGTTTATACTTTCCATCTCCTTAACAAGGAGTATTTTTCTATCTAGTAAAAAAAGGCATAGCAGTACATTTCAAATACTCAGTATTATTTGACTGTTTGAAATTATTGTTTGAAAAATACTGTTTCAATATTTGAAATAATTAATTTCAAATAGTTTTTATATAATATGTCACCATATTATTAAAAAAAGATGTTGAGGCTCTGGAAAGAATGCAGAAAAGAGCAACAAAGATGATTAAGGAGCTGGAGGCTAAAACATGTGAAAAATGGTTGCAGGAATTGAGTTTGTCTAGTGTAGTGAAAAAAGGACTAAGGTTGACATGATAGCAATCTTCCAATATCTAAAGGGCTGCCACAAAGAAGAGGGAATCAAGCTATTCTCCAAAGCGCCCAAGGGCACGAGAAGAAACAATGGATGAAAACTAATCAAGGAAATAAGCAACCTGGAACTAAAGAGAAATTTCCTCCGTGAGAACAGGTGGAACAGAAGTTGCCTTCAGAAGTTGTGGGTGCTCCATCACTGGAGGCTTTTAAGAAGAGACTAGATAGCCACTTGTCTGGAATGGGATACGGTCTCCTGCTTGAGCAGGGGGCTGGACTAGAAGACCTCCAAGGTTCCTTCAAAATCTGTTATTCTGTTCTGTTCCTGATCATATATTATCTAGTGACCTTACGTTCCTCCTCTCTTGGTTTTATCTCTGTGTTGCACAAAACATCTGACAGAGGTTTGGGACATGACTTACAGAAGGAGAAGGACTAAACCGGAAAATAAAATCTTCGCATTTTTCTCCTCCAGATGATCGAGGCCCTCAGTCAGCTGATTATAGACAACATAGAAGTGCAACGTTGGGTGTTCAAGGTGGATAATGAATTTGGGGGAAACGGGACTGCATTTTGTGACATTGCTAAGCATCTCAAATGCCAAGATTGGATTATGAAGGAGCATGATCGATACGGACCAGAGATATGGATCAAGAGATGGGCTCATGTAAGTCACTTTCGATTTCATAAATTTTGAGCAGGTGATCCAGAATGCAGCCGCGCGGGTAGTTTTGGGAACCTCTAGGTTTTCCCACGTAACACCACTCCTGCGTGAGCTGCACTGGCTGCCTGTGGCCTTTCGGGTGCGCTTCAAGGTATTGGTTACCACCTTTAAAGCGCTCCATGGCATGGGACCTAGTTATCTGCGGGATCGCATCCTGCCCCATACATCCCTTTGGCCGATTCGCTCCCACAGAGAGGGACTTCTTCGGGTGCCGTCCACCAGGCAATGCCAGCGGGCGACGCCCAGGGGAAGGACCTTCTCTGTGGTGGGCCCAACCCTCTAGAATGACCTACCCCCCAAAATCAGAACAACGACGGACCTCCGCTCCTTCCGCCAGAAGTTAAAGATTCACTTCTTCCATCAGGCCAGCCTGGCCTAATGTTATATTCCTAGCCGCAGAATGAAATTGTATAATCAGAATTTTAAGGGGTAATTGTTAGGGTTTTAAGGGTTTTAATAGTGATTTTAGCACAGGGGTAATTTAATTCGGTTTTAACATTTTGTATTTTGTATATTGTTGTATTTATTGGATTTTTAATTTCCTGTGCACCGCCCCGAGTCCCCATGGGGGAGAGGGGGGCGGTCTATAAATTAATAAATTATTATTATTATTATTATTATTAAACCCTGGAATGGAAAGTCCAGAGGATACTTCTCCTTCCAGGCTGTCTGCTCTGGATCAGTCACCATTAGAAACTCTTCTAATTTTAGCAGATATTAGTTTGGTAAATATTTAGTAAATTCATCAGGAATTCAGTGGTAGCTGTTTTCAAACAGCACTTTGATTAAGGACAAATCAGGTTGACAGGTTGACCTCATATTCTGTCACCTTAACCAATATTAATAATATTAAACCATAGTGGCATAATATTTTGTGGAATAAGAATTCACACTTGTATACGGAAGTTCTTGCAAGCGTCTACTAAAATAAATGAGTTAGTCTGCAGAGACTATGCTGTATTTTTAAATCTTTGGGCAGAAAAGAAAAGAAAACTTCAAGGAAGCACAATAGAAGTTTGTGCGATGTATGAAAACAATGCACTCTTCACTCCCGGAACACTTACCTGAACTTCCGTGCCTTAATAGAAGTATCTTCCTATCTACCCATCATGCCTCTTATCCCAGTCATGAATCCCAGGGCTCAACTGCCCCTGAAACACCCCCAGATGCTTTTTCCAAAAGGCAGTTGCCGTTTCTTGGGGGTTTTCTCCCTTCAAAAATGTTTTGCTTCTCATCCAAGAAATTTGCTCAGTTCCAACTGAAAGCAAACGGAACTTGATGATTGAGAATCTCCATAGGCAACTCCTGCTGTAGCTCATCCTCTTCCTCCTGAGGTAGTCCTTGGATTATGGCTCTGAGATTGGGACCAGAATTTCCATTGCTAAGTTGCTAAATAGAATGACCGCCACACGGGGTGAAATCCAGCAGGTTCTGACAGGTTCTGGAGAACCGGTAGCGGGAATTTTGAGTAGTTCGGAGAACCAGCAAATCCCACCTCTGGCGTGGGGTGCGAATGGAGATTTTGCAGTATCCTTCCCATGCCACCCCCACCAAGCCACACCACATCCACCAAGCCACGCCCACAGAACCAGTAGTAAAAACAATGGAATTTCACCACTGCCGCCACAGTTCCAGTAGTCCCCATTGCAGTTGTTAGGCCAGGATCTCGTGCTTCTCTGCCCTGCATGAACTGCCTCTGCTTCGACTCCCCCCTCCTCCCAGCTCTCACTGGGAGTTCTTGGCCCTTTGCGACGCCTTGTAGGATGAAAACTGGATAAGCAAGCAGAGCCAGCACTGGGCTCCCCTGCATCCCTCTGAAGCCCACAGGCTGATTCTCCAGGGAAGCTTCCAACACAAGCTAAAGAGCACCCACTGCACCTCCAGGAAGCCTTCATCCTTCTGCACCCTTCAGTTCTGCCACCGCCCCAAACACAGCTGCCACCTTCACCCAAGGAGCCACCACTGCTCTCCACCCCACCCCACCGTGCTGTCCATGGTCTGTGGGCTATCGCTTCTCATGCCAGTAATGGAAGATGGAGGGTCTTTCACCATCCCACCTCCTTCCCCGGCTCCACTCCCCACTGCCTCTCCCCTGGCTGGGCCTGGCAAGCTCCATGGGGCAGATGAAGCTCCACCACCGGGAAATGCTTGCCAGAGATATCTCAGGTTGCACCCTCAGCCAGCATTTGGAGCAGCAGGACGAAGAAGACAACATGGGTGATACCTGGTGGCAGTTGGGGCAATGGGCAGGTGGTGAAGTGCAGGCTGCACAAAAACTGGGCAGATGGCAGGGAGATAGGTAGGGCATGGAGGGTTAAAATGGAGGCAGAGGAACATGACTGTGGGAGGCTGTGATCAGTTAATGAATTCAGATTGATCACCAAATGCCCACATTTTGACCACGTGACCGCAGGCTACTTCCACAGCCAGAACCTTGAGAGCTGGTTGTAACTACTATTTGTTCAGCGCCTCTTAACTTCAAACAGTCACTGAACAAATAGTTGTAACCCAAAGACTTTCTCTCTTGTTATTGCTCTACTCTGAAGGTCTCAATAGTTTCATTTGCTTACTGATTGCCTCTTGTGCAGGCAGTGATTTCGGCCATTCTGAACTTCCAGAAACTAATCAGAGGTTGAGTACAGCCCACCCCTAGACCCTCTTTTATGTCCCAGGTACTAGCCCGAATTGAACCAAACGAATCCAACAGAAGAACGTAATTAAATTGGGGTCATTCTAATGCAGCTTTTAGTGCAGTCCATGAGACTGCTAAGAACAATTGGCCACAAATTGGAAAAACAAACAAACAAACCATCCCATAAAACTGTTATGGAATAGAAATGAATGGCAGAAAAATAAATTACAGAAAATGAATGACACTGTTTTGATCCACTGGTCTCTAAGTTGTGGCTCTTGGTGGATCTCTGTGAACTGACAATGGAAACAACACATCCAGGTGCAGAATTAAAGTGAGATTTGTGTGTGTGGAGGAGGTTGGCAACCTGAGCTTCCAAACTCATAAAATACTGGATGATGCTGCCCACGTTTTCCTAATGTCTTTTTTTCCCCTGCTGTTGGGATGTTGTGGTTGAAAAATTCAAAATATAGAACATATAATAGTCCTGGAAAATAATGGAGAAAAAAAACACCTGCAAATAAATTTCCAACCAGAGGATTCACAGATTTCAAGAGTTTAAACCATGGGCAGGGTTTGATGTCAATAATAATTCTGTGCTGAAGTTAATAAAACTGGCACTTTATGTATCTATCCTTGCAATAAGTACACAGAAAACAGCAAAGCAATCCCAAGGACAGCTATAAAATACTGCATGAACAATAAGGTACATTCTCTTTTTTTTAGTACAGGTGGCCAAGTTGGAAAATGTTAATCACATAGTCCTCACTTAACCACCATAATAGTGTGGTCATTAAGCGAGACATCAGGTCACTGGGACGGGCTTTCAACCTCACCTCCACTGGGGCTGTTCAGGAAATCACACACATTTGTTAAATGAGACATTTATTTTTTATTTTATTTTATTAGACTTTTATACCGTGCCACTCTCACCAAAAAGGGACTCGGGGCGGTGCTATAAAGCTATAAAGTTGCTATGGAATAGTATACAGGTAGTCCTCAACTTACGACCACAATTGAGCCCAACATTTCTGCTCCTAATTGAGACATTTGCTAAGTGTGCCTCGCCCCATTGTACAACTTTTCTTGCCATAATTATTAAGTGAGTGAATCACTGCAGTGCTTAAGTTAATAACATGGCTGTTAAATGAATCTGGCTTCCCCATTGACTTTGCTTGTCGGAAAGTTGCAAAAGGTCATCACATGACTCCAGGCCGCTGCGACCGTCACAAAAATGAGGAGTCAGTTGGGAAGTATCCGAATTTTGATCACACGTCCATGGGGATGCTGCCACGATCGTTAAGGATCAAAACCGGGTGCGCTTCGAGGTATTAGTAACTACCTTTAAAGCGCCCCATAGCAAGGGACCTGGTTACCTGCAAGACCGCCTCCTGCCATCAAATACCTCCCTCCGACCAGTTCGCTCCCACAGAGAGGGCCTCAGGGTGCCGTTGGCCAGACAATGTCGGCTGGCGACCCCTAGGGGGAGAGCCTTCTCTGTGGCGGCTCCTGCCCTCTGGAATGACCTACCCACTGACCTACGGACGACCACAGACCTGCGCCTTTTCCGTCGGGCCTTGAAGACCCATTTATTTTGTGTTGCTGGCCTGGCATAATTTTTTTAATGGTTTTAGTAGGTTTTATTAATGGTTTTAGAAGAGGCGTATTATTTAATACATTTTTAAATACATATTTCATGTATTTTTATATTCTATATCACTGATTTTATTGCTGCCTGTACACCGCCCTGAGTCCCAGAAGGGGAAAGGGCGGTATAGAAATTAAATTAAATTAAATTAAATTAAATTAAATTAAATTAAATTAAATTAAATTAAATTAAATTAAATTAAATTAAATTATTAAATTAAATTAAATTAAATTAAATAATTAAATTAAATTAAATTAAATTAAATTAAATTAAATTAAATCTGGTCATAAGTCACTTTTTCAATGCTGGTGTAATTTTAAACAGTCGATGAATGAACTGTTATAAGTCAAGGACTACCTGTATAAGTCCAAGTGCTAGTGCTACAGTGGGAGGTTCCAACTGGTTTGGCCCAGTTTGGCCGAACTGGTAGTGGTTTAGCGGCCTGTGTCGCTGGAACCGGCAGCAACCCAAGCCTGCCACGCCTCCGAACCGGTTCTTCGGGCGGCACCATCTTGTTTTTTGCATCTGCGCATGGGCAGAACAATTCGTATTGTACTGTGCATGCGCGCGCAGTGCACATCAAGTGCACAACATCCACACAAGTGAACCGGCAGTAGTGCCTGCCAGAGCCCACCCCTGTAGTGCTAGTGCTAGTGCTATATATCACACAGAAGGCGGTCAATTTAGGATAAATGTCTTGAACAGCAAGTTTCCCATAACAGTTAAATTGCAGATTGAAAGTTGCTCAGATGGATTTTGGATGCTCTACAGCAGGGGTCCCCAACCTTTGCAACTTTAAGTCTGAAGGACTTCAGCTCCCAGACTTCTCCAGCCAGCTTTGCTCTGGGAGCTGAAGTCCTTCAGACTTAAAGTTGCAAAGGTTGGGGACCCCTGCTCTAAAGAGTTCTAGGCATTCCTAACTCCTGAAACTGTACATAAGTTCCTGAGCATTTCATCTGCATTGGAAGAGCCATTGGGTGATTGGTAGGTGTGAGTCAATCAGGTGCCACTCCACCATCACCAGGCTACAGAATAGGGCCAGGGGTGGGCAACTACGTCAACTTTACAACCTGTGGGCTCCAACTCCCAGAATTCCTAAGCTGGCATGGCCGGCTTCAGGAATTCAACCAGAATTCAGGAATTCAGCATAGCTGGGTCGGGAATTTTGGGAATTGTAGCCCACAGGTCAAAATGTTTCCATAGTTGCTCACCCCTGGAATACAGAAACATCTGCAGTGTGTTTAAAGGACATAGTAGGAGAACATGTTGTATTAGCTCTACAGTAACCAGAAATGAGGGAGTCTGCTAGCACCTTTTCAGATGAACCGATTTTATTGAAAGATTTCTGTCTGATGAACCACCGTTTGCTTCATCAGATGCATCAGATACAGTGAGCTGTAGCACATGAAAGCATCTGCCCTTTAATGACATCCATAGATTTAATACTTTCTTCAATTAAGGTAATCAGTTGATTAATTTTTTTTCTGTTTAATAAAGGAACGGGCTTTTAATCTGCAATCCAATAGAACACCGAGGGCCTGAATATTATCATCATAATTATCAATATATTATATCATGCACATCTAGCTTTTTTTAAGCACTGACAACTTCGTTTTCCTGTTTTTGCTTTTGAAGCCAAGCAACAGGCCAGCCAAACTCACACATAATGATAAGTTTTACAATTTTGTGATCTTAAGAAACAAACAAAACCTCTTAAATTTCTAAAAATTAATGTAGTGGAACAAACTCTCTTTTCACTGGGAACCCCCTTTATAAGGGTTTCTTCTCATTTCATTCTCACAACCATCCTGTGATGTTGCGTCCGATGAAGTGAGCTGCGGTTCCTGAAAGCTGACGTATTTTAATACAATGTGTTAGTATGAGGATGTTTTACCAGAGACCTCCTGATTTTTGGCTTACTTTTAGAACCCCTCCTTAATCAGAGTCAGCACAACAGCTTAGCACAATGATTTTGCATTGCATCATCAAATCTAAACATACATTGTGCGAGTGAGGGACTGAGCCGTAACGGAGGGCTGTTGTGATGACCCAAACAAAAGCACAGGAAAGGGGATGAAGGCGCTTGATTTCTAACCCTCTCACCTTTCCATTTTCCATGCCTTTTCCCCCACTCTGCATCTGTCTTCCTTTTAGAAATAAACGGCAATCTCCATTGAGTATTGCCTCTGAATGCCGAGGATTAAAACCTCCCTTTGTTACGGAATGCTCTTGTAGTACTTCTGCGTTTAGATATCAAAGCATTACTTTATGAGCATGGGCATGCTTTAATGTCCTATTACAGTACGGAGACCTGCTTTTGATAATGAAGACATTGTGTCATTGACTTAAGCTGCCAGATACCAAACATATGCTGGCAGGTTATTAAAAAAATTCAGCTTTGTGATAAAAGACTATCCTGCAGGCTAAGAGTACATGGCAAAGGACTCTCCATTCCAGTAGAGTTATTAGAAATGAGAATATGACTCTAAGCACTAAATTATGTTAATACTTACAAATAGCATCATTTGCATAGTGGTTTATGACACGATCCCAAGGTTTTTTTCCCTTCATCGGTATGTAGCAGGGCAACGATTAAGCATAAAGCCGTTTATAGGAGTTCCTACTGTGTGTTGCGATTCCATTTTAAAACGTAGGCCAGCTGTTGGATCCTTGAGACACAACGATGACCATCCCGACCAGGATGCACATCTGACGATCTTGACTTCAGCATCTGAAAGCACATAACTTCAAGAGAAGATTGATTGTCCAAGGATTTATAGAGTCATTTCAATCTCAAGCATACTCACCATCAGTTCCAGTAGTTAGATCTGTGGCAGCTCTCTTGTAGGCTTACAGGTATGGAGCCTGGGAAGAAGTTCATTGATGACCATTGATGAACTAACTTCTAAACAACCTTGGGACAAAATGAGAGATGGGCTGGAGCAAAACACCCTGGAAAGAGAGAAACAAGGAAGGCCATCCCGTTTAAAACTCCCAACAAGATGCAGTTCAGTGGCAAGAAAGGTTAAGACCCAGCACTTAGACAGGAAAAATCAGGTGTGCAAGTACAAGATCGGTACCTGGATCAACAGTAGTGCCTGTGGACAATCACTCAAGTAGGAGTCAGCACTGTGTTGCAGCTGCCAACAAAGCCAACACAATCCTGAGCTGCATAAACAGAGGGATAGCATTAAGATCACAAGAAGTGACAATATTGCTTTATACTGCCCTAGAAAGAACACAAAGAAGAGCAACAAAGAGAATTAAGGGCCTGGAAGCTAAATCCTACGAAGAACAGCTAAATGAATCAGGTATGTTTAGCTTAATGAAGAGAAGGCTGAGGGGAAATACGATAGCAGTCTTCAAATACTTGAAGGGCAGCTACAGGGAAGAGGATGTCCATTTATTTTCCATAGCACCTGAGGGTAGGACAACCAGCAATGGGTAGAAACTCGTCAGAGGCAAATCCAACCATTAAGCAGAGGAACAGCTTGCCTCCCGGAATTGTGGTGCTCCATTGCTTGAGGTTTTGAACAAAGGCTTGGATAACCATCAGAAGACCTCCAAGGTCCCTTCCGGCTCTATGATTCTGGAAAGAAATGAACTCATGGTTCATGAGAACGTGGTTCTTTGTGAAAGATTGGCTGGCTTTGGAAGGACTTGGGGCTGTAGGAATTGAAGTCTCAGTAGCAGATGCTTGCAAGAAGCAACAGGGGGTAGCTGTCACTTTCCTGCTCTTCTCTATGAGCTTCCCAAAGACATTTGGCTGGGCACTCCAGGAAACAGATGGACCTTTGCTACCAGGCTGCCAGGCAGTTTATGACTTCTTAGTGCTTGTGATTTCATTCTCAGATTCCGGGCCATGGAAACAGGCCTCACACTATCATCCTCTGCCAACCATTTCTCATGAGTCATTTCTCCCGGGGGAACTTCGTCTTCATGGTTTTAACTATAAGGGGGTAATGTTTGTTTACCCCAGGGTAAGAAGCAAACTAGCAAAGAGTCTTGTCAAAGCCCCCGAGCTCCGGAGCATGACTGTGGATGAATCACCCCAGCTGTGCACCCTCTAAGACAGTCATTCTCAACCTAACGGCTGGCTGGGGAATTCTGGGAGTTGAAGTCCACGAGTCTTAAAGCTGCCCTCTTTGAAGACCCCTGCTCTAAGGAGATAGATTTCTTCAACCCAGAGTGCTAAATAGAACTATCCCAATCAATTCAGTATCAGGGATCGGGCCCATTTCCAGAGGGGGTGGAGGGAGGCAGAGATCTACATTTGGAATGATTTCTCTCCCAAAACTTTGAAAACATTCTTCCTTAGATTGTGCCAGAGTGGAACTCTTGTCTAAAGCAGCATTGATCTCAGTGGTGGGTTTCTGCAGGCTCGCACCTATTCGCGAGAGCCGGTTGGTGAAATTTAGAGAACCGGTGAGAGGGGGTTCCACCTGCATACCTGGAAGTAAATCTGGCCCGCCGCTGCCAGTGACCCAACAGGAAGGAAAGGAAAGGAAAGGAAAGGAAAGAAAGAAAGAAAGAAAGAAAGAAAGAAAGAAAGAAAGAAAGAAAGAAAGAAAGAAGAGAAAAAAAAGAAAAAGAAAAAGAAAGAAAAAGAAAAAGAAAAAGAAAAAGAAAGAAAAAGAAAAAGAGAAAAAGAAAAAGAAAAAGAAAAAGAAAAAGAAAGAATTTATCATCACAATTGAGTCCAAAATTTTGGTTGCTAAGCAAGAGCGTTGTTAAATGAGTTTCACCACATTTTAAAAGGTGGCCACTCCCACCCTGTCACATGACTGCCAAGCCACGCCCACAAAATAGGCCACACCTACAGAGTAGGTTCTAAAAAATTTGAAACCCACCACTGATTTATCTAGTCCAGTGGTGGTCAACCTGGTCCCTACCGCTCACTAGTGGGCGTTCCAGGTTTCATGGTGGGCTGTAGGAGTTTTGTCCGATACTGAAGCATGTTCCTTTTTTAACTTAATGGACTTCCCTACTTTATCAATCACCATTACTGTGGAACCGGTGGGCGGATAGAAAATTTTACTACTAACAGATACAAAGGTGGGCGGTAGGTATAAAAAGGTTGACTACCCCTGCTGTAGACTTTATTTATATGTGAGGAAAATAGATGAAATAACCATGTTTTACCTAGATAAAATATATTGATTGACATGTAAAAACAGTGTCCTTCAGACAATTTGCCCTTGATGGATTTGGCTTTTTTCTAACCTCATGCGCATGTTATGGAAAATGAAGGCTAAGAATACAAGGCAAATTCTTTTCTGGTTCACTGTGGCAGTTTTCATGTCTACATTCCCCCTTCTTCTGCTTAAAACAGCCATAGTTCAACCACCATGAGCTCGACTGGATGCCTCAGTGACACAGAAATATTGATATTTCCCCCCCCTCCCATCATGCATAGACTCCACCATATGATTGGGGAAGGAGGATTAGGGGGTCCTTTACCCCTGATCCCCCTAAAGACAGCATCTGTACTTAACTTTCACCAGATGCTGCCGGGAACAATGACCGGCTCTCGTCATAGCTTTTGTGCCATTGTTACATCGGAAGACCCAATTGTGGTCTTAAACCAAGAAACCTGGCCTCTGCGGCCGTAGGATTTTGATAGCTGCCTCTGAACATCATGTAACTTAATAGTGGATGCTAAAATTATATTAGTTAACAGGAGAGGTCTCCGCTATTCTCTCCACTCCACGGCTGTCGATAGGATGTCATGTTGTGTTTACCGATTACATCAGAAAACACGCTGGGTCGGGGCTGCTCAGCTGGCTATTATTATATTTAATGCGGCTACTGGTGTTCAGATTTCAGGTGATTCCCTGATTCCTTAGTAAAAATAACAAGGCACCGCAATTATGTCCCTTGGTTAAATTCCTAGGACCTTCGATAATCAGATATGCAAGCTGTTGGCTTACATGTCCTATTGATTTAATATTCTTCTAATCAGTACATAAAGCTATGGGCCTGCGGTGTTAATTTTTCATATGCTTACAAAGCACCCTTTGATTTTCTGTCACGCGTTAATTACAGTGTTTTGCCATTAAATAGGAAGCTTTGTGTAAACTAATTACTAGGTAATCATTGTCTACCGAGAGCCGCAGTGCTGTTTGGTACCTTTTATTTTATTTGGGGGAAATTCACAGATCTCGCAGTCTGGAACCACTATACCTTCCAGCCATTAGCTCTCACTAATTCATAGCATTATTGTGTTAAGATTGTAGGAGTTGTAATTGTTGTGGTATCAGTGCTGTTAATTACCGGAGTAAACAGTTGAAATGGTGCCAAGGCCTATTGTAGAGAGCAGAGAAAAGGGGCTTTAAATGTTACCATCTGGGGATGAAGACTTTGCAAATGGCGCAAAGCAGCAGCCAGGCCCCTCAGAGCTTCGGGGTTTGAGGCCATATGGACGCAGAATATTTGCAATCAATTGAATTTCACTGCCAGTTTTTACCAATAACGGTGCGCAGACAAGGAGGGTGAGATAAGAGGGAGAAAGAAAACCAGGGATTTGTGAGTCCTGTCGCCTGCCGTAATAACTCGCCTAATGTTTATTTTGATGAATTTGAAGAGGCAGAGAGGCGCTAAGCACAAATGTGCAAATTTAGCCATGTGTAAATAAATATAACTACGAGGTTTTTATTATTATTATTATTATTATTATTATTTTAAAAAAGAGGCTTGTATTGGTTAATGCAGGATCGCAGTAAATTTTTGCAGCCGATTGATTGATTGATTGATTGATTGATTGATTGATTGATTGAGGTTGTGTTGTGGCATTTATAGATTTTCTTTGCCTACAAGTAAAAAGAAAAGCATGGCTTTTAGCCATGGGGAAGATATAAAAAATGAGTTTGTGCTTGGTCAATTTTCATTCTCAGAAATCCTGAAAAGATCATTGTATTTGTTTCTGGTTCTGTTTGTTTTTTCCCCCCTCCTCTTAGTTGATAATATAAAATGCAGGCAGGAAAAGAATGCATTGATTTGCACACCTCCCTCCAACTTCCGCACGGTGTCTCGAATGTGTCTTGGCCAGGAGACGGTCCGTCTGATTATACATTAAACATAAATCCTAAATCAGCAGGGTTTCTGCTTCAGGAAGGCAGGAGATTCCGAGTATTTAGAATTTGCATAAATGTAAGTTAAAAAATTGAAACCACAGAAATACCTTTTCCTGAACCGATGCTGGTTAATTAAAGGGGGAAAAAATACCTCCTGCACATTAACAAAGGGCCTGGCCCTCACTCACCTTTTGCCAAAGTTAGGCTCTGAATGGAAGCCCATTGACAAAATAAATTGCTAAATAAAATAAATAAAACTCACTGCTTTGCCCAAAATAAAATTAATGGCAGTAAGAATGATTTAGCAGTAGCATTGTGAGCCCCAGTCCTGCCCCAGTGGGATTTAAGCCAATGTTTAGGAACGTTTGCAAACTCTACCTCCCTCTTCGCTTTAGCATTTTCCCTTCTTTAAGCCAAGACGTTTACGGTATTTCAGACTATTTTACTCCTGGTGCCTTAACTTGCTCCAGCTGTCTTGTTGGGCTTTATTTTTTACTTAGCTGCGAAGGGACGTCAGGGAGGCACCAGGCCGAGCGGTGCTTGCAGTGAGGGAAGCGGTGCTTCCCTCCTCAGCCCCAGCCCCCCCCCCCCGATGGAGCCTCTGAGCCGTGGGGCGAGAAACTGCGTCCTTTTCACTTTGTGTATTTGTGCAAATTCAGAAGGCAGAAGGACAACCTCAGAGAGGCAGAGGAGATGAATGCGGCCTGCACGGTGCGGGGGGGGGGGGGGGAGAAGGAAGATGAAGTGGTGGAAAGTTGCAAGAGGACCTGTCTCCTCCTGGCCACCAACGAGGCAAACCGCCGGCCCAGGGAAGCACCACAGTGGCCGCTCTCGGCCTGGCCACTGATCCCGAGCAAAGGGCCAGGAATGAGGAGAAGCGGAAGCCAAGCCGAGGGGAGATAATGCCGCCTAAGACGCGGCTTGTGCGGAAGGGCCCTCGCCATTTGGTCCAACGCAAGGCGCTAGGCGGGCAAATCGCTTCCCATCCCGCTGAAATGGGCCATTAGGTATCAAGGAAAATTGTCTCTCGCTCCTTTTCAGCAGATGGAGCAAATATTTTACAAAGCCATTTTACATAGGAAAACCATTTGCGGGACTCGGTAATGGCAGCTGTTTTACATGATGTTACCTTCCAAAAGATGACATCTCACGGAAAAGGGAAAAAGAGAGAGAGAAAGAAAAAGGCAAAAAAGAAACCAGGACTTTTTTTGTTAATTTTCAAATTTCCAGCGGCCCACTCAAGCATGCAGCCCTTCAAAGCCACATTTGAATTCTAAGTAAGTGTGGCTGCTGATGGATTGTTTCCCAAAACATGTCCTGCATTTCTTTTTTTTTTGCTCTTTTATGTAGGCTCCGGAGAGTCACAAAACCCAAATAACCAGAGAAGCCGTGGAGGGCGTGTAAACCCTGGGCCTGCGCTGGAGGGGAGGGAATTTCCATCCTTTGTGTCTTGATCTGTGCAAAGGGCTGAAGGCTGGAGCAGCTCCCACTGGGGGAGGCACTTTGGTTTCTTCTCTGCCCCCCACAGAAAGAACTTTGGATCACAGCCATCGCTTAGAAGCCGGACAGGGAAGAAGAAATACATCAACATTGGTGCTATTCATATATGTGCGGGTATAAAATACGTGGGTGTATGCATCATTTTGTATTTATTTATTTTGTCATGTTTATGTAGTGTATATTGGAGGTGGTGACCTTTTGAGAGCTGCGTGCAACCAAATTTCATTTTAATGTATGGCGATTAGCGTACATTTAAAGTGACAGTGGGGTTATTCTAAGTCTAATTGATGGACAAGCCATTTGTGGACAAATCATTAGATTTAGGAGGTAGTTCTTGACTTACAACCATAATTGAGGCAACATTTTCATTGCTAAGCAAGATAGTTGTTACACCCCAGTTTACGACCTTTCTTGCCACAGTTGTTAAGTGAATCACTGCAGTTGTTAAATTAGTAACATGGTTGTTAAGTGAACCTGACTTCCCCATTGAATTTGCTTTTTCAGAAGGTTACAAAAGGGTTACTGTGACCGTCATAAATATGAACCAGTTGCCAAGCATCTGGATTTTGATCACGTGATCAAAATGGGTCATAATTCACTTTTTTCACTGCTGTTGTAACTTTGAACAGTCACTAAATGTAACCTGTAATTGGACTACACTAACTAATTCAATTGATTACAGCAGTCTTCCTTCCTTCCTCCTCTTTTGCCTTTGTGAAATTATTCCTTTATGTCCCACTTTGATCTGCATCATTGGAAGGTTTTAAAGAAGGGATTGGATAGTCATTTGTCCGGGGTGGCATAGGGCCTCCTGGTTGAGCAGTGGGTTGGACTAGAAGACCTTCAAGGTCCCTGTTACAATCCTCTAAGGTGGTTGAAAGCACCTGAGAGGGGCATGGCTACACCCAAATCCCCCTTCCCCAAGCCCTGCGGTCTTCTTACCACCTTACTACCTTCATAAACAAATGGACCTGCTAAGAAGTAAGATCATCTTCGCTTCTGCAAATTAATTGCAACCGGAAGGAAAGAAAAAACCCTTTGAGCAGTCATGATATGAAAGAGTTGGTGGTTTTGGTTTATTTTTGGATTGGAAATAAACATCTCGGATATTAAATTTCCTGGAATAAATATTCTGGGATCTCTAACCCAGGAAGACTGGGTGGAACGGCCTTTCCTAATTCAATGACAATAAGACCAAAGCAACTTAATGGTACGTATTGATTTGAGGGCAGAACATCTGACTAGCGTTAATCAATGAAAAACGCATTTTTGTGGACCCTGCATCTTCCCTCCCCTCCCTGCGCTCCATATGGGAAATCATTAATTCTCACTAGTTCCCAAATTAGTTATACATGAAAGAAACCACAAGTCATTCATTCTTTCCGTCTTTTGTCTATATGGTCCTTTTCAGCCGGTTCAGTGCTATTGCACGCCACTGCAATCTATAGCCTACTAAGGCATTCCTCCTCTGCGTAGCTCTGCACATTTTCTCTCTGCCAACTGTAGGAAAAAGTCACAGGCTGGAGAAGGTTCACCATTCATGGTTGCCACTCTTAATATCAAGTGACCCTGCAGCTCAAACAGACTTCCCTTACGCATGGCCTCTCACTTCTTCCTCAGAGGCATAACTTCTCCAAGGGCTTTTCTGAAAATCTAGGAATCCTGAACAACCAGATGATGATGATGGTGGTGATGGTGATGGTGATGGTGATGATGAACTCAATAATGTGAAATTACAGTGGGCAATTCATTAGCTGGTATTGGCCTTCATTCTCACTGAGTTCCTCCCAAGAACTAAGATGTTGTGATGTATTGGTGTATGGAAATATTGTCAATCTACAGATTTCATGTGTCCTTCAAGAATTTTTGATAGGTTTAACAAAATGGGGGAGAATTTTTAGCAAATTTAAGATTGGTTTAGATTATTATTGAAGAATCACCAGCTAGTAAATAATGAGTTATAATAAGAATAATGGAATAATTATAGATGATATATTTATATAGGTGTATGCATATATATATATATATATATATATATATATATATATATATATATATATATATATATATATATATATATATATATATATATATATATATATATATATATATATATATATATGTTAAATTTCTTTAAGGGATGATTAATAATTATTAATTAAGAGACCAGGATGGATCCATTTCGGGCTCCTTAGCCCTCGTCAGCTGGCCATACTTCCCTACAGGGATTTGAACTGGTGCTCTCCAGCATTCGAAGCAGGCTTCTCTATGCCTTGAGCTAACCAGTTTCCCTGATTACATCATCCTTTCTACAGGACTTTATTGATGAAGTGGATATATTGTTACAGCTTCCTGTTAGGCCTATTCAAGGGAGGAGACAAACTTAGCTCAAGGCATAGAGAAGCCTGCTTCGAATGCTGGAGAGCACCAGTTCAAATCCCTGTAGGGAAGTATGGCCAGCTGACGAGGGCTAAGGAGCCCGAAATGGATCCATCCTGGTCTCTTAATTAATTATTATTAATCATCCCTTAAAGAAATTTAACACATATCTAAAAAGAAAGCAGCAATTTAATAGGTCTCTGTCTGGATGGTCTCTAGGTTGAGTCGAAGGACAGAGAAGGATGACAAGTTTGTCTCCTCCCTTGAATAGGCCTAACAGGAAGCTGTAACAATATATCCACTTCATATATATATATGTATGTATATATGTATGTATGTATGTATGTATGTATGTATGTATGTATGTATGTTTGGAAATAGACAATGGATGCCAATATGTGGTGATGATTAAGTATTATATGTCTGAAGAAGAAGATAGACCAAATATGGAATATTATAGGAGAATTCTGGTGTAATGATATTAAGATATATAATGAATCCTTTGATTGAAAATCTATAAAACGAGATTATTCATGAACAATAAAATAAATAAATAAAATTTTCCAACAAAAAAACATTTTTTTTTATACGGCACCCTGTGTGTCAATAACCATTGTGCTCACTGGATTATTATTACAAATAATGATAATACTGAAATTGACAAAATCCCTATCAGTCAATTGCAAAAGGCAGCTTGGCTTGGAGTAGCTGATATCTTGCCACGTTACCTTTAAGACCATCCAATGCCAACATCTACCTATCCCAGGTCCTTAGGAAGGACTTGGTAGGTGGACAAAAATGCCACATCCAGTCCAAACAACTGGCTGGCTGAGTGATGGACCATAATAATAAATAACATGTTGCCCAACTCCCAGAAAATAAGCTAATTCTTTTTAAAGACTAACGATAACCCCTTGAGATAGAATTTCCCTTTGCAAAAACTGCTGGTCAAGGTTTGTTGAACCATATGCAGTATAATTCCTGCTTTCTGCTTGATTCAAGGTAGGCATGTAATCTCCGACAACTCACCTCTTGGACTTTTGTTCAAATAGATTCGGCTGTGTTCAGGGACTCTCTATCTCAGAGGTTCCCAAACGTGGCAACTTTAAGACTTGTGGACTTCAACTCCCAGAAATCTCCAGCCAGCTCTGCTGGCTGGAGATTTATGGGAGTTGGAGTCCACAAGTCTTAAAGTTGCCAAGTTTGGGAACCTCTGCTCTATCTATAGGCAGTAGATGTCCCAAATAAGTTAACCAAGCCACATGCTGAAGATAGGAGCCGTTCTGTTTCCAGACGGTTCAAAAATATATTTTGGGGTTTGAAATTCAGAAGGTGCCCTTGGATAAATGGGAAAGGACACAAGCCCTCTTCAGTAGACGAAGCAGAGATCCCCAACACAAAAAGCGTTTAGAAACGGACGGAGCAGGAGGACGGAAGGCGTGAGGGAGATCTTTCCCCCTCGTCCATTCCAGTCAGGAGGAGCAAGAACGGAGTCCCAAGATTGGTGGTGTGAAGGGGCAATTAGCCCTCTTTGGAGCATGGGACATTTCTAATTTCAAGGGGTCGTGAAGCAGAAGAAAAGGGCTCAAGGGAAAGAGGGAAGCCATGGTGAAGTAGTGAGAGAAGAGTGACCTGCAACGCAATGGGCAAAGTTCCTGAGTTTGATGTGCTTGCTCAGTTTCCAGGCTGTGGGCCTGATTGAAACCGTGAAGACCTGGGCCTGGGTGGTTGCCTTTTGTTTGTGTTTCAAATCCGTGGTCCTTTTAGGCTCTTGGGAAGCATCTTACACGGCCTGCCTCTCGCCTCAGCATCCCTTTACGTCCTGCGCCCAACTGACCCCAGTTTTACTTATGTGCTCTTTGATTTAATTGAGGGCAGTTTTGAAGGAGGGACCAACCACCAAAACGATGTAAGTCAGAGATGACTTGTGAGGTGGTAGGACAAGAGCCGAGGAGATGGCATCAGAGCCAAGCCAAGAGTTGAGGAGCCTCCTCAACGCAAACTGTCTTCAGATATCCTGGCCTGGGGCATTAGGGGAGGGAGGGGGTGCAGGTGAAAACTATATGCGGTGCAGAATTGGGAGAGGCTCCACAAATGTGGGTTCTATGTGTGATCCCACAAGAGAGGGTAGGAAAAAGCTTTTGAGCCTGCCTGCCTGCCTGCCTGCCTGCCTGCCTGCCTGCCTGCCTGCCTGCCTACCTTTCTATCTATCTATCTATCTATCTATCTATCTATCTATCTATCTATCTATCTATCTATCTATCTATCTATCTATCTATCTATCTATCTATCTATCTATCTATCCTCTCTATCTTCTCTCTCTCTCTGTATCCATCTGTCTGTCTGTCTATCCTCTCTATCTTCTCTCTCTGTATCCATCCATCCATCCATCCATCCATCCATCCATCCATCCATCCATCCATCCATCCATCTATCCTATCTATCTATCTATCTATCTATCTATCTATCTATCTATCTATCTATCTATCTATCTATCTACCTATCTACCTATCTACCTATCTACCCTATCTATCTATCTATCTATCTATCTATCTATCTATCTATCTATCTATCTATCTATCTATCTATCTATCTATCTATCTTCTCTTTCTTCTCTCTCTGTGTGTATCTATTTGTCTGTCTGTTTGTCCTTTCTATCTTCTCTCTCTCTGTATCCATCCATCCATCCATCCTTCCATCTATCCTTTCTATCTTCTCTCTCTCTGTGTATCTTTTAAAGGGAAATAAATAGATCTTCCCAATAGGCAAAAATACGAATGGTTTTAATCTCTTAATTCCCCATTTGTGGTGTTGTTAAATTTTGGGCTAAATATATATATATATTCCCTTCTTTCCTTTTTAAGGAAGAGATTGCTGGGGGGAGGGGGGGAAACACCCCAAAAAGTTGCCAGATACACAAAAGAAGATAGGGAAACATTGAAAGAAAAAGGCTTCCTGGCTGTGGCTAAACAGTAACCACACTGCCTGTTGGAGGCCTGGTTTTTAATCACCCCACAAGCCGTTTTCATTTCTGCAGTAAAATTGCTTGTGGTTCTATTTAATTTGTTTCTGCAGGAACCAGCTTTGGTGAGGCTCTCTCAGGAGCTGCCGGGCCTTTTAGCACAGCACGCGCAGGCTGTCAATGAGAAACGATTTCCTACATGGGGGAAATTCCTCCAAACGTTTGTGAGTCAAGGTAAATAAGACTGCTACATTCCTGCTAAGTGCTATCAGGGATAATTATACGGCCAGCACTTTGTCCTCATTCATTGAGATCCTTCTCCACCCTTCCACCCTCTTCCCTTCCCTGCCTTAAGAGGTTTTAATCTTTTGAAGAAGGGAAGAAAGACAGGCAGCCATCTTTGACCTCGACGGTTTTGGACTGGAGGACGCGCCCTCCTCCGGGATGGAAAGAGAGAGGCGCTCATCCATGTCAACGATTCCGAGACTCCCGCCTCCCTCCCTCCCTCCCTCCCTCCCTCTGAAGTTACTCCCATCGTTAAAATTTCTGCCCCGCTTTGGGTTGAGAAAAGGGGCAACGTAAATGGCACACAACTGTTTGGAGAGGCTGTCCCTGGGTTTCTGGTGGTATTTGTGGCCTTGGGATGCGGGATGGGCGGAGTCCCCTTGTGGTGCTGGGGAAATGCCCAAGACCCTGGGCATCACTACACCGAGGAGCAGTGGTGGGAATGGATGTAAGTTCCCTTTGGGTTTCATGTTTTTTCTTCACTCGCAAACTTTGGCTAGTTGGAATTGGTGAGGAACAGGATCCATAAAGAGCACCGAACCCTCATCTCTCCTCAGTTCTGTCCATTCCCTCGTTCTCTGCCCTCTGGAAGCCACACGAGACATTTCTGAGCAGCTTTGCGGTCATCATGTGTAAGAATTAGAAGCTACATATATCAATAACCGCATACATGCATGTGTGCATACATACATACGCATATATAAATGCATGCATGCATACATACAAACATACATACATACATACATCTATATAAATAAAAAGATACCAAGAATTTGTTCAAACCCGCTAATCTCCTAAAGTCCTGCACCGATCGCTTCCAAATATTCATACAACGTTCCTTTGAAATACAGCACCAATTATATATATATATATATATATATATATATATATATATATATATATATATATATATATATATATATATATATATATATATATATATATATACTGTATATATGTATGTATGTATGTATGTATATATATATGTGTGTGTGTGTGTGTGTGTTAGTTTTATGAGCTGATCAATAAATTTAAATTTAAGAGACCAAGATAGATCTATTTCGACCTTATTAGCTCTCATCATTTGGCCACACCACACTGGGATTCGAACCGGGGCTGCAATGCATCCAAGGCAGAAGCCTAGCACTACAGCCTAACCGGCTCTACCCATTGCATTAGCTAAGACAGGAGTATTTAGTATAGATAATTGTTTTCACAACTTCCTGTTAGGGCCCCATTAAGGGAGGAGACATACTGTTTCCCTCTCTGCCTTTCGGCTCATCACCAGAGACCATCTAGACAGAGAACCATGAGTTACGTTGTGTAAATTTTTTTTAGAGATGTGTGTTAGTTTTATGAGCTGATCAATAAATTTAAATTTGAGGGACCAAGATAGATCTATTTCGAGCTTATTAGCTCTCATCAGTTGGCCACACTCCACTGAGATTCGAACCGGGACTGCAATGCATCCAAGGTAGAAGCCTAGCAATACAGCCTAACCGGCTCTACCCATTGCATATATAGATATATAGATATATAGATTGTGTAGATGTCATACCTGTGCCAGGTACATGCAACAGAAATGTAAAACATTGTAAAAAAGGTAGGTAGATGGATACAGAGAGAGCAGTGGGCCACAGGTATTATGTCATCCTTTATGACATAAAATACTCTGTCCATAAGATTCAAGGAGAAATACAGTAGGTGGGTAGGTAGGCAACTATAGAGAGAGGGAGGGAGAAATGCAGTAGGTAGGTAGGCAGGTAGGTAGGTAGGTAGGTAGGTGGGTGGGTGGGTGGAGAGAGGGAGTAGGTAGGTAGGTTGGGGGTTATATGGTGGTTGTGTGTACGTGTTTGTGTGTGCAGGTGTAGATCTACACACAGATTGGTTGGCCATTTAACCAAACTGGGCCACAGCAACGCATGGCCGGGAACAGCTAGTACATACATAAGCATATATACAACAAATACCTCTTCCCTCCCTGGAGGTCCCAGGTGGGTTTGATCTAGCTCACCTTTCTGGTGTTCTTGATCTTTTCTCTTGTATAGAGAAAATTAGAACCCTCCAGCATTGGGTGTGTAACAGTAGATATGACTTTCAGATTGAGTCAGAAAATGGTTACGGTTCCTTACAACTCAGCGAGGAGAATTTTGGGCCTTAGGTTATCAACACGGAGTGTCACTTACCTAGCTACCTACCACTATCAGATGCTTCTTTCCTCGCTTTGCTCCTGCCCCAGCCTTCTGCTCTGAAAGAGACAGATAGAATATGGGCAGAGGGGTCAGTCCTTAGGTGAAAACCGTGGGAACCTTCAGAGTCGGTTTTCACCAGATCTGTGCCAATATGATACACCCCATAAAGCTATTCTTTGAGGAATCTACCTGCCTCGGAGTTCTGTTGGTTACGGGTGTTTTGCTCGGAACCCTGACACAGAATATTTTCCCCCATTCAGGGGAAATAAGAAGCGCTTCCGTTTTCCTGCACCAAGAAATGGATTTATTTATTTAAAATTTAGATTTCTAGGACTGCCAACTCAACCACAGCATTAGGAGTGGGCTTCCTCTTCTCAGGGTCACTGTTATACAGCCTTTACCCAATTCTGCTGCTAATATAACCCCAGCCACCAAAGAAACTACACCTCTCAAGCCCAGGCAAAGTCAAAAACCATTTTCCCATTTAACCAGGAGCAGCTTCTAAAATAAGCGATGGGATTAAATTCATTTACTTTTGGAAACGCTGCTGGTGATAAGGCTGGAACGATGGTTTAAAAAGTAACCCTTTTGCTCCTTTGGCAGAGGGTGCATTGGTAGAGCGTGCAATGAGTTGGCTTGAGGATGGGGCCTAGTTATATGCGAGACCGTCTCCTGCCCCATACATCCCTCCGGCCGATCCGCTCCCACAGAGAGGGCCTTCTCAGGGTGCCGTCAGCCGGGCAATGCCGGTTGGCGACACCCAGGGGAAGGGCCTTCTCTGTGGCGGGCCCTGCCCTTTGGAACCACCTACCCCCTGAACTCCACACCATCTCGGACCTCCGCCTCTTCCGCCAGTGTCTAAAGGCACACCTCTTTCAGCAAGCCAGCCTAGCCTAACCTCCCGTTAGGGCTATTTTAGATAGTTTTAAATTGGGGATTTTAATTTGATTTTTAGCATAGGATTGTTACGTAATTTAATATGTTTTTAAATTCTGTATATTATTGTTTTATATGTTTTTAAATTCCTGTGTGCCGCCCTGGGTCCTTCGTGGAGAAGGGCGGGATATAAATTTAATTAAAATAAAAATAAAAATAAATAAAGATGGTGCTCTCTGGTTTCTCCAACCAGGTGGAGTCGTAGAAGCCTTCCCGCCTTCCGACAGCATCACCAGCCTCACCGTGGACATGCTGATCGAACCCACCGGGGAGCTCACCATGGTTTCCTGCGGGGACCAGTTTCACGCCGACGGTCCCTTGCGGTCTTCGGGGACTACCCTTCCTCAGGCTTCCGTTGAACCCGAGCTCCTTCATCAGCTGTGTTTGAAAATCGGGGAGGCCTGCAAATCCAGGGGGGTGGTGGGATACTTTTCTATCGACTTTGTGACTTTCATCCACCCGCAGTCCTTGAGGCAGCAGGTGAGCCATAAAGGTAAAGCTTCATTTCCTTTGGCACTCTTGCCAGCACTGCAGAATCACTGGATTCCTGGGGTTGGAGGGTGTGTGTGTGTGCGTGTGTGTGTGTGTGTGTTTGTGCAGCAAAGTGTTTTCTTTCATTAGTCCTGCACCCGAATTAACCTGGGATCCTCAGAAATATCTGCTGTGGAAAATCCGAAATAAATCCCCATCCCTTTTAGCCTGTGTGTTCAGGGACATTTTCTACTTTGCTTACATTTCTGCAGGGGTGACTGCAAAATCTACATTTGTCATTTAACCATCCTGTTTCCTGTTCCTTGACATCAAGGGGAAAGCCTTAAAAACTGATCGGTAGATTCCTGGTGAAATGTTTGTGTTTGAAACCAGCAGAATAAATCAACCCAAGGGAACGGAGGTTTTCAAGAAAAGGCTAGACCTCCATTTTTCAGGGCAACAACAGGTTTTCTGCCTCGGGCAGGGGGTTGGACTAGAAGACCTCCAAGGTCCCTTCCAGCCCTGTGATTCTGTGAATGACCCCCGTGTACAAGTCAGAGGCTCTCCTCTGTGTCTAGCCAAATAATTACTTATTTGGGGAGGGGGGATGAAAATATTTGGGAATAAAACTAAGCAAGCTTTCATTTTTATTTGGGAGCAAAACCTTCTATTTTATTCTGGCTGAGGTCCAGTTGTGTTACATTTAACTTCGTGCTGCCAAGGTGCCCAGCTTTGGTCTTTTTTCTCTCCTCTGCGTCATTTCTCCCCCCCGAAGGGCTCTGGAGCGAATCCTTCGTCCTTTTGCTTACAGTGCATAAATTTCCTTCCATCCTTTCATCATCCACGCCGGCCCATTTTTCTTTCTCCCAGGAGTTCTACCTTGCCATTTCCTCTGTTTCCCAGTTTGTGCCACAACTTTAGCATTACTTAAGCCGAGTTTTCCTCCCCCACCCAACTTAATTAGATATAGAGGCAATTAATGATGCCATCTGTCTTGTTGTGTGAGAGAGAGATTACACCAAAGATTGTGCTTCTGAAAGCATTATTTTTTTGGCAAACTAGAAATCCTATTAGACTTGTTCAAACACTCTCACACTAATTTCCCATTTTAGATCAGTAGCTCAAAGGCTGAAATAAATTCTCCAGAACCATTGTACTCTCAGGCATCCTTCAGGAATTATCTTTTACTGAAAATAACCAATGATCTATGTTATTTCGCTAAACCTAAAAATTAAATATATCATTGAACATCTGTTACCACTATAGTGGAAGAGTACTTAAATATCCCCAAATCCCAGAGATTGGGAAATGATATGAATCGTTTGAAAGTCCCTGAAATTTCTGCAATGCAGAATGGGGCAGGTTTTTGCTGGTAGCTCCTAGACCTGAGATAACCCTTCAATTTTAGGGGTAGATGAAATATGAAATTTGTCTTGGGAGCTGCCATCGTTTGGAACAGGGGTCTCCAACCTTTGCAACTTTAGGTCTGAAGGACTTCAGCTCCCAGAATTCTCCAGCCAGCAAAGAGAATTCTGGGAGCTGAAGTCCTTCAGACTTAAAGTTGCAAAGGTTGGAGACCCCTGGTTTGGAATGCCACAAAAGCAATTCAGAGGTAACCTTGGAGCTAGAGGAAACTCCCTTTCCTGCCCTGCTCCGAAAATCATGGATCAGGCACATGGGGTTAAGGTAAGAGTGGGAGACTTCGTGACTCCTGCATACAAGGCCAGCCATGGGTCATGTTTCCTTCATTTCACTTTTGCCCTTCGGCTTTCAGTGGGATAATAAAAAATAGTTTTGTCAATTGCTAAGACTGGGCCATGCGGGAATCATTTAGGACCCTGTGGCTGCACTCTCTTTAGCACGCAGGAGCTGGTCCCTGAGGAGCTAAATCAGGGGTCCCCAAATTTGGCAACCGAACTGAAGTGCACAAGTCTTAAAGTTGTTAGGTTTGAAGACCCCTGAGCTAAATGATCAGAATAACAGAGTTGGAAGGCATCTTGGAGGTCTTCTAGTCCAACCCCCCGCCTAGGCAGGAAACCCTATACCGTTTCAGACAAATGGCTATCCAACATCCTCTTAAAAGACTTCCAGTGTTGGGGCATTCACAACTTCTGGAGGCAACTTCTGTTCCACTGATTAATTGTTCTCACTGTTAGGAAGTTTCTTCTTAATTCCAGGTTGCTTCTCTCCTTGATTAGTTTCCACCCATTGCTTCTTGTTCTACCCTCAGATGGAGAATAGCTTGACTCCCTCTTTTTTGTGGCTTCCCCTGAGATATTGGAAGACTGCTATCCTGTCTCCCCTAGACCTTTTTCTCATTAAACTAGACCTACCCAGTTCCTGCAACTGTTCTTCATATGCTTTAGTCTCCAGCCCACTAATCTTTGTTGCTCTTCTCTGCGACAAATGGATACCTGGGGAAAGAGATCTTGGATTATATGTTTCAGATTATACAAGGAAGGTTGGTAGAGTTGTGTAATGTTTTTGTGTTAGCTCTGATTTGTACAATATTTGTATTGTAGCCATGGCTCTGAAAGAAAGAAGATGGAATAGAATGAAATGAACCAAAATTACAATTAGAAACAATAGATCAATTGAATATGTTTTCAGTAATTGTTAACAGCCACTCAAGTCATATTCAATAAGCCAATTATGGTGCTATTTACTACAAATATGGCCTTGTTACACATTGCTTTGAGTAACGTGGCTCTTTCTGTCTCCATCCTTGTTTCAACACAATACAAGCTAGTTTTGTCTCCAAGGGAACTTATAGATTTTATGAACCGACTTTCCTCTCAAACAATAACAGAATTGATTGACAGGGAAGATCAAGAGGTAAGTGATTAGGTTCCTAATTTGAAGAACTCCTATTTGACAATATGAAGAGAAACTGCACAGTTAAGAGCAGCAACAAGTCAGAGTTTAGAAACCACAACCAAACGGCAGAACAATCAGAAGGGGCTCCTATCATAACTTTATGAATTTCTTTATCAAGAAATTAAACTATTATTATTATTTATTATTATTATTATTAACGGTCCACAACCAGAATCCACCTGGTATTGTGATTAAAGTGTTGGTCTATGACTTGAGGGGATCCCAGTTAAACTCCATTTTTCAGCCACGAAAATTCCATGGGTGAATTTGGCCCAGATCCTTTTTCTCAGGTCAAGATGTCTGGAGGATAAAAATAAGGAATGATGTAAGTCAGTCTTTCTCAACCTTGGCAACTTGAAGATGTCCGGACTTCAACTCCCAGAATTCTGGGAGTTGAAGTCCGGACATCTTCAAGTTGCCAAGGTTGAGAAAGATTGATGTAAGTCACCTTGAAGTCATGGAAGAAAGCTGTATGTTGAATTCCCTGATGAATTGTGGAGAGGCAGAATATGACGTTTCAGTTGTGACAGTTGTGGCAAAAAGAACAAAAATGATGTTCAAAGGATGTGATGGTGATAGGATTTCTATTCTGGTTTGGGGTCTCCAGACAGCACCTTTGCTTCTTCAGACAGGAGCTTCTGGGTCTGGGGGATGTCCAAGGAAGCTTCTGAGGAAGATCATTTCCCCACGTCAATATTTTCTCCAACCCCAAAACCTCATTTGTGACTTCTGCTGGCTTCATTCTTGGTCAAGTGAAGGACTAGGATGCAAAGCTAGAGGGCAGCAGTGTTAACGCCAATCAAATAAGGATGTTAAAGTAAGGAAACCTTGAGTACCAATTCCTTCCAACTACCTTAAGCCCAGAATCTTTTCTCATTCAGTGATTGCACTGATATTGATTATAATTGCATGCTGAAGCATATAATGAGTCCACCTTCCATATCAAGAAATTATTTTAGAAGGACAAATCCACCTTCCTTTCTGATTAGTATAAATTCATTTTTTTCCTGAAGAGCATCAATGAAGCATCTTTTAATGATAATAATAATAAATAATAATAATATTTTATTTTTATATACCGCGTCCTCTCCCCAAGGGGAGTCGGAGCGGTGTACAGGGAAAAATTAAAACACATAAAAATATACAAAAATAGATACAATAAATAAAAACAAATTAATGATGGGTTATATTCTAAATGTATATTAAGCAGGGATGTTTGAGAGCAAATCTGTTTTAAAGGCTGTTTTCTAAACACTATTCCTCTATTCTTCTTTGGCTGGGAAAAATAGTGGTCCATTTTTCTCTGACATTACTTTTAATACCTTCTTCAATCTGTTATTTCACTGATCAAATGCTAGACAGTTCATGTAGGATTTTTTTTTAATTAGTTTAGCAAACAGTTTTAGAAATGACCCAGCTAGCCTGTTGAAAGGGAGATGTAATTGGCTAAGGAAAGCTGAGTAGGTACATGAAGACTTTTCTCTCGTCACTGCAATGATTAAAGAAATCTGAAAGTTTTGATTCCCCAATGCAACCTTCATCATCACAAAGCAAAACGAATCAAATCAAACTCTCAAGCAGACACTGCACAAATTAGTTTGAGAAAGGGAATGGGGGCCCTTTATCTGAGCAACTTTCTGCCTGTCAAGATCTGTATTTCCTTAGCTTTCTTTCCTTGGCTTGCTTCCTTTTTACACAAATGCTGTTAAAAGCAGAAGTTGGAATTACAAACAAACATTGTAAGGCTGGTTATTGGTGAGGACAAGACATTTTGTAAAACATGTAATCCTCCACTAGACCTCAACATATCCTGGGTGATTTTATAGATTGAGGGAATGAAACCATTTCCAGGATAATCTGCCGAGCCCTGCCTTAAACCTGAAGCTGATGAAGGGTTCTGGAGAGCATCTCACTGTGCAGAGGGTGCTTGTAGGAGGTGCTCTTCTAGTGAGGCTTTCAGGGAATCTGCTAAGGAGGAAACTGACGCTTGTGGTGGCATTTGAGAAGATGCTTTGGCATTCACAGATCTCAAAGGAGAAAATGCAGCTCTGACCAACTGCCATAGTCGGGGCCACGTGGGATTCATGTGGGGAGGGACCTTGGAGGGCTTCTGCTCCAACTGCCTGCTCAAGCAGGAGACCCCATCCCATTCCAGACAAGTGGCTGTCCAGTCTCTTCCTGAAAGCCTCCAGTGATGGAGCTCCCACAACTTCTGAAGGAAAGCCATTCCACTGTATAATTGTTCTAACTGTCAGGAAATTTCTCCTTAGTCCTAGCTTGCTTCTCTCCTTGATTGGTTTCAATCCTTTGCTTCTTGTCCTGCCTTCAGGTGGTTTAGAGCAGGGGTCTCCAACCTTTGCAACTTTAAGTCTGAAGGACTTCAGCTCCCAGCAAAGCTGGCTGGAGAATTCTGGGAGCTGAAGTCCTTCAGACTTAAAGTTGCAAAGGTTGGAGACCCCTGGTTTGGAATGCCACAAAAGCAATTCAGAGGTAACCTTGGAGCTAGAGGAAACTCCCTTTGCTGGCTGGAGCAGTGGCGTAGCGTGGGTTGTCAGCACCCGGGGCAAGGCAAGTAATTTGCGCCCCCTAACCCCTGGATTTTAGCACTCGAGTCTCTTCCACTCCATCGCCCGCCGCAGGGCCCCCGCCCGCCACCGCCCCCTCCTCGGCAGCGGCTGTGGCACCCGGCGGCGAGGCAACCCCTTCGCTCATCCTTCTCGGTGCCTTTCTAGCCCTCCCCCGGGGGAAGCAGCGGCATCGAGGACGGGGAGGGCGCAGCATGCGGAGCGGCGGGGAAGCGAGAAACGGGAAGGGGGGAGAGGAGGGGTGCAGGAAGATCCGACGGCAGCGGGGTAGGGGAGGCAGCCGCAGCCGGCAGGTACCCGAAAGAGCTGGCCTCCCTTCGATCCGGAGAGCGGGACGCCTCTCCCGCCCTGTCAGCTACATCTCCGCGCATTCACAAGACCGCTGCTGAATCAGCTGGAACGCGCGAGCTCTCCCCACCTTCCGCCCGCCGAGCTCTCTTCCTTTTCCCTGCGATTTCCCGCCCCCTCCCGGTTTCCTGGATTCCGGATCCCCCCTCCCCGGCCCGAGAAATAATACTAATAAAAATATGAAAAATCCCCTAAGATCCTTTCCCCAAGGAAGAAGACGGGGCGACGGGGAGAAAACGCCTCCTCTTGCAGCCGCTCTTGCTTCGGGCGACGCTTCTCCGGTCCCCGCGGCGGTGGCCACATTCCCCGGCTGCCGCTGTTCCTGCCTTACTCGATCCCCTTTCCCGAAGCGACGGGGAGCTGCGAGTGCGAGCGCGAGCGCGCCCCCCCAGATGTTGCGCCCGGTGCGGCCCGCACCCCCTGCACCCCCCACACTACGCCACTGGGCTGGAGAAGTCTGGGAGCTGAAGTCCTTCAGACTTAAAGTTGCAAAGGTTGGAGACCCCTGGTTTAGAGAATAGGTTGCCCCCCGCTTCTTTGTGGCAGCCCCTCAAATACTGGAACATTGCTATCATGTCACCCTAAGTACTTCTTTTCATTAGACTAGATCTACTCAAATGTCTTAGTCTCCAGTCCCCTAATCATCTTACTTGCTCTTCTCTGCACTCTTTCTAGAGTCTCCACATCTTTTTTATATTGTGGTCATCAGAAGTGGACGCAGTATTCTATGTGGGAGAAGGCTTCCTCCTGCGGCTACCCTTGTGGGCATGTGGGAGTCTCCCGATCTCACCTTATACCGTGCCCTGGTGCATCTCCTTCAGGTCTCAAAAACTGTCCAGGCACATGGCCAGGTCAGCCCTTCTTTCAACATGTTTCAGAATCAGGAGGTCATTTGGCCCCAAAGGTGCTTTTTATCAACTGGCAGCTGGACTTCCTTGGTTTTTCCTTGAAGACGTTTCGCTTCTCATCCAAGAAGCTTCTTCGGTTTATTTATTTATTTATTTATTTTATTTTATTACATTTATATCCCGCCCTTCTCCGCAAAGGACCCAGGGCGGCGCACAGGAAATTTAAAAAACATACAAAAATAGAACATAAATAATTTAAAATATATATTAAATCCCAAACCTGTGCTAAAACCAATTATTAATTAAAACCCAATTTAAAACTTTTCTACAGTCCCCATGGGTTCACTTCAGTTCAGTGTTGAAGAAGCTTCTTGGATAGGAAGCGAAACGTCTTCAAGGAAAAACCAAGGAAGCCCAGTTGTCTTTTGAAAAAACACCTTTGGGACAACCACGACTGAGGATCTCCAGAGACATTGAGGTCATTTAGCCATTTTCCCTCCAAATAGGGAATGCAAATTGGGCAGGGGGAGAAAACTCACCTGGGGACAAGGAAGCAACGTACCAAGTGCAGAATACGGAATAGCCAGACTTAGAAGCCCTTCTTTGCTTGTCCTTTTCCTTGGTCTGCTAGCAGGAAAAGAAGGCCAGGTGTCCCTTTGCCAGTAGAAATGGCTGGCTTCTTTCAGGTAGCACTTTTCCCTCTGCTTGCACTGGTGAAAATACACTAAAACCACAAATAAACTGTATGTCAGGGTTCCATTTAGCATCCAAAATTAAATCAGAGTCCAAGGCAAAGTATTTCTCGAAGTTCCAATTGATGAAGAGAGCCAGGTTGGCCCATCTAGGAAAACCCGAATCTGAAGGCTTCCCAGTTTTCCCCACCCAGTTGAAAGTTCAAGATCTTGCCCACACACGTCCATCACTTGGTCCAATCTCCCACTGCCAAACTGGCAGCTTCCACCCATCCAGTTCTGGTCAGGTGCAGAGGTGCAGAGACAAAGGATGACCTTGGCTTTCTAGAAAGAATGTTGTTATGGCTACATTGCATCTAACTCCGTACAATCCTCCCCTCCCGTTTTCCCACCATAGAAAAGGCATAGCAGAATAATAGAAAGTGTGGCAGGCCCAAGACCCACAAGAAAAGATGGCTGCAGTCCTGACACTTTACGTGACTCGGAAGCAACTAAAACATTAGAGCAGATTAATCTCATAACGTGCCTCTGCCCTCCCAAAATGTTTTGGCCATCAGCAGCACCTGGCTATCTGTGTTCTCCAGAATAGGCCTCCGCCTTTGGATGCTGGCTGCAATCCTTCAGGATCCGTCTCACCTCCATGGGTGATTTCACTCCATGGGTATTTCACAGCCATCGTGGGACTGCTCTGTACAGATAGGCCTCAACATACAACCACAATTGGACCCGAACGTCCATTGCTAAGCAAGATGGTTGTTAAGTGATGTTACGACCTTTTTGTTGCTGGTGTGAAGCGGGTGTTAAGGGAATCACAATGTTGTGAAGCAAATCCAGCTTTCCCCATTGACATCGCTTGTCCAAAGCCAGCTGGGAGAGGATGCTGCAGTAGCCACAAAAGGCCTGCCAGTGGCCCGGATAAATTTTATCATTTGACCGTGGGGATACTGCGGCAGTTGTAAGTGTGAGGATTTCCAGTGCTGCTGTAACTTTGAATAGTCACTAAATGAATCTTTGTAAGTCAAGGACTCCCTTGCAATATGTTTTGGCTAGATACGTTTGGTAGATCAAAATATTTCACCAGCCACCACTAGATGGCAGCCAAATCAGGTAACTGTAATCCCAGCTAAAATGTTCAGTCCCATTGTGAATTTTAACCATCGTAAAGAGAACTGGTTTGCATTAATATTTTACTAATTGGCATTTTTACTGTATAATCTAGCCTCTTCTTTTAAAAAGCAAAAAAGTAGGTGCCCTCCCTGTGAAAAATATCGAAGTCAGTACTGGAGGCAGAAAAACAATTAAATGGAATGAAGAAAAGCGATAATTTAGCAACTGTTTAAGAATTTATGCTTTCCAGCCCTCCTCAAATTTTAAAGCTGAAACATTGGCGTGCCTCCTGTAAAGAATGATGCCGTAGCTGTGGCTTTATTCACTCTGAACCTGTATATTTTACAGAGAATCTCCTGTGTTGCAGGGTGTTGCAAAGAAGTAATAATAATCTGAATTAAAATAAGAATGATTAAAATTAGTAATAGTAATGTAGTAATGTAATGTAATAATAATCTGAAAATGTAAAGCTGTATTCAAATAGAATCTCTGCTTAACACTGTGAAGATACAACCAAGATATTGTAATGGAGTTTGGACTGGACAAATGTGTCACTCTCATCACCAACAGGTGAAAACTGAAGGAATCAAGGTATCCTATGGGACTAGCATGAAGAGTCTGGATGAAGACAATAACTAAAAATACCTGGGCATCCTTCAAGCTGACAACATTAAGGACACTGAAGTCAAGAAGGAGGTTAGAAATGAACACACCAAGAGAGCAATGAAGATCTTAATAGCAATAGCACTTAGACCAGTGGTTCTCAACCTGTGGGTTGTGACCCCTTTGGGGGTCGAACGACCCTTTCACGGGTGTCGCCTACACCAGGGGTCTGCAAAGTTGGCTCTTTGAAGACTGGTGGACTTCAACTCCCAGAATTCCCCAGCCAGCTAGGCTGGCTGGGGAATTCTGGGAGTTGAAGTCCACCAGTCTTCAAAGAGCCAACTTTGCAGACCCCTGGCCTACACCACCGGAAAACACATATTTTTGATAGTCTTAGGAACTGAGACACCAAGTTTATGGTTGGGAGTCACCACAACATTAGGAACTGTATTAAAGGGTCATGGCATTGGGAAGGTTGAGAACCACTGACTTAGACATATACCACTTTAGAGTGCGTTACAGCCCTTTCTAAGCAGTTTTTAAAGTGTATTGCCCCCAACAATTTGGGTCCTCATTTTACCCACCTCGGAGTCAACCTTGAGCCTGATGAGATTTGAACTGCCAAATTGCAGGCAGCAGAAGTAGCCTGCATTACTGCGCCATTATGGCTCATTGAAGCCCAAACTCAGTAGAGGGAACACCATCAAAGCAATTAACACCTGGGCAATTCCAGTTATTAGATCTACAGCTGGAATAGTGGACTGGATTCCAATGGATCTCGGTAAGAGAATCAGGAAAATAACGACAATGAATCTTGTCCTTCATCCGTGCAGTGCTGTTGATGGAATCTGTTTACCAAAGGTGCATGGGTGGGTGTGGAATGTCGTAAGTACCAGACAATTGAAGACGAACAAAGGGCATTGGGAGAATATCTAAAGGATTGTAAAGAAGAGGCGCGCCATGAAAGTTCACTGAATATCAGGGAGATCAGACTGGCCTACCAAAAGGCCAAAGGAAGAATAGAAAAGAGGCGTAGGCAGAGTAAAGTATTAGATGACCAGTTCATAAAAAGACGAGAAGGCAAAACAAAGATCAAGACCTTGCAAAAGCTAAGAGCAGGAAAATTAAGGAAAGAGACAGTGAGACTAATCCTGGCTGCACAAGAAAGGCATACAAAGCCAGAATTGAGAACACAACGACAGCAAATGCTGCCTCTGCAAAGAAGCTGAAGAAATAGCGAACATCTAGTTAGGTGGTGCAAGAAGATCGCACAAACTGACTACGAGCAACAGCATGACAAAGTGGCAACAATTGTACATTGGAAGATCTGCAAGAAATGCCATTTTGCTGCAAGCAAGAACTGGCGGGACCACAAAACAGACAAAGTAATAGAAAATGAAGAAGCTTAAAGTGTTGTGGGATCTTTTGAATTCAAACAGAGAAGCACCAGCCACATACCTTGCCAGATCTATCAATTGTCAATAAGAAAGATAGTTTGCAGAGTGGATGTGGCAGTCCCTGAAGGCAGCAGAGGAGAAGAGGAAGAAGAAAAACCACAAAATACAAAGGCCTGCAAATTGAAGTAGAACAACGAATGGCAAAAGAAAGCAAAGATAGCACCAATAATGGTACTGGGTGCCATTCCAAGACATCTGGAGGAACTCTTGAACATTTTTGGTTTTGACAAAATGACTACCAGTCAATTGCAAAGGGCAGCCATTCCTGGAACAGCTTTTCTCCTGCGACCCTTTCAACCTTTAACACCATCAAGCAACGGACGTCTCCCCATCCTGGGCCTTGGGAGGATCCAAGAGATGGGTGAGAATGCCAAACCCAATTGAAACATCTGGCTGCCTGGGCAACCAACTATAATAATGAGATCTGTATGCTTGTTTTACATTCCATCTCCATCAAGATGGCTGCAGAACAATATGGAAGGATTCCACCATTGGGGCTTTCTGAACCATCTTGGCTGAGCTTGTCCAACCTACACGGCTCAAGTGGAGGATGGAGACACAGGATTCATTGGCTACAACCCTGTTTTCCAAAAAATAAGACAGGGTCTTATTTTCGGGGAGGTCTGATTATTTCTGAGGTGCAGGAGGCGGCGAGCGTGGTCACCTCATGGCTGCTGCTGTGTTGCAATATTTTAGGGAGGGCTTATTTTCGAGGGAGGGCTTATTTTAGCCCATGCGCTCAAAAGTCCAATTGGGCTTATTATCCGGGGAGGTCTTATTATCAGGGAAACAGGGTAGTGATACAAGAATTGCATCCTTGGATCCCTCACGCCTGACCTGGACTGATCTAAATGCTAAGCAGGGTTATCCTTGGTTAGTACTTGGAGGGGAGACCGGAGATCAGCTACACTAAGAAGTGTGTGTGTAAGGTGGGGTGGGGAGGAATCTGGGAAGACGGTCATGGCAGAAACTGTATGGATGAGGGTGGACCACAGGCATGGAGAAGGTGTTTAAGGTGTGTGTGTGGGGGGGGGGCGGTTGGCATAGGAAGGAAGAAAAACAACAGAGGGTGAGATGATGAGAGAGAAAATTGGGATGGAGGGAGGGAGGGAGGACTTCAAAGATGGGCTTAGGAGCCTGCAGCTGATTCAGGCCGTGATGGATGCCAGCACAAAGACTTAAGGAGAAGAGTTATGGCACAGAGAGTGATGGGAGAGAAATACGATTCCAGCCGAAATGCTCCCTGCTTAAGGCCTTCTGAGATCAATATCGCAATATTCGGTGGGCCTCAACAGCCAAACTGGATTTCCCTTCCCCTGCAGTGGAGAAAATATCTCCATGAACCAAGGGGCTGAGAGGGGCCACTCTGCTCGAGGTCACAGGCCCACCTACTTTCAACCCTCCAAAGAAGTCCGGAAGGAGAGAGAATGAGTTTGGGTTGAGGAGCCCACAGTGGATGGAGTTATCGACAGGGGTTTCGGCTTACGGAGGACCCAGCGGGCACAAGTCAGGGAGACATAGAGGGGTTGTTTTTGCCTGCAAATGAAAGTCAGGAGCTTCAGCCTTTCCCAACAGGGTCCCAGCCGCTGGGCTGTGACTTTGTTTTTCCACCAGCTGTCAACAGCTAGATCAGGGGTCTCCAACCTTGGCAACTTTAAGACTCGTGGACTTCAACTCCCAGAATTCCTCTGAGGAATTCTGGCTGGGGAACTCTGGGAGTTGAAGTCCACAAGTCTTAAATTTGCCAAGGTTGGAGACCCCTGAACCAGGTTATTCCTTCTCACCAGAGAATAGAAGCTGATCTGTCCTACTTGGTCTCTGACAATAACGCTCCTGGCAAGGCTGCTATGACCTGCTTTGGGCATTTACGTTCTCCATGATGTACAAATTGTATTTACTTACTCTGTGTTGGTTGTTTTACTTCTAGCAAAAACCGATCCTCCCCAATTATGAATCAGAGGAGAGATTGGTTGAGTGCAACTGGCAAACTAGGCAGGATAGCATTCCTTACAGCTATCCCTTGAAATCCTCATTTCCTCCAGACGCAAATATCTAAATGGCCTCCGATAAGCTCATAGTTGGCAAAGCTGAGCAAACACCTTTTTTTGTTTTTGCAATTGAACTTTCCCCCCCCCCCAAAGAAATGCAATTAATAGTCTAACAGGAAATAACACACAAAATTGTTTCATTGGAGAATGAGAAATGCAGTTGAGATATTAATTACGACATTGAACAACCCAAGTGATGCTGCCTGTTAAATAAGACTCCAAAGTTCTAAAAAAACAACCCCAAATTAAGGTGTGATGTTGGAAGAGGTGAAATAGAAGACTCTAGGTCAGGGATGTCCAAACTTGGGAACTTTAAGACTTGTGGACTTCAACTCCCAGAATTCCCCAGCCAGCTATGCTGGCTGGGGAATTCTGGGAGTTGAAGTCCACAAGTCTTAAAGTTCCCAAGTTTGGACATCCCTGCTCTAGGTAGAGTTATCTAGCTGGCCGGATGAAATCTGCAGAACAATGCCAGCTTTGTAGAGTGCAAGGGATCTGAGTGCGACCAACATTGTGCATTTGTCATGCTGCATCTCATGAGGAACGTGTGAGGGCCAGGGGTAGCAGGATAACAGTCTTCCAGTACCTGGGCAACTGTCACAGAGGAGATGGGGTTGACCTATTCTCCAAAGAAAGCAGAACAAGAAGTAACAGGTGGAAGATCGTTTTTAAAAATCCAACCTAGAACTAAGGAGAAATCCCCCGACAGTGAGAACAAATTGTTTGTTTGGTTGTTTTGCATATGGAAGTGAGAACAATTAACCAGTGGCCTGACCTACCTCCAGAAGCTGTGGGCGCTCCATCACTGAAGGCGTTTAAGAAGAGATCGGACAGCCATTTGTCTGAATTGGTATACAGTCTTCTGCTAGAGGAGGGGATTGGACTAGAAGACCTCCAAGGTCCCATCCAACATATGGCATATCCAATGATATGTCTTTCATATCTCTGTCTTCTGATCTTCTCCCCATAACCAATTCCGTTGTATTTAAGTACAATGACAGTAAAGATTATACTTACTTATACGTTGCTTGGAATGTTCTAAGAGCTCCAGGCAGCCCAACTCCCAGGCCTTGGATCAGATTAGAAAACCTGGATAATAATGGTTGGATAACCATTTGATTGAAGTGGTGTAGGGTTTCCTTCCTAGGCAGGAGGTTGGACTAGAAGACCTCCAAAGTTCCTTCCAACTGGAATTTATTTGCAATAATCTGAATGTTGCTAGATGTCAGCAAAGATTTATCTTCTCGGTGTCTCATTGCTGCCATCTAGTGGTCATCTTCCCCCCCCCCCCCCAACTCAGATCTGCTAGCTAGCCTTACGAACAGATATGCCTGTAAATAGTTAAAAGACAAGCATCAAATATATAATATAATCCGTTCTGTCTCAGGGCAGGAAACCTCTGGCTACCAACCAGCTGTCAGGGAAGACGAGAGGAGAAGGTTGAGTTCCTTCCTAACCAACTGGGGGCTTCCTGGGAGCATTGAGGTCCTGGCGAGATTGCCCTCGGTTACACTCAGCAGTTTTCTTTTTGTGTTCTTTTATTATAGTTAAATAGGAGTTCTGAGGGCCAGCGAAGGATGGGAGCCTCTGTGGGGCAAACTTAGAAGAGGAGTGCTAGAGAAAAATCCTGCAAAATAGAAGGGAAATAGAAGGAATCCTTCGCACTGAACTGTACCAAAAGAAGAGCCAATCTCTTGTTTTCCGTATGCAATGGGAAATATTTAAGTTGACAAATAGGATATTTAACAGTGAAACTGATACTTGACGGTTCATTATTAACCGTTTCTGACATGATTTATTTGCTGTTATAAAAAGGGGCATTTATTGTGTAATATGATTCAGAAATTAGCTCCAGTTTAGTGAGAGGCCTTGACTGCCTGACCCCTTAATAGCCTTATAATGATGCCATTTACCATTCAGTGGCTTGTCCAAGTCATTCGGTGGGAGATTTGCTTCTAAAGGGCCGCTATTCACGCAGGAGGCCCTCCTGGGAATGAGTCACCTGTGCCCAGGTGCACGGCCAAAGCTCACTTCTGCAGAAGGAAAAAGGCAGCTGCCCCAGAGCGTCTCAAAGGTGCCTTTTTCCTTCAAAAGGCAACTGGACTCTTTTTTCTTTGAGGAGGAAGAAGAAAATATTTCTTCTTCTCCCTTCTCTTCTTCCTGCTCCTCCTTTTCCTCCTCTCCTTTGTCTTCCTCCTCTTCTTCCTTCTTTTCTTCCTTCTCGTCTTCCTGCTCCTCTTCCTGTTCCTCCTCTTCTCCCTGCTTCTCTTCTTTCTGCTCCTCCTCTTCCTTCTTTTCTTCCTTCTCTTCTTCCTTCTCCTCCTTTTCCTCCTCTTCTTCATTTTCCTCTTCTTCCTTCTTTTCTTCCTTCTCTTCTTCCTTCTTTTCTTCTCTTCCTTCTTTTCTTCCTTCTTTTCTTCTTGCTCCTCCTCTTCCTGCTCCTCCTCCTGCTTCTCTTCTTCCTGCTCTTCTTCTTCCTGCTCTTCTTCTTCCTTCTCTTCTTCCTGCTCCTCCTCTTCCTTCTTTTCTTCCTTCTCTTCTTCCTTCTTTTCTTCTCTTCCTTCTTCTCTTCCTTCTTTTCTTCTTGCTCCTCCTCTTCCTGCTCCTCTTCTTCCTGCTCTTCCTCCTCCTCTTCTTTTCTTCCTTCTCTTCTTCTTTTCTTCCTTCTCTTCTTCCTGCTCCTCCTCTTCCTTCTTTTCTTCCTTCTCTTCTTCCTTCTTTTCTTCTCTTCCTTCTTCTCTTCCTTCTTTTCTTCTTGCTCCTCCTCTTCCTGCTCCTCTTCTTCCTGCTCTTCCTCCTCCTCTTCTTTTCTTCCTTCTCTTCTTCCTGCTCCTCCTCTTCTTGTTCCTCTTCTTCCTCCTCCTCTTCCTCCTCTTCTTCCTGCTCCTCCTCCTCCATTTCCTCCCCTCCTCCTCCTCCTCTCCTCCAGTTTCCCTATTGAATTTTATCTCAATTTCCAAATGTTGGCCACTTTTACTGTATTGGCTGCCTCCTCTTGAAGCAGGTTTTCATCCTCTCTGTCTCTGTTCACTGGCACCCCCTTAGCTTGGATGTTATGAAAACACAGGCAGCGTGCTTGTTATCATTCCATGTGTCATGTAAGCTCAGAAAACAGAGTTACTGACATAAACCATGAATAAATGGCCATGGCTAAGTGAGCCGTACCAACTCTATCATTGCATTCTTATATTTTTCAGTTGGTCTGTAACATTCAGGCACGTTCTAAATCCCAGGCACTATTTAAGAATATTGTTTCAGTAGCCATCTGTTTGGGGCTGTTTTCTTTAGAAGCGTAGAATTGGTCCATCTTTGGCGTGACCAAAATTTGCGTATGTCCAGGCCGTGGGAAGCTCTTGGGAAAGGATGGGCAGATGTTCTCTTAAAATAGTGTTTCTCCCCTTTGGCAACTTGAAGATGTGCGGACTTCAACTCCCAGAGTTCCCCAAACTCTAAGGCTGACTGGGGAATTCTGGGAGTTCAAGTCCACACACCTTCAAGTTGCCACGGTTGAGAAACGCTGCCATAAAAGGAAGGAACAGGTTCCCTGCAGGTGTAGCCCAGTCACCTTTGTACAACCTCACAGTTCTTTAATACAAAAAGTTAACTTTCCAAGCTTTCTCTCCTTCTCCTTCTCCTTCTCTTTTCCCTTCCACTCCTCCTCCTCCTCCTCCTTCCCCTTCCCCTTCCCCTTCCCCCCACCCGCTCCTCCTCCTCCCCCTTCTCCTCCTTCTTCTTTTTAGCAAGCCCACTAGAATAGGGTAGTGGAGTCATTTTGTTTCAATTGAGACAGATGTGGTGATTGATTGCAGAGCATTGAGTGGTTCCCCTAAAGATCCTGGTCTATTTTATGCCTGCTTCTAATCCTATACAATTGTAGAATTGATCTATGGCTTGTTTCCTAAGCTCCCTCTGGGATGAGCCAGCTTTCAAATATGTGACTATAAATATGTTTTAGATAGAACAACTGAAACTGAAGATGACTTGCTGCAGTCACTTGATATACAGCGTGTCACGGTTACATTAAAAAATATGGAGGTGGCCATGGATGCAGTCATAAATAGCCACCTTCTGGAGCATTTGCACTGTTGTTGGTTTACAACACTAGTGCTGACCTCTTTGGGCACCCTGATAATCTTCTTCCAACTTTAACTTCAGGTATTCACCCCCAAACCATCTGAAACTTGCAGATGTCAGCCATAGAATCATAGATATTTTTTTTGAAGGGGTTGGGGTGTTTGGACACACAAGGAATTAGTCTCCAGTGCATAAGTTCATGCTATACATATAAATAGTAAATAAAAGGTCATAGATCATAATAAACAGGGATTGATAAATCATAAAAACCAATAGGAGAAGCTAGTAGGAAGAGGAGAGGATGAGAAAAGATGAGAAGTGAGACAGCACTAAGGGAATTAAGTGTGCCGCAGAGCTATGGTTCTCTAAAGCAGGGGTCTCCAACCTTTGCAACTTTAAGTCTGAAAGACTTCAGTTCCCAGACTTCTCCAGCCAGGAGAAGCTGGCTGGAGAAGTCTGGGAGCTGAAGTCCTTCAGACTTAAAGTTGCAAAGGTTGGAGACCCCTGCTCTAAGGGAGAACTATCTTGGTATCTAGTGGTTTGTATCTAGTGGTTATCTCCCACCCACCCCACTACCCATCTCCCACCCCACAGATCAGTGGTAGGTTCCGGATCCCGTTGCAACCGGTTCAGTGCAACGGGGCCCGGTGTCCACTACATGAACACGCACAGCACGCACGTCCGCACACACGCAGTGAGAGCATGCGTCCTTACCTCCTGTGACGCCTCCGGGGCGCTCCAACTGCTCGGCAAAGCATCATGCAGGCGCCATATGCTCAGTGCATGAGCATGGAAGTGCCCAAGAGCTCAAATACAGGTAAGGAGGGCGGGTGGGCGGGTGGCGTGCTGCCTGCAACCCACCACTGCCACAGATGCCTTGTGGGCATTGATGAACATACCTTCTGCAGGTCCAGCCAGCTCCTTCCTTGGCTCTTTCTTGTCTTCTGGGACATGAGTCTCACACCTGCTGAGCGGTAGTAGTAGTAGTAGTAGTACTAAGTAGCAGTAGTAATAGCTACAGCATTACTACAAGGTTAGTGTGTTCCAAACTGCAACCCCCCCCCCCCAAGCACTGACATACCTTTCCTGTACCCCCAGCCCCCCAAGAAGTCATGTTTCATTATGGGCAATGGGCATCTGATGATATCCATACCCCAAGGTACCTGCAAGGGATGATATAGGTAGCCTTTGACTTACTATTCGTTTAGTGACTGTCTGAACTTACAACAACACTGAAAAAAGTGACTTGTGACCATTTTCCATATGACCATTGCAGCATCCCCATGGTCATGTGATCAAAATTTGGATGCTTGGTGACTGGTTCATATTTATGATGTTTGCAGTGTCCCGGGGTCATGTGATCATAGAAATAGAAATACAATAGCAGAGTTGGAAGGGACCTTAGAGGTCATTTAGTCCAACCCCCTGCCTAGGCAGGAAGCCCTATGCTGTTTCAGACAAATGGTTATCCAACATCTTCTTGAAGACTTGCAGTGTTGGGGCATTCACAACTTCTGGAGGCAACTTCTGTTCCACTGATTAATTGTTCTCACTGTCAGGAAATTTCTCCTCAGTTCTAAGTTGCTTCTCTCCTTGATTAGTTTCCATCCATTGCTTCTTGTTCTGCCCTCAGGTACCTTGAAGAATAGTTTGACTCCCTCTTCTTTGGGGCAACCCCTGAGAGATTGGAAGACTGCTATCATGTCTCCCCTAGTCCTTCTTTTCATTAAACTAGACATACCCAGTTCCTGCAACTGTTCTTCAAATGTTGATATGCCAGATACAATCCAATCCAATACAATAGCAGAGTTGGAAGGGACCTTGTAGGTCTTCTAGTCCAACCCCCTGCCTGGGCAGGAACCTTATACCATTTCCAACATCTTCTTAAAGACTTCCAGGGTTGGGGCATTCACAACTTCTGGAGGCAACTTCTGTTCCACTGACTGTCAGGAAATCTTTGTGATCATGTGATCATCTGCCACAAGCAAAGTCAATGGGGAAGCCATCTTCACTTAACAACCATGTTACTCATTTAACAAGTGCTGCAAGGGTGGGTTTCAGCCGGCATTACTGCCAGTTCGCTGGTGTGCACACTTTGCACACGCATTGGATGCGTGATGCGTGCGCATGCACAGTTCAATGAAAATTTTTCTGCACATACGCAGAACTAAAAAATAAGATGGTGGCAGCGACCAGGGAACTGATTTCGGGGCGTGGCCAGCCTGGTTTAGTGCCGGTTGTTCAACCCAGGCTGGCATACCACTACCAGTTTGGCTGAACCAGGCCGAACCATTAGGAACCCACCTCTGAAGTGCTGCGATTCGTTTAAAAACTAGGGCAAGAAAGATTGCAAAAGGGCACAACCCATTTAACAGCTGTTTCGCTTAGCAACATACATTTTGGGCTCAATTGTGGTCTTAAGTGGAGGGTGTTGGGGGACATCTCCGTTGGCAGATAGAAAGTTGTGCAGCAGAATATGCAGCTAGAGAAATGTTGCTAGTAAACACACAAATAGTAACCCAGACACTGTTAGTAAAAACAATTAGCTTTACTGGTGTTGTAAAACTAAACTACTGCTTCACAAGCAGTCCTTAACAAACTAACAATTGCTTACAGTCAGCAATCCACAATTCTTCTTTCTGCCTTCTTCAAACACAGTCAGTCACGGCACATGAGCAGATAGCAAACAGTAGAGAGATCCAGCAGAGAGAGCGATTGTGTTCTGCTGACTTCCTCTTATAGTGGAGATAATTGCAGTCTCCAATTACAGTCTCTAATTGCATTCCAACATCCTTAAAGCCACAATGACCATTTGTCATCATGGAATTATATATTGCCTACCCAACTCTAGGAGTCTACTCCTAACAGAGGGCAACCTGCAATGGCGCCCAGCTGTAACCTCCATCTTGTTGCTTCTTCATTGACTTCTTTTTTGATGTTTCAGGTATTAAAAAGAGCGCAATTTGAGATTGTAGGCAGATACAAAATGTAAGACAGGTTCACACATTGTCCGAACCGTTTCAGAAAATAAGTCTGCTGTTGGTGCGTCTTGGGCCCTTCTGATATAAAGTAAGGCTACGGTCAGGGTTCCAAGTAACACATCCCACTTACTGTATTTTTCGGAGTATAAGGCGCACCTTTTTCCCTCAAAAAAAGAGGCTGAATATCTGGGTGCGTCTTATACACTGAATACAGCATTTTTGGCCTCCTGACACTTAGCTCCCTTCACCAAAATGGCCGTGCATAAACTTTAGAAGGCTTTTAGAGAGCTTCTGGGGGATGAGGGGGGCAGAAATAAGTGAAAAACAGGCCATTTTTTGCCCACCCCCAGCCCCCAGGAGTACTGTAAGCCTCTGAAAATATGCATGCAATTTTTTTGACAAAAAACAGGCCCATTTTTGCAAACAACAGGCCATTTTTTACTCATTTGGGGGGGCACCCCCCAGGAGCACTCTGCAAGCCCCCTAAAGGCTATTCATGCCTTTTTTGGGGGGGGAAAGGTCCCGTTTTTTTTTTTAAAGGCCGTTTTTGGGAGGTCTGCAGAGTGCAAAAACTTTTTTTTAATTTGCCTCTTCAAAACCTTGGTGCGTCTTATACTCCGAAAAATAAGGTAGTAAGAACTCCGAGGCAGTCAAAGTCCTCAAAGAACATTGAGGTTCCTCTGTGGAGAAGGGCGGGATATAAATTTAATAAAATAAAATAAATTTTATTGTGACATCCAATTAGCACAGACTTGGTGGGAAACCGGCTCTATGTGCTCCCTGCTTTATCCCCCAATTAAACGTAAAAATTTGTCACTTCCCTCCAGAGTCGCTAGTCGCATTTTCCAATCAGCACAGAGTCCATTTGCCAGGTGACCTCAGTCTCCACCTTTTGAACACCTGCACCAACGTCCTTGATTCCCAGGAGAAAGAATTTTGTTCAGGCTACAACACCCCAGCTATCTCTACACCCCCCTCCCCGGCCCTTTCGCTCTAGGCTGTGTCAGCCCTGAAGGAGACAAATCTCCCTCGAGAGCTACAAAGAAGGAAAATGGCCCCAGGTGGACCAATTTCAGGGTTGATGGCTACCTGACCTTCATGCCGAGAGGTTTATTTTGAAGCCTACCGCTCTGCTTGACCGATCTCTTTCTCTCCCAAGGTTTGGGCCACAGACTTGGATCTGCGCTACAGCGATCAGCTGGCCATGACTCAGGTCGCGCTCTACATAACAGAGGGGACCTTCGACTGCCCGTCCAGTCGCTTCCAGGTGCAGCTCCCTTCAAAGAAGCCACCTGCGCAGAAGGAACAGACCCGATCCGTAAGTGATGCTCGAATGAAGAAACAAGCAGTTTACGGCCTAAACCAAGGTTCTCCAACCTTGGCAACTTTTAAGCCTGGAGGACTTCAACTCCCAGAATTCCCCAGCCAGCAAAGCTGGCTGGGGAATTCAGGGAGTTGAAATCCGCCAGGCTTAAAAGTTGCCAAGGTTGTAGAGTCCTGGCTTAAACGGTGTTGGTCTCCCATTGTTTGATGTCCTCCTGCACCATCACCCCATTGCACTGGGGCCAGAACCATGTGGCCCCCATCAGTTTTCCACCCATTATGTACTAATCCATGGCTTGTAGTTACATTTGGGAATAGCCAGTCCTTTCCCTGTGCCTGATCTTTTGTGTTGGGTTTACCATAACTGGCCTGAGACAATTTCTTGATGGAGTTGTTTCTTCTGGTTCTTAGGCCGCCAAGTGTCTTGGGCTGGTCCAGTTAAAAGTCTTCCCATGGATGAGTACCTGCACAGCTCTCTAAAGCCAAACTCATTGTCTTACAATATTGGTTTATCCCTTCCACAAGGAAACTGAGGCCGACAAGAAGGCCTTCTCTAGCATTTGTTAGTATCTACAAGAAGAATGTGAAGAAGGACTAGGGCAGTGATGGCGAACCTTTTTTGCCTTGGGTGCCAAAAGCACGCACTTGTGCAATGTTGCACGCACTCGGGTGCCCAACCCCATAATTTAATCCCCCCATGCCATGCCCCCTGTGCATGCATGCGTGACACCCCGCCCTGCTGCCCCACACACCACACACAACTTTCTTGGAGTCTGGGGAGAGTGAAAATGTCCCCCTCCCAGAGGCCATCCAGAGGCCGGGAACAGCCTATTTTCAAACTTGTGAGAAAATTGTGCTGGGCCCGGTAAGTCCATTTTTTGTTCTCTGGAGGCTTTCCTGAAGGGCAACAGCTCTCGTGCCCTCAGGGCAACATCTCGCAGGGCAACATCTCGCGTGCCCTCAGAAATGGCTCTGTGTGCCACCTGTGGCACGTGTGCCATAGGTTCGCCATCACGGGACTAGGGGATCAGACCCTGGCTGGGCTATTCCAAAACTTGGATCATCCTCTTTCTTTGATCCTTCAGTCCTTCAATATCTGAGGGGCTGCCACAAAGACGAGGGGGGCTCAAGCTATTCTCCAAAGCACCCAAAGGCAGGACAAGAAGCAACGGATGGAAACTAATCAAGGAGAGAAGCAATCTAGAACTTAGGAGACATTTTCTGACAAGGAAAACAATTAACCCCTGGAATGCCTTTTGTGTTGTGGGTGCTCAATCGCTGGAGGTTTTTAAGAAGAGATTAGACAACCATTCGTCTGAAATGGAATACGTTTCCTGCTTGAGCAGGGGGTTGGACTAGAAGACCTCCAAAGTCCCTTCCAACTCTGTTATTATGAATATTTGGTTCTCTGTTTCCCAGCATTTTCTTTAAATTCAAGTCTTCTGTTTGCATATCCTTCATGAACGAAGGTCAGACTAATTGCAAGGGGCCTTCGTTTTATTGAATTATTTTTATTTATTCGTTTTGTCAAGTGTGTGTAGGACAATAGATATCAGTAGATACAAGATGAATATATAAAATGGATATGATTTTTTTTTCTTCCATAAGTCAGGAAGCTGAACTATCACTTTCCACATACTCTCATTACCCTTCAGGATAGTTAAGTTCGAGATCTCTGAAATGTTCTTTGCAAACCATCTTCCATGTTTATGTAGAATCCCTTTCTGTGGCATTGTAACTACACTCACCCCGAGCTCCATATTTCTACCCTGTTTCCCCGAAAATAAGACCTCCCCAGATAATAAGCCCAATCGGGCTTTTGAGCACATGAGCAAAAATAAGCCCTCCTCGAAAATATTTAATATTTAAATGCATGCGCAGCCGTTTCCTCTGGTTCTTGTAAACAACACAAGGTGAGGAGGCGAGGCCCGAGTGGGGGAAAGGGAAGGGGGAGCGTGCCCCATGCACCCCAAATCCCCCAATGCCCTTACCTAAGGGCCACGCCCTCAATCCTAGCCACTGTGCCCCTTCTGTCACGCTAATGGCGGCTGCAAAAAGAGCGGAAGGCCCAGCCATGTGCAACACTGCAGCAGCCATGAGATGACCACCCTCTCCACCTCCTGCAGCTCAAAAATAATCAAACCTCCTTGAAAATAAGGCCAAGCGCTTATTTCAGGGGTCAAAAGAAAATAAGACGCTGTCATATTTTCAGGGAAACACCGTATACTGTCATTGTAACGAACCTTTGTTAATTTTATTAATTGTAATGATTATTTTATTAACTTTATTAATTATAATAAAAAAATTGTACATGTCATTGTAACTAATTCTCCCCAGGCGCCACGTTTGTGGACTATTTTGGCTCACAAGATTCCCAGGTGGTCTGATCAATGGAAACCCATCTTCCTGGGACTTCTGGGATTTGTAGTCAACGTATTGGTAGGTTACCAGATACAGCGGCTATAGGAACTTTACACACCCCTGTTAAAATGCCAGGGTTTGAGATGTAAAAAACTCAGATCAAGATAAATCACGTCAATATTTTCCCCACCTTTATACAACATACGAACAATTCCATTGAAAGACAAACTGAAATCTTTTAGGTGGGGGGAAAAAATTATTGGAATGTGGCTGTGTTCAGAATTAACCAATCACGTTCCAACTGACTTTAAATAGTAGTCAGTACTTTTTAATATGACGACAGTGGCCTCCAAATCCAAAAAAAGAACAGGTTCAATCAGAAGATTTATTTATTTATTTATTTATTTTATCAAATTTGTATACCGCCCTATCTCCTCAAAGGGACTCAGGGCTTTGCACAGAAATATAAAAACATATACAAAACAATACAATATATAACAATTTACAATAGAATTAAATAAGGGTCTGTGCTAAAAATTTGGAGTAAAAAGGTTAAAATCAATTAAAACTACCCATTAAAATTAAAATTAAGCCAGGCCGGCATAATAATAATAATAATAATAATAATAATAATAATAATAATAATAATAATAATAATAATAATAATAATAATAATAATAATAATAATAATAATAATAATAATAATAATAATAATCTTTATTGTCATTGTAATAAAGTAAAATAAAATTACAATGAAATTGGTTTGAGCGTTGTGCTAACATTTGCATTCTTGAAATAGATGTGTCTTTAATGCCTGGCGGAAGAGGCGTAGGTCCGCGATGGTACGAAGGTCGGGGGTAGGTCATTCCAGAGGGCAGGCCCCGCCACTGAGAAGGCTCTCCCCCTGGAGCCCACCCAAGGGCATTGTCCGGCGGATGGCACCCTGAGGAGGCCCACTCTGTGGGAGCGGACAGGTCAAAGGGAGGTATGTGGTAGAAGGCAGTCTCGTAAGTAGCCAGGTCCCGTGCCATGGAGCGCTTTAAAAAGGGTCACTAGCATTGGTCATGATCAAAGTTTTGGAATGGCCAGATGAAAATCCGTGGGGTGACCTTCTGAAGAGGGCTGCGAAAAAGGAGAGGCAAATGACAGGTCTGGAGCACATTTGCAAGGGAGAGTGAGCAGAGGTTCCCGAGGCAAAGTGTGCCATGCTGATAGGCTCCTACCCCAAGACTGAATCATCATTCACCTTTTAACAACCCTCATAATCCCTTGTGGGGTGGAGTCTGGGTAACTGAATGGAGCTGAGTGTTTACTGGCTGGATGCCCTGCCTGTCGCCAATGTGGAGCTTTGTTCAGCAGATATATTCTCATTGTGCCCAGAGAGAGAAATATCTAACTCTACCGAGAATCGAACACACAGCCTTCTGATTGTGAGGCGAGAGCTCCACCTCTAGGCCACTGCACCACTCCTCCTAGCCCAAGACTGAATGAGGTCATAAAATTAAAAGGTTCTTCAAGGAAGTATTCCTCTAAGAGTGTGCTGTAGAAGACGACCAGTCTGAGCCTGAGGAGGGAGGGGTCAAAGGCGTCATCAGTCATGAGTCCCTGCGTGCCCACAAGAGATCAAAGTGCAGCCGACTTTGAATTCCTTTCTATTCCTAACTCCGGTGAATGTCCCTTGGCTGTTAGTAGTTCCGATTCTTGTAGAGAGCTTAAGTTTGCAATAAACCTTTATACCCATTTGAAGTGCCTGAATCTCCTGATATCCCTGGCATTTGATATGTGCATCTTCATGCAACCACATCATTGTAATGTTTTTATTTTTATTTCTCCCCCGAAAGATTTCAGTTTGTTTTTCAATTGAATTGCAGCATTTATATGTTATGTTAAAGGAGGGGGAAGAATTCTGAAGTGATTTCTCTTAACCTGATTTTTTTTTTTTACATCTCAAAAGCCCGGAATTTTTAGCACAGGTGTGTAGACTTTCTATAGTCGCTCTATGGGAAAATGGCTTTACAGCCAGATGTTGTGCATTCCCCAAAATGTCAAGATTGATAACCTTTTGGTCTCTTCTCCCCAAGCTACTACGTGGGGTAAGAGGAGTACAAGGGAGGTCTGATTCAACTCCAGTTTCCTGGTCTTAAAAATGGAAAGTAAGCAAGCAGCCGTATGCTTTAAATTAAAATAATTGCAGATGAATGCAGGTTTGTCCCTTTTGACCTGCCCGTTGCCCTCAACCCATCGTTTCTTCCTCTTCTTCCTCTTCCTCGTTCAGCCAAGCGTTCGGGCTAAAACTGGGGATCCAGCACATCCGATCTTTTAAAGAACCCGAAGAAACAAACAGAGACAAATCTTTTTACAGTGCATGATCTATAATGAATGATTAAGTAAAAACACTTTATGTGAAATTATGATGTTAATAATGCTTCTGTCCCCACGAATTTATTATATGTTCACTGGGCTGCTTGCTTTGATTTTGATAAAATGGAGCAGCGACCGAGTACGAGTGATGGTTTTTATTTTTAGAAACCTCCTTTGCCAGAGCAAATTTCCTAGATACTGCCGCTACTGTAATTATGTAGAAAACCAATCACTCATTATACTTAGGATACATTATCTTTGAGACAGATGAGGCTAAATAAGCAAGACATTAATAATTCATCCCGCAGTTCATTATGCATGCGTTTGTCTGCTTGGTAGCTGAAATAAGCACCTCATCAGACCGATGCCTGGGCTTAAACAATGGTTCGGTGTTATCGCCGCTACATTCGGGTTTACGCTTGTTAAACTGCGATTTGGATTATTTTATCAAGCATTCGTTTGTTTTTTTTATTTGCCGCCGTCTTTTGCCAGGGACAAATTTCTCAAAACTTTGGGTAGCTGTTCTGGAAGCCTCTCCTTCAGCCGCCTGGCTCCGGAGAGAAGGCAGCCCCTCGGAGAGGCAGCCAGACATCCACCAGCCCCACGGCCTGCTTGCCTGTCTCATAAGAGCGCATGGGTGAGCATGGTGTGCGAGGGAAGAGAAGTAGTTGCCGCTCTGGCTAGCAGTTTCGTGCCACAAATAACACTTGAGAATGAGGGATTTGGGATGAGGGGACCGAAGGCTGGACTTCGCATCCGCCATATCTTTCCATTCAATTGGAGAGCTAGCTTAAACATCTCCCTCTAACCCTTTACTCTCACGGTTCTAATCCTGTACAGCAATAATCAAATAATAAAATGATCCCATTGAAATACAGAAGATCAACAAAAGCTGCTCGAGACACATTCGTTCTAAGGCGCTTCCCAAACTGCCTTTCTACATATGGCCCATTTTGAACCCTGCGTGTGCCCATTGAAATTCAGGTCTTTACTGGATGATCACCAAAATGACTTGGCAGCCATCAGCCAGCATGGATGAAACCCCTCAGCTCTCCTCCCTCCCCCCCCCTGATTTCTGCCAACAACCAGACACAATTTTGCTTAGCACAATTTTGCAAACATTGTATTATTAGCCTCCTTGACATTGCGATAGCCAGTTGATGGCACAACGGTGGGCATCCAGTGGGGGGCCCCCAGTTCCTTTCTTATGGCCCTCAGGGCCTCCTCTGAACCAGCAGTAAAACTCCAAAGGTTGGCACAAGAATCTCCTGCCATTTTGTGATGGGAATAAAAATTGTGCTGCAGGCCAAAATAGACGTGCCACTGTGTGTTATTGATGAATTTATTCTAAAAACTTCCCATACTTGGGAGAGGAAAAATAACATAATCTGGCCGTGTCCACCATTGTCCTACTCAGGGTTCCCGTTAGGCCCCTGGAAAAGGCCCATCTCTGCCCAAGGACATTTTTTACGAATAGAGGAGGAGGAAAAAGTAGGAGTGGGCATGGTGAGGAAGCTCACGTCCGACAGAAACCTTGAGACCGACTTTAACATTTAGGTGTGTCTATGAGACGCAAGGAAAATGTATGAGAGCTACTACATTCTCACACAAGTTCTCAGCAGTTTCGGGCTGGTGAAGGGGTTTAGATAACTCACTGAGGCCAACTCATCCTGGTCAACTCACCACAGGACAACGTGCCACAATCCACCATGGGATAATTCAAGAGAGGGACAAGTGAATTGTGGCACATCTTGTCTCACTTTAGGTTTTGAACCTTCTCAAGTTAGAAGTCCTCCAGGCAGGGGAGGTCAGCTCCAATTCTACTTCTCCTTCTTTTGACTTATCATGTGTTGAATTGTCCCATGGCAAGTCGGCCAGGGTTAGTCGGCCTGGGCAAGTCAACTGTGGCAAATCCCACTGCTGAAGTCTCAGTGCTCTCACAAAACCCTTCAAGTCGGGGTTGTGGGACTGCTACAATTCCTTTTAGAACAGAGGTCTCCAACCTTTGCAACTTTAAGTCTGAAGGACTTCAGCTCCCAGAATTCTCCAGCCAGCTTTGCTAGCTGGAGAATTCTGGGAGCTGAAGTCCTTCAGGCTTAAAGTTGCAAAGGTTGGAGACCCCTGTTTTAGAAGGCAGCCTGGAGAAGTGACCTTTGTCGCTCTCGCTAGCCTTCCTAAAGCCTTCTGCCATCTTGCTGAGCCTGCTATTTTTTCTGGGGAGGCGAGTCAGGCACTTCTCCAAGCTAAATGTGTGTTTTCTGTGAATGTTTTTTTAAAATGGTTGCTGAACAAATGATTGTAAATCAAGGATAACTGTAGAATCCCGAGACCTGGAATACAGTATTTTAATTCTGTGGTTTTTGTACCAGTTGGTAAATCCCAGGATTCGGATTGGAGGGGATCATGTCTGAAATCTTCTCACCCTTGATTTATATGCTAAGGTCCTTTCATGTTTATTCTGGATCCTATTTCCATTACCGCATTAAGAGAGAACTTAAAGGTAAATCACGAAGCAACTTTGGGTTTATTATCGTTTTGGACAGATGTTCAGTGTGGTGTGAAAAGATTTGGATCCCCACCAGCCTAAATCTCCTGTGGTTGGTAGGAGGGGACAAAATGTGAGAGGCCTTTGAAATGTCTGAAGTGGCTTCAGAATCTCTCCAAGCAGAAATCTAGATCTTTGTAGCTTTCACACTGAGTAGATCTCAGCCTCCGCGTGAAGAGATGAACGGCATGAATGCTTCTCGGGGTATTTATGTTGACTTCAGATTTATAGGATGAAGCGTTGAGAGGTTTAATATCTGTTCCATGTTATGCTGCTATTTTTAGTACAGGGTAATTTAATTCATTTTTAACTTTATATATACTATATGTTTTTTGATGTTTTTAATTTTCCTGTACACCGCCCCTAGTCCCTTCGGGGAGAGGGGGCGGTTTATAAATTTGAAATAAATAAAATAAAATATTCATTTTGGAATTTCAGTTTGCCACTCAAGATATGAGCCCTGTTGGTTTTAGTATCTTCTGCATCGTATCTTCTGCATCCTTATTAATTAATTGATTGATCGAACTATTGATTAAATTAATATGCCGCCTCTCTCACTATGGAGAGAAACTCTGGGTGGCTCCTTCACTAACTACTGAGGGCTGGATTGTATCCTTGTAAGAGAGCCTTCCCAAATTGTGTGCCCTCGTCTCCCACTCCTACAATCCTTAATCTCCCAGTGGGAACAGAAGCTGAGCTGGCCTGGAGGGCGCCAGGTTAGGTAAGCTGCACAGGGTTCCTCTCTCCATCAGAACCAGGCAGTCTTGACGGTAGATGTGTGAACAGGGCTTAATGAATGGAGCTGCCTCCTTGAGTTACAGCGCTAATCCTCCTTCTTTATCTGTGTTTGAGTGAGTCGTTGCAAAGGCTGAGATTTGTTTCTTTGAAGAAGACGGAGAAGAAATATGCCGGGAGGCTTAAGATTTAGCTACTCTTGTATAAATCTGCACTCCAGCCTGGAAGCTGGAATCTCTCAGGGATTCCTCAGCCTTAACCCTTCCTCCTTTTTCCTTCTCCAGACTTCCCTGGCCAGCCGCTACATTCTCATGAGCAGTTCGATTAAGAATGACAACCTTTCCTTCATGTACTATAATGTTTTCCTCCAGATGTGCAAGGCTCACGGGATCGGCTACGATGTGCGGGTAAGAAGGACGCCTGCTTTCATTTCAGTGACTTAACAATAGGAAAATAGGCTGGGGAAGAAATAGAGGGTAAACCTCTAAAATGCGCGAACCTCCCATTAACTGCTTTGGGGGAAGGATCTTTATGATTTTGCCCCTATGATCAATTTCGATGAAATCTGCATTTATTAATAGAGCTCAGATACTGAAATCTTGATTTCAGGTCATTAGGACTTGGAGGGAGACGGGGAGAGGAGGAAGGAATTACAAATATATTCTGTTCACAGACACTTTCTCTTGCTGAATACTTGACCATCAACTTTTTATAGCATCTTGGTAGTGAAAATTTTAATTGTCCTGCTCTTAAATTATTTTTTTCTTAAATGACTTCATCTCACATAAGGCGCCTTAGCGTGTGATCTTGGGAAATTGTATGTTTAGCATTTCCAGACACAGTAAAAAAAAAAGAAAAAGCTTAACATCTTATCCCTTTCAACAGCTAAAAGAAGGAACCGTTTTTATCTTGTTTGAAGACCAGAAACGAAACACATTTGGAATGATGTAAGTTCCCAGGAGAAAGGCGTTGCTGGTCCTTGATGGTCCTATAGTTTAAGATTCCTTCTCTCTGCTCTTTGGCAGTCTTCTGAAAGATAAAACCCCAGAGAGAATGGCTCCTTAGCAGACCCGGATGGCTAAGGCACAGAATTGTGTCAGAAAAGCCAGATTAAAAATATCCATATACTATTTTACCTAGTAACTACTCTTCAAGAGCGGCCGCAGCCTCACTCAAATGGCTGAACTCCTGTTTTTATGGGGGGTCTGAGCAACCCCCAGTTTCCAACAGCATCCTCTGCCCTTCCTAATACCAGGGTTCTCATACCTCCAGCGCTACCTGTTCACATGTTTGAGATGCTTTAGTAAAGATAGGACTCTCGTGTTTTAAATGACTCCAGCTTTCGCCCTCCTCCATTACTTGATTAATAAAAAATATTTATTACTCAAATCCTTTTTACTGACAAGTTAAAATGGAGCCTCATCTTTTGTATCTCCCTGAAGATTGCCACCTTCCGAGATTGAAAATATTCATTAAATCCCTCCGTCTGACAGGCCCAAATGAGAGGGCGATTGTTTTTAAGCATGCGAATAGAATCATTGGCAAAGACGTTTCTTTGGATATCATTAACAGAACAATTGGAGAACATCTCCAGGGGGTCCTCATGACCTTTGCCCAGCATCTCTTCATCATCTATCAAGAATTATCAGCACCTAATATGCATGCCGAGACCAATTTTAAGGTGAGGTGTTAATTAACTAACGATCCCCGTTAAATTTCTGTTCAAGGACAGAAAACACCTCATGCTGTATTATAAACAAGTGCTAAACCATCCTCGCTTCTGCTCGTAGCAGTACGTATTTCACAGCTTGCGGGTCAATATTGTGAGATTCCCGGCGAATCTGTTAGTTAAATTTAAGGGTTTTGGTACGGGAGCATGGATTTGCTTGGGCTGAGAGCGGTTGGTATATTTGTTTAAAATACACACACACACACACACACACACAACACAACCTTCTCTAGCGTGAATGGCTAGCTCCCGAGGAAATTAGATTTTCATTTTGCATACATCCACTCTTGGATTTACTAATTGGAGAGGCAAAAAATGCTCTTCTCCCCAAAGACTTCTCCTATTGATTCGTCAAATGAAACGGTTGAGATGTTTGAAATATTAAAACACATCCATTAGGAGGAGGCAAACAAATAAGCTGTTTATGTTCCAATCGCTATGGAAGGGTGATGGCTATAAGCCCAGGGTTTGCACTTGTATACATTCTGCCCAATATGATGGCTATCAAAGCAAGCACTAAGGAAGCCTCTGGGGGGGGCGCTACTGTTGAAGGAACCTCTAGAGGGCTGGTGTTTTGTGAATGGCCATTCACTTGTAGCTCAGCTCCAGTCAACCTAGAACATAGAATAATAGGGTTGGAGGCCTTTGAGTCCAACTCTCTGCTCAGGCAGGAGACAGTATATCATGTCAGAGAAATGGCTGTCCAAGCTCTTCCTGGACAGCTCCAGTGATGGAGCCCCCACAGCTCCTGAGGAAAGGCATTCCACCGATTCTCACGGTCAGGAAATTTCTCCTTAACTCTAGGTTGGATCTCTCCGTTTAGTAATCTTTCACCAAGTACTGCTCTCAGGTGCTTTGGAGAGTAGATCAACCCCCTGTTCTATATTTCAAATATTGAAAGACTGTCATATCACCCCTAGTCCTTCTCTTTGTTAGACTAGGCATATCCAGTTCCTGCAACCCATCAGTTGACTGCCTACGGTCAATGTTAAGAATCATATTTTGTGTGCTACTGCACGGTAATGGCTTGGCTCCTTCTCCAGAGGTGCAGAAGACACCAATGAAAATACACCAAGTCCCAGCAGCAATCCTGAGTGATGAACGGTGGTCCATCTCAACCCCAGAGAAGGCACCATGAAGAGCCCCTCACACACACACACACACACACGTTTCTACAAGGGTTGTCAAAAAGGAAAGAGCATCTCTTGATTATACGGATGTGGTCCCCATAATGGCTTCTATGACACCACACTATCCCCAGATGACATCGCTTTGTCTGATCTCATTCTTGCATAGACTTAGTTCATTGGGCAGGTTGTAGGCTTCTGAAAGTTGAAGCCTAATCTTATTGAATGGAAATAAATCCAAAAATCAGAAGATGCTATTTGCCCCTTCAGGCAACCTGTTACATTTTTGCAAAGATTCTGGAAAATGTTGAAGCCACCATTTTGGGTTTCTAGGGACCAAGACTTCTACCCAAACTTTGCCATTGGTTATGAGTCCCGGCTGTAACCTTCAGATTATGGTAGATTTTGTTTTGGATGACACCATAAGTCATGAGTAGGGGTCTCTAAACTTGGCAACTATAATAACAACAACAACAACAACAATAATAATTTAAAAAAAAACTATGAGACTTGTAGACTTCAATTTCCAAAATTCCCCTTCTAGCCGGCTGGGGAATTCTGGGAGTTGAACTCCACAACTCTTAAAGTTGCCAAGTTTGGAGAGCCATGCTCATCAGGATTAAAAACATGTGCACCACCAGGGATGGGGCAAAATGTGATGCAGTTTTCTTGGCTTTAGCTTAGCACCTTCCATCAACACAGCCATAGGTGAATGCCCATTATGGTCAGTCCAAAAGCCCAAACATGAGTGGGAGGATGGAGGCAGAAATCTGTGGGGCTAATCTGCAGCATTTCCACCTCTTTCTAGGGAGCCATTCAAGATATTGAGAAGATCTTGGGCGTTACAGAACAGAACAAGTTAAAACTTGAAGAGGAAAAGGTGGCCTTGAAAGCAAAACCATCCAGAAAATAGTGAGTAAACTTTCCGTCTCTATTCATAGCGTCTTCCAATAATCCTCTTGCATTTTTCTTTCTCCAAATCAAACTTCATGCACTTTGCTTGAATAGGTGACCAGTCGGCCAGGCCAAAAAAACCCTGTTCATTTTGACTTAGGAAAGCTTGAGCCTAAAGCTTTAAAAATCATACTTAGTTGTGCATCACTGTGGAAGGGAAAAGATGTATAATAGAATGCAATTGGTCAGTTCCCTCACTCCATAACATCCTCTCGGTTGTATGTCAAAGATTTAATATAGGGTGATAAAAACTCTATTCCAAGCAATTTATATACATTAATATGTGTACAAAGAAACCTCATGAATAAAGACAAATATATGTGATAATGTTGCAAGTTTGAATCAGGGTCGGTCACCGGGATCAGAAGTTTAGTCTTCCAAGCTTTAGGATTCATGCTGGAGCCCATCTTCAGGGACCTAGCAGAGTGTGTGCTATGGGCTATACCATGCATCGTATTTATGTGGTGTCTGATTGGGTGTGGCTTCACCAGAAACCACATGAATACGATGCATAAAAAGTTAAAGGTTCCCCCGCACATGTGTGCTAGTTGTTCCCGACTCTAGGGGGGCGTACTCATCTCCATTTCTAAACTGAAGAGCCAGCACTGTCTCTCTGGTCATGTGGCTGGCATGACTAAATGCCAAACGCTGAAGGCGCATGGAGCGATGTTACCATATTTTTCAGAGTATACGATGCACCCAGGTTTTGAAGAGGCAATTTTTTTAAAAAGTAGGTAGGTAGATAGAGGGATAGAGAGGGAGAGAAAGAGAGAGAAATACAGTAGGGAGGGAGGGAGGGGGAGAGAGTACATAGGTAGGTAGGTAGAGGAATAGAGAGAAAGAAATAGAAATAGAGAGAAATACAGTAGATAGGTAGGGAGAGAGAAAGAGTAGGTAGGTAGGTATATAGAGGGGGGAAGAGAAATACAGTAGATAGATAGGAAGAGAGAGAGTGTAGATAGGTAGGTAGAAGGATAGAGAGAGAAAAATATATATATAGAGAGAAATACAGTAGATAGGTAGGTAGAGAGAGAGAGAGAGTAGGTAGGTAGATGTTTCCAAGTATATTTACCCATGTGCTGGAGAAGGAAATCACTGACCACCTTTGGAACAATTCTTTGTTTCTGCAGGCACAGTACTTGACCAACGTAATTCTCATCAATCACTCTAACTAAACAGCTTTCCAAAAGGGAAAAAAAACCCCTTTTTGCACTGTGCAAACCTCCCCCAAATGGCCCTTTTTCGCAAAAATGGGCCCGTTTTTTTTTCAAATAAAAGGCATGAATAGCCTTGAGGGGGCTTGCAGAGTGCTCCTGGGGGGGTTGAGGCGGTCAAAAATGAGCAAAAAAAGGCACATTTATCTAAGATGACCAGATATTCAAAGTCCCAAAGCGGGACACCGTTGACAGGCAGGGGGCTCGCTCTAGTGCGTCACGTGCCTGCGCAGAGGGCGTCAGGGCCGAGGAGGGGGGACTGCACGGGCTCCGGCGCGTCATGCGCCTGCACAGGGTGTCGTGATCGGGGGGCGCTCCCACCCGCCCCTGCGGGGCCCTCTTTAAAGTAAGGTGACCAGATTTCTACCTCGCTGGCTAGGGTACGTGCAGGCCGACACCCTCCCTCCCTTCCTCCCCCCCGAGCAGGGCACCTGCAGTAGGCGTCTGGTGGGGCGGCGGGGCCAGGCAGGCGGCGGGCGCTCTGCACACACTCAGACAGAGGCACGTGGCGCAGGCAGGAAGCGGCAGGCAGGCGGAAGGGGAGGGCCGGCGAGGGAGGAGCCAGACAGGTAGCAGGCAGCAGAAGAAGAGGAGAGCCAGCCGGACCCCGCGCAGCCCTGAAGTTTGTGTTGTGCCACCATGCGCTAAGAGCTGTGGGAGGCCGCGGGAGGCGGGACTAATTCTTTGAAAGCATGATTGTCCCGCCAAAAGCAGGATGTCTGGTCACCTTACATTTATCGCAAAAACGGCCCATTTTTTGGTAAAAAAAATAGCATGCATAGCCTCATGGAGGCTTATAGAGTGCTGCTGGCGGCTGGGGGGGGGCAAAAATGCCCTGTTTTTTGCTCATTTCTGCCCTCCCCAGCCCCGAGGAGCTCTCTGGAAGCCTCCATAAGGGTATGCGTGGCCATTTTGGTGGAGGGGCGGGGTTTCAGGAGGCAAATAAATGCTGTATTCGATGTATAAGATGCACCCAGAATTTCAGCCTCTTTTTAGAGGAAAAAAGGTGCGTCTTATACTCCGAAAAATATGGTGCCTTCCCACCAAAGGTGATCCCTGTTTTTCTACTTGCATTTTTTACGTGCTAGGTTGGCAGAAGCTGGGACAAGTAACAGGAGCTCACTCCATTATGCAGCACTAGGGATTCGAACCGCTGAACTGCCAACCTTCTGATTGACATGCTCAGCATCTTAGCCATTGGGCCACCGCATCCCCAAATGACGCATAGAATACACGGCACATAGAATAGTCCAAAGCACACATTCTGGTGGAAGGAAGTTCCCTGAGGATGGGCTCCAGCCCCAGTTGGAACACTTGGAAGACTAAACCTCTGGTCTGGGTAACCCACCCAGATTGGATCTTGCAAAGAAATCTAAATATGAAATTTACACCTGTCCTCTTTTAGAGCAAAGTAACACTAATTATTGAAAGTGATTAATTGTTTTGGAAGAAAAAAATACTTGAATGTTGATTTGTGAAGATATTTTATTTTGTCTTCCTACAGATTAAAATACACTCTTCACACCTTGAGATTCTCACCAGGCATCTTCAAACTCTTCGTCTTTTGAAGCTTTTACAGTTGTAAATCTGAAACTGTTTTTTGGATTTTTGAAAACTATATTTAGGGAAGCTAAGTAGGTCTTAGTAGTGACCCATGTTTTAAAAACTGTTAATATTAGATTCAATTTCCTCTGTGTGCTGTGCGTGAATATTTATTCCTCCAATAAAATGCAACATATTTATAGTGGAAAAAATAATTTCTCAATGTCAGAAGTGAGAAGACGCTTCTAATTTCTAAGAACTTTAAAGTTCATTTTTCCTTAAAGGAATGTGCCTCAAATTCATGGAAAAAAAGGAGACATTTTCATGCATTTCATTGGTTGATCTACTCAGAAGATCCATTGGGTTCAAGGAGTCATATCCCAATACATTTTCAATGTCAATAATCCATAAGAACTGAAGGAAATTATAGGAACAGTCACAAGTGGACTTTATGAATATTCGATACCAGATTAGATTACAAATAGTTTCATACTTCACAAATTTTTGGGATTTGTTCTCTTATTCAAAAATAAATTAAGCAAAGCTGGCTGGGGAATTCTGGGAGTTGAAGTCCTCCAGGCTTAAAGTGGCCAAGGTTGGAGACCCCTGGCTTATACCATTGAGGCTTAGATCAGGAGTGGCCAAACTTGGGAACTTTAAGACTTGTGGACTTCAACTCCCAGAATTCCCCAGCCAGCATGGGAACTTTAAGACTTGTGGACTTCAACTCCCAGAATTCCCCAGGCTGCATGGGAACTTTAAAACTCGTGGACTTTAACTCCCAGAATTCCCCAGCCAGACTGGGAACTTTAAGACTTGTGGACTTCAACTCCCAGAATTCTCCAGCCAGCCATACTGGCTAGGGAATTCTGGAAGTTGAAGTCCACAAGTCTTAAAAGTTCCCAAGTTTGGACACCCCTGGCTTAGATTACCATCTATGATGCCTGTGTCAGCTAGCTTCCCAGAATGCCATTATTTTTACAATGGTCTGTTGAGTGTTTCTAATGTAGCTGTGTCCAGTGGAACAGAAGTTGCCTCCAGAAGTTGTGAATGCCCCAACGCTGCAAGTCTTTAAGAAGATGTTGGATAGCCATTTGTCAGAAATGGCATAGGGCTTCCTGCCTAGGGAGGGGATTGGACTAGATGACCTCCAAGGTCCCTTCCAACTCTGCTATTTTATTGTAAGTCATAACTGTGTTTTTAAACAGCAAGCTTTGTTTAAAATAATAGAATGCTGGGAGTTGAAGTCCACACATCTTAAAGCTGCTGTGAAGTTGAGAAACACTGACTTAGAAGCCTTATTCCTCCTCTCCATATGAAGAAATCACCCCAGCGGTCTTCTTACACAGTGGTCCCTCACATGCTGGCTGGGGGATTCTGGGAATCGAAGTCCACCAGCCTTACAAAAGTTACTGAGGATGAGAAACATTGGCCTAAGCAACAGATTGAGGATAGCTAGGCTTATTTGAAATTGCGAGTCACTTTGTGTCTTGCAACAGAGCAGATACATTTACGGCTCTATTGTCTTAACATTGCTGGTGCCGGTTGACGTTTTACAGGGAATTCTGGGAATCGAAGCCCACCAGCCTTATAAAAATAACTGAGGTTGAGAAACATTGGCCTAACTAACAGGTTGAGGATGGCTAGGCTTATTCTTTGAAAGTGCGCCTCACTTTCTATCCTGCAGCAGAGCAGGTAAAGTTATGGTTCTATTGTCCAACGTTTCTGGCACTGGTTGGCACTTTACAGGGAATTCTGGGAGTTGAAGTCCGCCAGGCTTAAAGTTGGCCAGCGAAGAGGGCGGGCACGTCGGCACGCGTCTTCCCCACGCACGACGCCGACGGGCGGGGGCGCGCACGCAGGGCGTGCGTGCTGCGCAGGCGCGGCGGCGGTGGCGGCGCATGGGTCGCGCGGCGCGGGCGGCGGGGCGGGCGCTGGGGCGGCTGCACGCGGGGCTGCTGCGGGCGGTGCTGTGGCCCCGGGGGCCTCCTTCCCTTCGGCCGGCCGCCTCGGAGGTGCTGACCCTCCACCTGCTGCAGCGCCGGCTGCCGCCCTGGACGTCCTTCTGCGTCAAGTACAGCGCGGTGCGCAACGACCAGTTCGGCCAGTCCAGCTTCAACTGGGCGGTGCGCGGCGCCAACTACCACGTGCTGCGCACCGGCTGCTTCCCCTTCGTCAAGTACCACTGCTCCCGCGGGCCCCGCCAGGACCTGGACGCCCAGGACGCCCTGCTGGCCGCCCTCAAGCTGCTCAACCTGGGTGAGCGCGGGGCCCGCGGGCGCCCTCTGGCAAGGCTCCGCGGGGCGCCGGTGGGATGGGGGGGGCACGACACACACACACGGAGGCGCTCCTCCCTGTAAGGCTGGCTAGGTGGCTGAGAGGACGAGCTTTGTCGATCAGAAACTTCGGCGGTTCGAATCCGTAGTATAGATCTCCTGGGGGTTGGGCTAGATGACCTCCAAGGTCCCTTGCAACTCTGTCACTGTTTAAGAAGAGGCCTTCACACCTGGCCACTTTAAGACTCGTGGACTTCCAACTCCCAGAATTCCTCAGCCAGCTTTGCTTACAAAAGTTGCCAAGGTTGGAGACTCCTGCGCTAGCAGCCCTTCAGGCCACCCCCTGCCCCATCATTATGTTCCTTTTCAGGCAATTTAAGGGAGGGGGGTTAATCCAGGTGAAACAGGGCACTTCTTGAAAGGGAGAGCTGGGTTTAACAGTAACAAAGTTGGAAGGGACCTTGGAGGTCATCTAGTCCAACTCCCTGCTCACGCAGGAGACCTATACTAGCTGCCTCAGTGGCTAAGACACCATGACCTCCAAGGTCCCTTCTAACTCTTACTGTTAAGCAGAGGTCTTCAAACTTGCCAACTTTAAGACTTGTAGACTTAAACGTCTCTGCGAGTTGAAGTCCACAAGTCTTAAAGTTGGCAAGTTTGAAGACCTGTTAAGCCTCATGGGGGGGGGGGTGTCGCCCTCCTTTAAAAAAAAAAAACTTTGAGAAGTTTGTTAGTGTTATTTGTTAGTTTGTTATTTGTCAAGACAGATTTTTTTAAAAGTGCACAGAACAAGCCCTTTATTTTTAGTCCAGGATTATAACCTGGCACGGAGCTTTGTGCTTGGCAAATTCACACAACTTAAATCGCTAAAATCCATCGCAGTACGATCCATCTTTTTGCCCAGGGAGAATGATTCTAAAAAACTGAAGGCAGAAAGAAGACCTGTTTCCGTTTATATGGGAAAATGAAATCTCAATTCTAACAGCCAAACTTGAAACATTAAACGCTGTAGAAATCCACTCAGTAGAAAAACTTATGTTTAGGATCTTGAATTGGGGTCAGAGGCTGGGGTTGTATAAAAGCTGCAAGGTCAGAAAAAGAATTTCCAAACCTTTTCTGCAAGGGGGTGGGGGACTTCAATGCCCAGCTTCTCGATCAGAAAGGTCGGCAGTTCGGCGGTTCAAATCCCTAGTATAGGTCCCCTGTGTGAGCAGAGGGTTGGGCTAGATGACCTCCAAGGTCCCTTCCAATTTTGTTACTGTTAAACCCAGCTCCCCCTTTCAAGAAGTGCCCAGTTTTGCCTGGATAAGCCCCCTCCTTTAAATTGCCCGAAAAGGAACATAATGATGGGGCAGGGGGTGGCCTGAAGGGCGGCTAGCGCAGGGGTCTCCAACTTTGGCAGCTTTAAGCAAAGTCGGCTGAGGAATTCTGGGAGTTGAAGTCCACGAGTCTTAAAGTTGCCAAGGTTGGAGATCCCTGTGCTAGTTCATGATTATTTCTGCTGCTGCTGCTAGGAATTCACTTTCATTTATGAGAAAGTTTTCACTTTGTTTTGTTCACCACGGACCGGGTCTGTGTTGACTTGCAAGCTTGCCTGGCTCCCAGGGACTCTGTGGCTGTCAATCAAAATAAACCAATTAAGGCAGGGATGTCCAAACTTGGGAACTTTAAGACTTGTGGACTTCAACTCCCAGAATTCCCCAGCCAGCTATGCTGGCTGGGGAATTCTGGGAGTTGAGGTCCACAAGTCTTAAAGTTCCCAAGTTTGGACATCCCTGAATTAAGGGAAGGAGGGAGAAACATCACACACACCCCTTCTTTTTCCAGTTGCATTCAGTACCCTTTTCCGCCAAGAAAGTTCTCCAGTTCAAAATGTTCTGGAAACCTCATTTCCCCTAAGGATGCTTGGATCCCACCCTCACTTGAGCGCTGGTGACGTCATGTATGGGTAGGCCTTACAACCACAATGGAGCCAAAGAATTCTGTTGTAAGAGAAACATTGGTTAAGAGAGTTTTTCTCCATTTTGAACTTTCTTGCCAGAGTTAAGTGAATTGCTGCAATTGGTAAGTTAGTGATTGACTCAGTTGTTAAGTGAATCTGGCTCCCCCACTGACTTGGCTTGTCAGAAAGTCACAAAAGGGGACCACATGACCTGGGGACACAGCAACTGTCATAAATATGAAGCAATTGCCAAGCATCTCAATTTTGATCACATGACAACGAGGATGCTGCAAAAGTCATAACTGAAAAACAGTCACAAGTCCCATTTTCCAGTGCCATTGAAGCTTTGAATGGTTACTAAACAAACTCATAAGTTGAGGACTACCTGTATTCCTTTTTTTTGCAAGGTAATGCTCAACGATGGAGCCAAGAGCCATTCCTAGCAGTCATTCAGACCACCTTTTCATAACAGATGTTTTTCTTTCTAATAAAAACTCTTGTTCAAGTGCTTCACATCCAGCACTTAGCTTCAAACAAACCACAGGTTAGCCCAGGGTTGGGCAAACTTTGCAACTTTAAGTCTGAAGCTTTGCTGGCTGGAGAAGTCTGGGAGCTGAAATCCCTCAGACTTAAAGTTGCAAAGGTTGGAGACCCCTGCACTACACTGTGTGTGTTCAATCTGTTGGTTTAGCTCAAGCTGTTGACTGCTTTTTCGTCTGTCTATCCTATCTATCTATCTATCTATCTATCTATCTATCTATCTATCTATCTATCTATCTATCTATCTATCTATCTATCTATCTATCTATCTATCTATCTATCTATCTATCTATCTATCTATCCATCCATCCATCCATCCATCCATCCATCCATCCATCTATCTATCCATCTATCCATCCATCTATCCACCCACCCACCCATATCATAAAAGGGGAGGAGAATTTATTATCTTTCCGCTCTCAGCTTGCGTGAATCCTACATGTTAAATGTTAAATCCAATTGACTTATTATTTTCCTCCTTTTTTGTGCACTATTTTTCTTTGTTGTTGTTGTTGTTGTTAGGGTTGAATGTATGTTTTTGCTTCGTTTCATTTTGTTTGTTTTTACTGTTCTGTATTTTATTCTCTATAATAAAACAAAATAAGAAAGAGGTTTACATTGAACAATAATAAATTTTTCAAGAAAGCTATAGAACTAGATTATTCCCTACTGATTCTTTAAAACTGACTGGAGAAGTCTGGGAGCTGAAGTCCTTCAGACTTAAAGTTGCAAAGGTTGCCCATCCCTGGGTTAGCCTAAAATTGCTGGTGAAGCCAACCGAGGTCTTTATACTTATTTTCTTTTCCTGCAGTATCCTGAGTTTCTGTTCTGGATAGTGAGAGTCGTGCGACTCTTAACCTGTTTCTTTTTGCACTAGGAATCCCAACGTTATTATACGGAATTAGCTCTTGGTGTTTTGCCAGCGTCACTGAGACGGTCCAGACATGCTGTGGCCCCGTCACTATTTACTTCCTGAATAAAGAAGACGAAGGCGCCATGTACTAAAACGGTGCTTTGAAAAACTCTTATTGTGCTAAATGAGTAGAGAAAAGAATATTTTCTCAACTTTTTGCTGAGTCCACATGCTTATGCAAACTATATAAATATGTGTTTTTTTCAAGGCATGTCTCTGTTGTTGAAACATATTACTTTTCTTTGACTCTGTAAAACATCAAATACATGTTGAATTATGCACAAATGCAAAGCCAAACAAAACTCTGGGAAATTGTTTGAATTAACTTCTTTCATCAAAAGATGACTTTCGCCTCTTAATTAAAATACCGATTTTTTTGAAATCTCACCTCATTATCCAAATTCTTAAGTAAAATTTAAAAGCAATATGTTTCTTCTTAATGAATTTTTTAAAAGAAACACTGTGTTTCTCCAAAAATAGGACAGGGCCTTATTTTCTTTTGACCCCCAAAATATTTATTTATTTATTTGTCAAATTTGTATACCGCCCTATCTCCCCAAGCGCCTGGCCTTATTTTCGGAGAGGTCTTACTATTTTTGAGGTGTAGGAGGCAGCGAGCATGGTCACCTCATGGCTGCTGCTGTGTTGCAATATTTCCAGGGAGGGCTTATTTTAGCGTATGCACTCAAAAGCCCGATTGGGCTTATTATCTGGGGAGGTCTTATTTTCAGGAAAGGGGGGTAACTGATATTCAAAACAGTTGTTCAGTCCTCTGATAAATATTAGTTGTTTGTATTAAAATCCAGAGTTTTATTGGGGGAGGAGGGGTACCTGAAATTTCAGAGGGTTGAATGTGGAGATTGGTCTTGTACCTGCAGTCAGCCAGAGTGATTGTGATCTGGCTGAAATTAAGTACCTGTTCAATCCTATTGCTTGCAAAGGAAGATAGTTAAGTGTGCTTTATTATTTGACTCAACATGATTTAGAAATAATTAACACACAATATGACTTTGTCATGTGCTTAATGTAGAAAATTATATTCACTCAGTCACTCTAGTTTGTTTTCAACCTCTTGACTTCCAAAGCTTTCCTGATAAAGTGTTGCAGAAATAATGTAGTTATGAAAACAGATCTAGAAGCATGCATAAGATTTGTTCGTTTTAAATTATTTCAGCAAGTTATTTTCATCTGGGACATTTGCTGTAAGACAGAATATAATATATTTTTCAAAAGGCTCTTGTTAGATTCTGTGTAAGTATATTTCTTAAAATCCATCAGAATTGAATTATGAATTGCTTTCATTCAGAAGACAAGTAGTACATTTGTTTTGTTTTAACTGCAGCTCTAAATCTGTAATCAAGGAAACTCCAGTATATTTGATACCAAAGGATACTCCTAATACAAGTTAAATAAATAGTTCGCCCAGAGGAGTAGCTGGTGTGTTACATTAAGCTTCATTAATAATAAAAGTGACTATTAGCATTTTGCTAGATTGGCTGGAACTTATGTTCCCAGTAATGGGCAGAATTAAATAAGTGCAGCTCATAAGTTAAAGTCAAATACTGCTCATTCATTGCTCCCGATTTTGTCAATACTCTTCTTTAAAGGTTTGGTCTCAACACAAGACTGATAAAATGTTTTTTAATTACCAGGCAATAAATAAAGCTTCCCCTTGGAGTGGCCCGTTCACTAGCTGCAGCTTATTTGATTTCTGATAATGGAGAGTGCTGACTTTGCTTACCTGTTTTTCGATAAGTGGAGGGAACGCGGCTCCTTGTCTCTATAGCGCTGGGCGTCCCTTCTAGGAGAATCTCCTTGACAAACTACTCTATTGATCCTCCAGAAGTCGACAGTGTTCGCAGCATTAATAGCAAGCAAAGTCTTGCTCAGGGCTCTCGTGGTGCAACAATTAGGCAAATGTAGTAAGAAATTTTCTTTTTATTACATGAAAATCAATGGATCTCCAGTACTTCAAGAGTTGATCGTGGTGAAGGATGAACTTGGAAGGTGACCGAGGGCAGAGTTCAGATGCAATAATAGTTATCATTAGGGGCTGTTTGTGTGACCACTTGTTGTATTTAAACAGAAGGTGCCTTGTTCAGTTGATGCGAGGCATCCCACTGTAGATCAGAGGTTCCCAAACTTGGCAACTTTAAGACTTGTGGACTTCAACTCCCAGAATTCCCCAGCCAGCTATGCTGGCTGGGGAATTCTGGGAGTTGAAGTCCACAAGTCTTAAAGTTGCCAAGTTTGGGAACCTCTGCTGTAGATGATGGGATAGATTAGTTCTATTGGGAACGAATTTGGGTAGGTATCATCAAAAAAAACACCTCTTGGGACTGTTTTGCTGAGACAGGTTATTATTATTTCAGTTTATGTGACTGTCCATCTGAAATTCACAATTATCCAAACTAATAAACAGTATTTAAAAATGCACAAATAACAATAAACAATTGGGGTAGAAAGCCCACACAAATTTAACACAGCGATTGCATCAGTTCTGCTACACATCCACATGTCCAGGCCCAGGGTCAAAACCACATCTTGAAGACCTTGCAAATAACCAGCAAAGTCAGGGCTCATCTGATCATCCAAAGGGCAGATGCCATAGCAAAACAGGGTCTCCTCCAGCTGATGGTCCTTCACAGACGGGCTCTGGAGCAGCCTCTCCTGCAGGACCTAGTGGGGTGGGTTGTTGTAATCCTCAGGAAGAGGCACCATGCTAGCTTTGAGTACATGAGAGCTGTTCTCTCTTGTTCAGCATGGAGGACCTGGAATAATGGCGCTCAATGAGAGGAAAGCCAATTCCAGGTAGGTCTTTGGGACGATTCCAAAAGGTGGTAGGAACCAATTAGTGATGAAGACCATAGGATTTCCCACACTGGAGGTTTCAAGCAGAAGCTGAGCGGATCTGAGGAATGTTCTTACGTGGACTCCAGTCCTTGGAGTTGGCACCTGCCACTCAAGGGTTCTCTCAACCCAGAAGTTTCTTCTCTGATCTCTTTGTTGTGGCAGAGAAACCACAACCCAAAGTCAGAAACCTGATTGGTTCTTATCTTCCAATTCCTGACTTGTTTGGAAAACAAAAGATTGGATATCCTGTTTGCACTTAAGAACCGGCAGATTTGCTAATTGAAGTAAATCGAATTACTCCAAAATTTAGGCTTAGCACTGTAAATTTTCATAGTCTACTCCCCTCTCCCCAAAACAAATCCTATACTTATATTCAAATACACATGACTTAAAGAATTAAATAAGCAGGCTCTGTCCTAAAAACACTATTCTTGCATCCCTGTTTAAAAGGATAAAAAATGGAGCGAGTGTAAAATTTGGGCCCTGAATAAAAAATGGGTAATTCCAAGGAGAAAACAAAGAGGGTCTCCACATTACACAAAGCTAATCTTGTTTCACCTGTGATCTGCTTAATGACCCCCCTGATTGGAGGTGTTCTCCCAATTCTGATCTGTCCCCTGTGATTTACAAGCCACTGTGATAGAGTTTCTATGCATGTTAAGCCAAGCAGATCACCTGATGGCTTGCTATATACGAGACCGCCTCCTGCCCCATACATCCCTTCGTCCGGTCCGCTCCCACAGAGCGGGCCTACTCCAGGTGCCGTCGGCTGGGCAATGCCGGCTGGCGACACCCAGGGGAAGAGCCTTCTCTGTGGCGGGCCCGGCCCTCTGGAACGACCTACCGCCCGACCTTCGCACTACCTCGGACCTCCGCCTCTTCCGCCAACGTCTTAAGACGTACTTATTCCAACAAGCCGGCCTAGGATAGCCCCCCGCATCTGACTTTTAAATATAAATTATAATTTGGTTACGGTTTTAATAATGGGTTTTAGCACGGGTGAATTAATTTAATATATTTTTAATAGATTGATGTATATTGTATTTATGGTTTTATATAATGCCTGTGCGCCGCCCTGGGTCCTAACAAGGAGAAGGGCGGGGTATAAATTTAATAAAATGAAATGAAAAATGAAATGCTACAGGATGCGAACTCATGACGATCTAAAACAATTCATGTATGTCTGCTGTGTGGGGGTTGTTTTGCATGAATCTCAAATGCAAAGCTGCTTCGTCCAGCTTTCATACACCCAAATCTGGCCTTTGCAGCATGTTACTTGCAGGAGGGGGGAAAAGGTAAAAGGTGCTTTTCACATCTACTGTAGTACAAAATAAGGTATTGTACCCAAGTGATATAAACACCACTTGAACCTGTTCTTTTGGGTCCATGTCCTGATAAGTGGTTTTTTTTTTTTTTTTAATTTCCCTGCTCCATCCTTGGGAAGGTCCTTACTCTTAGCTTTCAGTCCTCCCCCGCTCCCCCCAATTCTACATGATTAATTATTTCTGGTTTTTTATCCTGTTCAAACTTCCAACCCGCCCATTCCTCCCAGTTCCTGGCCCTCCAGCGTCATTCTATGTAAATAAATATGTAACAAGAGTTTGTTCAAAACCACTAATCTCTGAAAGTCCTGCACCGATCGCTTCCAAATTTTCACACAATGTTCCTTTCAAATACGGCACCAATGATATATATATATATATAGAGAGAGAGAGATTGTGTAGATGTCACACCTGTGCCAGGTACACCCAGCGGAAATGTAAAAAAGGTAGGTAGATGTATACAGAGAGAGCATTGGGCCACAGGTATTATAGGACAAAATACTCTGTAGGTAGGTAGGTAGGTAGGTAGATTGGTAGGTAGGTAGGTAGAGGGATAGAGAGAGGGAGAAATACAGTAGGTAGGTAGAGGGATAGAGAAAGAGGGAGAAATACAGTAGGTAGGTAGAGGGATAGAGAGGGAGAAATACAGGTAGATAGGTTGGGGCTTATACAGTGGTTGGGTGTTTGTGTTTGTGTGTGCAGGTGTAGATCTACACACAGATTGGTTGGCCATTTAACCAGACTAGGCCACGGCAATTTGTGGCTGGGAACAGCTAGTTGGCAGGTATTTTCAATTCCTCTTCAAAATGCATTTAAGATCCCCGGAATACATGACCTTCCAGGAAATGCGATCCTTTGAAACACAATAGTTGCTCCGCTTTGTGTTTGGACGTTTCTCCGCTGCTTTAATTCTCTCTTTCCTTTGGTAGAGGGGCCGTGCTTGAAGAATCAAAGGAGGGGAGGGACGTGAGGAACATGAGGGAATCCAGCCTGATGAAACGCATGCCAGTAACTGAAACCTTTGCCTAAGCCTGCTTGATGGATATCGGGCTTGTTTCGGTGTCCCTTTTAAAGAGGAATGAGTGGTGGGAGCACCTTAAACTAAAGGAGTACTTAGCCTGACATCTTCCCTGGGTCAATGGTCTAAGGTACCAGAGTCAAACTGCTACTGTAAATTAATGGAAATTGTAACTGCGCTTTGCTAAAAGATCGATGTCCAATAAAGGCCACACAATCAAATCTTGTTGCAATGATTGAGATCCTTAATTGCCTTTCAAAGGTAAGGTGGTAATCAACATAGGTTAAACTGATCTTTTTTACTAGTTCAATTACATGCTAATGGCTAGTGCCAAGGCAGAATCTTTAACTACTTTTATGTATTAAATCTTACGTTAGTAATGAAAAATTACTTAAGCTCCCCAATCAATAAAGTGAGAGTCTTAATTACTATATTTCACTTTTAGACCTTTTGTATGTTTGACAAATTTGTCCACTAGAGATTTTCCAACAATAAGAAACATTATTAAGAGAAGCCTCGTCCGTGGAGTATTGTTTACTAATCCAAAAAGCTGAAATTTGTTGGATGTTTTGTGTATACGTGTTAATGGAAATGTCAGGCTTGCATTAATACTTACAAATGCCAATATGTAATAGTCTCAAGCATTGATGTTTGCATAAAGATCGATTGGGAGGGCCCTCTTGGGCATTTCTTTTAATTCCAGAACTAAACTTCAACCAGGACATTTTAAGTTAGAAATGCGGAAAACATCAGATAAGCCCTTGGATGGAAACGCCTGGCTTTCCCCCACGTAGCTTCCCCAGATGTGTGGGGACTACTGCTCCAAGTCCTGGCCAAATGGTAGGTCTTTGCCTGAGAATTTGGGGAGTTGCAACATCTGGAGGGAACTGATGGCTTTGACAAAAACAGCATGGAGCTCTGTCATCTGGACCAGGGGTCTCCAACCTTGGCAACTTGAAGCCTAGAGGACTTCAACTCCCAGATTTCTGGGAGTTGAAGTCCTCCAGGCTTCCAGTTGTCAAGGTTGGAGACCCCTGGTCTAGACTGACCTGCAATCTCTTCGTTTTCTTCAGCTTTTGAAACTTGAGAGCCCAATGAAGTCGAGATGTAGAATACTGCAGTAAAATGAATCACATGCCCCTTTCAAGCCTAGTAGCAAGGAGATAAATCTTATTGATTTCTTTCTTGATTTCAGAGGGGCCTTTTTAAAGTAGTATTTTGGCATTTCGGGTCTTGAGAAAAAAAATCTAAACAAAACTAATTTCATGAATGATGAAAACATGTTTGAAATATTTGGAAGCCTAATCTTGTAAGGTTTTATTTCCATGAAAAATAAGACTGAAGGTGCTGTAGATAATGAAATATACTCTGGCTCACACCAATAACCTAAACATTTGTATGTTGTCATTACTGTGAATTGGCTGGAACCCTGTGAAAGACTGGTATGCAAAGGTTTGTATTAAATGCAAAAAAATTATACTTGATGAAGGGCATTTCATGTTTGGTTTACAATAAGATTTTATAATATAAGCATAAACAGCGGTGCTCTGTTTATGAAAAGAATAAACCACCATCCTGCCAATCAAAAATCCATTAAATCTCTCTTGAGGAATGGAGGCTTGAGGCCTTTGAATTCTAGGCTCACCGGAGAAGTTTCTGTCGCCTGCAACAGACAACTAAATAAAAACATCCATGATGCACGATGGCAGCATCTTGCTTTTATTTCAGAGCTACAAAACACTTAGCCAGGACTTCTCTTGGAGATCCTTGCGTCCTTTTAAGCGGAGTTTATGAGCTCTGGGTTACCTCATGACAAAGCTGTTATTTCAGTGATTGCTGTAGTACCAGTTAGACCCAACTGCTAAATGTGATGGAAAGCAATTGTCTCCCCAAAGGAAAGCTCTGAATTTTAAAATTCATTTAAAAACTGTAGCACTTTAAAAAGAATGTATGACGCTGGGAAAGGAGCAGGTAGAATTATGAACACTATTAAAATCATGGTCTCTTAGTTAACTTGTATACATAAATCTATGTGAGTTTTTCTTTGAAGAAATGACTCCAAGATAGAGTCATTATATGCCTTTTGATTCATGGCCCTTGTTACATACATGCTTTGTAATATATGAATAATTTAGGAAGAAAAATCACAATAATTTTGTTGTTACTCAAAAATTTATAGGTCGGCAAAAACAATTACAAAGGCCCTCAAGCTGGCTGAGGAAAGTTGTGGAATGTTTTAAGCTTGTGCGGTCCATCCCCACGCAGGGAATCTTTTGGGGGTGTCAGGGGACCTCTCCGTTGGGAGACAGAAAAGTTGTGCAGCGGAATGTGCAGCTAGAGAAACGTTGCTAGTACACACACAAATAGTAGACCAGACACTGTTAGTAAAAACAAATTAGCTTTACTGGTGTTGTAAAACTATACTACGGCTTCACAAACAGTGATGGTAAAGTGAGTCAAACAAAGTTCTTAACAAATAGTAGTTTGCTTAGTCAGTAAACCACAATCTCCCTTCTTCAAACAGTCAGTCACAACGAGCAGTCAGTTATCAAGCAGAGAGAGCATGCGTTCTGCTGGCTTCCTCTTATAGTGGAGATAATTACATTCTCTAATTGCATTCTAACATTCCAACATCCTTAAAGCCACAATGACCATTTGTCATCATGGTGTTATATATTGCCTACCCAACTCTAGGAGTCTACTCCTAACGGGGATCGGGAAGAACACCTCAGGCTTGCACATGTTGGATTTTCAAGGGAAAAAACATATAATTGCAGCCCCTCTCAATAAGACAAGCATGTTCTTCTGTGGAAGCTCATCAAGACTGAAGAGTTGCAGACAGCTGGGTGTTTCTCATCCTCTGTCAATTTCAGCTGGGTGGACTCCAACTCCCAGAATTCCTCAGCCAACAAGCTTTATCCATGGGTTGGGTGGTAATCAGGTTACGAAAACACCCAACTAGAGTCACCAAATTGGCTTCAAGCTGAAATTTTGAAGAAGCTGCAAAGGTCCTTTCTTGGCTGACAAAGAATCAGGAGTCTGCTGGCATCTTAACACATTTTGATTGGAAAGCATCCATAACGCTTTGGCGATATTAGTAGCTCACTTCATTGAACACACAAACTGATGTAGGATTTGAATTGGGAGGAGGGAAGGGAGGGGATCATGTAAGCTGATCCATTTTCCCCACCTTCCCTGTTTTTGCGTTCCCCAGACTGCTGGAAAGCCTCTGGAGCCTGGGGAGAGAACGCGCGTCACATGCTCATGCGCGCAGAATATATGTGGCACGCCCGCGCAGAACCCCCGTACGCTCCCCCCACCTTTGGTGCACGAGCCAAAAAAGGTTCGCCATCACTATCCTAGATCACCATCTTCAAAGCGCTCCATGGCACGGGACCTAGCTATCTGCAAGATTGCATCCTGCCCCATATATCCCTTCGACCGCTTCGCTCGCACAGAGAGGGACTTCTCCGGGTGCCGTCCACTAGGCAATGCCAGCGGGCGACGCCCAGGGGAAGGGCCTTCTCTGTCGCAGGCCCTATCCTATGGAACGACCTACCCCCCGACCTCAGAACAACTCCGGACCTCCGCTCCTTCCACCGAAAGCTCAAAACGTATTTTTTCCAACAGGCCAGCCTGGCCTAATCTATCTTTCCTACCTCCAGTCTGTATATTTAAATTTTTAATTGGGTTTTTAGAGTTTTTTAGTGTTTTAGGATTTTAGGTTTTAGCAAGGGGTAATGTAATTTAATCTGATTTTAGATGTTTATATTGTTGTATGTTTTTATGTTTTATATCCCCTGTGCACCACCCCAAGTCCCTTCGGGGAGAGGGAGCGGTATACAAATAAACATTTGATTGATTGATTGATTGATTGAGATCAATTCAGCCACTCTATGCAGTTGATGAAGTGAGTAGCATCTTTCAATAACATTTTTGATAACATTTGTTGTTCCTCCTCTTCTTCCTCCTCCTCCTCTTCTTATTCTTCTTCCTTCTCTTTTCCCAGTGTTGAATCATTCTTGGCCAAATCTTTATTTTATTGATGAATTAAATTAATACACTGCTCATTATTTCTTTCGTTATTAAATGTACATGCTGCCCATCTCACTCTCAAAAGAAACCATTGTGTTTTTCACGTTTGTTTAGAAAACACCATCCTCATGTCGTGGCATCTGCAGAGCCACGAGCCACGCCAGGGCCCCAACCAGCAACCCCTGTAATTATTCCTTGCATCAGGACCCCCATCCGAGCCCCGGGTTTCCAATAGAATTCATTCTGGCTTTTTTCTCATCAGTTTAACCCAGAGGTTCCCAAACCTGGCAACTTTAAGACTTGTGGACTTCAACTCCCAGAATTCTCCAGCCAGCATAGTGTGAAAAAACACTTATGTTCATGATCCGATGGTCATAAGTGTAAAAAAATACATACGTGGATGGTGCAACGGTGGTAAGTGTGAAAAAACATGGATGGTGCAACAGTCGTAAGTGTGAAAAAACATGTGTATGGTGCAAAGGTCGTAAATGTGAAAAAACACGTGGATGGTGCAACAGTCCTTTAAGGTCGTTCCCTCTGGAACGACCTTCCCCCCGAAATCAGAACAACTACGGACCTCTACTGCTTCCGTCAAAAATTGAACACACACTTCTTCTGCTTGGCCAGCCTAGGTTAGTCTTCCGTCTTTCAATTGGGTTTTAGGGGATGAAATGTAATTTTTTAGTATCGGGGGTTTTAGCGCAGGGATAATCTTGTTTAATTTTTATTTTATCTATTTATGTATTTTGTATTAGCATTTTTAATTTCCCTGTGCACCGCTCCGAGTCCCTTTGGGGAGAGGAGGCGGTCTACAAATAAAATTTATTATTATTATTATTATTATTATTATTATTATTATTATTATTATTATTATTATTATTATTATTATTATTATTATTATTATTATTATTATTATTATGTGTTAAAAAACACATGGATGGTGCAACAGTCGTAAGTGTGAAAAAACACTTATGTTCATGGTGTGATGGTCGTAAGTGTAAAAAAATACGTACATGGATGGTGCAACGGTGGTAAGTGTGAAAAAACATGGATGGTGCAACAGTCATAAGTGTGAAAAACATGTGTATGGTGCAAAGGTCGTAAATGTGAAAAAACACGTGGATGGTGCAACAGTCCTTTAAGTGTGAAAAAACACATGGATGGTGCAACAGTCGTAAGTGTGAAAAAACACGTGTTCATGGTGTGATGGTCGTAAGTGTAAAAAATACGTACATGGATGGTGCAACGGTGGTAAGTGAAAAAACACATGGATGGTGCAACGGTCGTAAGTGTGAAAAAATGTGTATGGTGCAAAGATCGTAAATGTGAAAAAACACGTGGATGGTGCAACAGTCCTTTAAGTGTGATGGTGCAAGTCGTAAGTGTGAAAAAAACACCTATGTTGATGGTGCAATGGTCGTAAGTGTGAAAAAACACATATGTGGATGGTGCAACGGTCATAAGTGTGAAAAACATGGATGGTGCAACAGAGGTAAGTGCGAAAAAACACATGGATGGTGCAACAGTTGTAAGTGTGAAAAAACAATTATGTGGATGATGCGACGGTCGTATGAAAAAACTTACGTGGATGGTGCAATGGTCGTAAGTGTGAAAAAACAGTTACGTGGGTGGTGCAACGGCCGTGTGAAAAAACACATGGATGGTGCAACAGTCCTTTAAATGTGAAAAAACACATTGATGGTGCAACAGTCATAAGTGTGGAAAAACACATGGATGGTGCAACGGTCGTAAGTGTGAAAAACACGTACATGGGTGGTGAAACATTCATAAATGTGAAACAGCACATGGATGGTGTGATGGTCGTAAGTGTGAAAAAACACGTGGATGGCGCAACGGTCGTAAGTGTGAAAAAACATGTGGATGGTGCAAAGGTCGTAAGTGTGAAAAACACTTACGTGGATGGTGCAACAGATGTTGCACCAAATTATTTCTGGTTCAACTAAGAACCGAGTATATTCTTTCAAATCTATTGAAGAAAAAGGCCTTGCTATTTTTTGTGCCTTGCGTCCCCTGACACATGGATGGTGCAACAGCCGTAAGTGTGAAAAAACACTTATGTTGATGGTGCAATGGTCGTAAGTGTGAAAAAACACGTACGTGGATGGTGCAACAGTCATAAGTGTGAAAAACACGTGGATGGTGTGATGGTCGTAAGTGTGAAAAACGTGGATGGTGCAACGGTCGTAAGTGTGAAAAAACATGTGGATGGTGCAAAGGCCATAAGTGTGAAAAACGTGGATGGTGCAAAGGTCATAAGTGTGAAAAACACTTACGTGGATGGTGCAATAGTTCTTTAAGTGTGAAAAAACACATGGATGGTGCAATAGCCGTAAGTGTGAAAAAACACTTATGTGGATGGCGCAACAGTCGTAAGTGTGAAAAAACACTTCCTTGGATGGTGCAACAGACGTGTGAAAAAACACTTATGTGGATGGTGCAACAGTCGTAAGTGTGAAAAAACACTTCCTTGGATGGTGCAACAGACGTGTGAAAAAACACTTATGTGGATGGTGCAACAGTCGTAAGTGTGAAAAAACACTTCCTTGGATGGTGCAACAGACGTGTGAAAAAACACGTGGATGGTGCAACAGTCCACTTATGTTGATGATGATGATGATGATGATGATGATGATGATGATGATGATGATGATAATAATAATAATAATAATAATAATAATAATAATAATAATAATAATATGTCTATACTGCCCTTCTCCCTTCCGGGACTCAGGACGGTGTACAGACAGCAGCAGTAAAATCACGAATAAAAACAGAAAGCAATTAAAAACCTATTAAAAATACATTAAATAATGAATAGCCTGTCTAAAACCTGTTAAAATCCCTACTAAAACCATATAAAACTAAAGCGTTTAAAAGTATGCCAGATTAAAAACTATGCCAGGCCGGCCGCTCGAAACAGATGGGTCTTCAAAGCCCGACGGAAGAGGCGCAGGTCCGTGGTCGTCCGTAGGTCAGGGTATAGGTCATTCCAAAGGGCAGGAGCTGCCACAGAGAAGGCTCTCCCCCTGGGGTTCGCCAGCCGGCATTGCCTGGCCGACGGCACCCTGAGGAGGCCCTCTCTGTGGGAGCGAACTGGTCGGTGGGAGGTGTTTGGCAGCAGGAGGCGGTCTTGCAGGTAACCAGGTCCCTTGCCATGGAGCGCTTTAAAGGTGGTCACAAGTACCTTGAAGCGCACCCGGAAAGCCACAGGCAGCCAGTGCAGCTCGCGCAGGAGAGGTGTCCCAGAATCCCCCGCGCGGTCGCATTCTGAACTAACTGGAGCCCCCGGGTGCACCTCAAGGGAAGCCCCATGTAGAGAGCATTACAATAGTCCAGGCGGGAGATGACGAGGGCTTGAGTGACCGTGCGTAGAGCGTCACGATCCAGAAAGGGGCGCAACTGGTGTATCAGGCGGACCTGATAAAAAGCCCTCCTGGCCACGGCTGTCATGTGATCTTCTAGAGACAGCCGAGAATCCAGGAGGACGCCCAAGTTGCAAACCCTTTCCGCGGGGGCTAATGACTCGCCCCCATTAGCCAGAGATGGCACCAACTGGCTATACCATGACGCCGGAAGCCACAGCCACTCGGTCTTGGAGGGGTTGAGTCGGAGCTTGTTTCTCCCCATCCAGACTTGCACAGCCTCCAGACACTGGGACATCACTTCCACGGCATCGTTGGGGTGGTCCGGGGTAGAGATGTACAGCTGAGTATCGTCAGCGTACTGGTGGAACTCTACCACAAAACCACGGATGATCTCACCCAGCGGCTTCATGTAAATGTTGAACAGGAGAGGCGAGAGGACCGACCCCTGAGGCACCCCACAAGTGAGGCACCTCGACGTTGACCTCTGCCCTCCTGCCAACACAAATTGCGACCGGTCGGAGAGGTAGGAGGAGAACCACCGTAGAACGGTGCCCCCCACCCCTAACCCCTCCAGCCGGTGCAATAGGATACCATGGTCGATGGTATCGAAAGCCGCTGAGAGATCTAACAGGACCAGGATAGAGGAACAACCCCTATCCCGAGCCCTCCAGAGATCATCCACCAGCGGTGCAACGGTTGTAAGTGTGAAAAAACAGATGGATGGTGCAACGGTCGTAAGTGTGAAAAAACAGATGGATGGTGCAACGGTCGTAAGTGTGAAAAAACAGATGGATGGTGCAACGGTCGTAAGTGTGAAAAAACAGATGGATGGTGCAACGGTCGTAAGTGTGAAAAAGCAGATGGATGGTGCAGGGTTCTAGGTCCCTTTTTTCAGCACTTTTTAATTCCGGTCACTGAATGAACTCCTGTACATCGAGGACTAGCCGTAATGCCAAGGGGGGGGGGGGAGAGAAGGAGAAGCTGCCAGCGCTCTTTGAACGAGGCTGGTGGGCGAGGGGGGGGTCTGGTGGCGAGGCGTTCCGCGGGCAGGGCAATGCGCGCGTCTCCGCGAGAGAGCGGGGCGTGGGGGGCGCGCGGCGGGAGCGCGCGTGGGGGGCGGCGCCTGCGGCCCGAGCCCTTCCGGCCTGGCGCGGCCTAGTCCCGCGGAGAGCGCCGCGCCGCCGCCCGGGGATGCTCCTGCTGGCCCTGGGCGACCCCGGGATGGAACCGGCCCGCCCCGCGCTGGTCATCCGCATCCGCATCCCGGACGGCGGCGGCGCCGTGGACTGGACCGTGCACCCCGCGCCGCAGCTGCTCTTCCGGGACGTTCTGGTGAGGGGCGGCGGGGGGAGGAAAGGAGGGGCTGGGGGGGGGCGGAGGGAGGGCGCCAAGGACGGAGCCGGAGGACGGGGGCTGCCTGGGGGGGGGCGTCCTCCATTGTGGGCTGGGGAGGGGGCTCCGCTGGGCCAGACCAAAGAACGACCCCCCCGTCTCCCCCGGTGGGCTTGGCGTCGCCCCCTCCCCACCACGACCTCGGAGGTCAGGCCTGCCTCTGCACGGAGAGAGGGGCGGTGGATGATGGGTCGCAGCCCTGAGGACCCTCCCCAGCCCTGTCAGGACCCTGTGGCTGTAAGGCAGGGGTCTCCAACCTTGGCAACTTTAAGACTTGCGGACTCCAATTCCCAGAATTCCTCAGCCAGCAAAGCTGGCTGAGGAATTCTGGGAATTGGAGTCCGCAAGTCTTAAAGTTGCCAAGGTTGGGGACCCCTGCTGTAAGGGAAACCCCCCCCCCTCCCACCACTCCAGAAAAGAACTCCCACCTTCTTAAACTTTACCTTCCTAATTCTCGGTTAGGCCTCGGATTATTAAATTCCCACCATTCTGAATCTTAATTGTAGGCGAGCCATTAAAGATTATGGCGCGAATTTAATGGGGCTCGGAGTAACAGAGCTGGAAGGGACCCTGGAGGTCATCTAGTCCAACCCCCCTGCTGGAGCAGGAGGTCCTCTGGTCCCTTCAGGCAAATGGCCCCTCCAGTCATGGCAGGGATTATAGGCCCATGTGTGTGCGATACCCCCCCCCCCCCCCAAATGTTGGATGGCACTTAGGGCATCTGCATCTTGAGGTAATGTTCAGCTGTCAATTGGCAAAGGCCCCACTGCTTGGATTCCCACATGTAGGATGTCAATAATAGGATGTGAATAAAGCAGCTGAAGAACTGGGCGCTGTTACTTGGCATTGTTGTGAATAGATGATGATGATAATAATAAGTCAAAAGCTGAATATAAGAAAGAAGTAATTGAAATAAAACATAAAAACAACAGAAACAAAGGAAGGGAAAAAGCTGGATGACAGATTAAATAGATGGAAAATCAAAGCTTTGAATGGACAGCAATTGGAAAACGTTGAAGGAAAATGTGATGACAACTTGACATGGACATGGCTTAAGAAGGGAAGGAAGATTTAGTACTGGCTGCTCAAGAACAAGCACTAAAAACTAATGCCATGAAAGCGAAGATACAAAAATCCCCTGACAACCCAAACTGCCGACTTTGCAATAACAAAGTCGAAACTGTTTCACATTTAATATGTGAATGCAGCAAAATCGCACAAACAAATCGCACAAAGCTAGACCCGACCGAGTTGCTAAATTAATCCACTGGTCATTATTATGTATTAATTATGTATTATTATGTATTAATAAATTATGTAAAAAATATGATTTATCTGTATCCAGAAAGTCATGGGAACACAGTTGAAATGAGAAGGTGAAGATATTGTGGGACTTTCGAATACAAACAGACCGTCATTTGGAGCACAACACACCAGATATCACGGTTGTAGAGGGCCTTATTGATATCGCTGTTCCTGGAGATGCCAGAGTCAAAGAAAAAGAACTAGAAAAAAAAACGAAATATCGCGACCTGGCCATCGAAACTACACGGCTATGGATGAAGCATGTCACAGTGACACCCATTGTCATCGGGGCACTTGGCACCATGTCCAAGAATTTTACTAAATACATCAACAAATTGCAGCTTCCTGCAATAACACCAGCGGAACTGCAAAAAACGGCGCTACTTGGAACATCTTACATTCTACGAAGATACTTGGTTGATACCTAGGATGCTGGCAGCAAACTGTATCAACCATTAGCACCAGTCAATGGTATCCTGACTCTTGCAACCCTATGCATGGGTGTCTCTGCCTTGAATTTTATATATTTATAGTTACTTCTTTAAAAGGTTTATATAGCCACCCATCGTAATGGATTAGGGTTAAGGTTAACTCTGGGCAGCCCTCAGCAATAATGAACCTATGAAAGTGTAAACAGAAAAATAAAACAAAGATCCCCCAAAGTCCCCAGGAGGCTCAGTCATCTCCTGGGGTGCTCCAACAGCCATCTTTGGGGGGAAGTGTGTTCTACAGCAGGGGTCTCCAACCCCCGGACTGTGGCCCATTACCGGGCCTTGAGCTCTTTGGAACCGGGCCACAGAAGTGGCTGGTGAGTGCATATGCGCATGCATTCCCACCTGCAGAAGCAATGGGCAAGTGCGGGCGCATGCAGTCCATGTGCAAATGGAGCTGCGCATGTGTGCAGTTGCCCATAGCTCGCATAGAACCCCCCCCCTCTGCACCTGCCAGTCCACAAAGTTTACCAGTTGGGAAAGTCTGTTCTATAGGTAAGAGCAACCATGGGGTCTATCTACGGTCTGGTGGGATGGGGAGAGACCCTCAGGGATATTAGCATTCAGCCACATCTCCAGGACTTTCAATGCATCCGGGGCTGCCTTTAGTAGTGGGTTCAGGAGGAGAGAACAGAAGATTTTTGACTCTTTCATAGGTTGAACTTTCAACCTGCTTTCATTCATCGGGTATCAGGTCCTTTCTCTTTTGCCACTGTTTGAAGGCAGCCTTGACACGTAGATCAAATTGACTGGGTCCGTCACTCCCTAACATGGCTTCTCAGCAATTGATGCCAGAGCCCTGCAGAAGTCTCAGAAGGAATCATTTCAAATCATTGTCCACTGGTCAGGCAGATTGGGGCTTATGGGCAGGGATGCCCAAAACATGGTAGGCATCATATTTTTGCTCTTCTGCAGTAGCAGTCAACTTCCACTGGTAAATCAGGACATGACCCTATCCAAGGGATGATGTGCTCCATGCACCTATGTACACTACACTGTGTGTGTGTGTGTGTCTGTGTGTGTGTGCATTCAATCTGTTGGTTTAGCTCAACCTGTTGACTGCTTTTTCGTCTGTGTCTGTCTATCCTATCTATCTATCTATCTATCTATCTATCTATCTATCTATCTATCTATCTATCTATCTATCTATCTATCTATCTATCTATCTATCTATCATCTCTATCCATCCATCCATCCATCCATATCATAAAAGGGGAGGAGAATTTATTATCTTTCCGCTCTCAGCTTGCGTGAATCCTACATGTTAAATGTTAAATCCAATTGACTTATTTTTTCCTCCTTTTTTGTGCACTATTTTTCTTTGTTGTTGTTGTTAGGGTTGTATGTTTTTGCTTCGTTTCATTTTGTTTGTTTGTTTTACTGTTCTGTATTTTATTCTCTAATAAAACAATAAATTAAAAAAGAGGTTTACATTGAACAATAATAAATTTTTCAAGAAAGCTATAGGACTAGATTATTCCCTGCTGATTCTTTAAAACTGTTTCCCAGCCTCAGCAACATTAAGATGGATGGAGCTCTAGAATTCCCTAGCCGGCAGGGTTGGCTGGGGAATTCTGGGAGTTGATGTCCACCCATCTTAAAGTTGTTGAGGTTGAGATACACTGCTTTAAAATACTTGCTTGTCTCTGTCCTTAATAATCAAGGACTGGATTTTTCCCGAGATGGGGGCTGGTTAAAAAGTATTCAGGAGGAGAAATCAAGACTTGATGGGTGGTTGTTGATAAAGTGCTTTTTGTCAACAGTTTAATTCTTTGCAAGGGACCAAAATGGACTTTCTAGCAGTATGATCAAATGTTTTGGAGTTATTCTAAGATAATTTTCCTCTTTTAATACATGCATAGTTGTTAAAACCAGATTTTCAGCCATCTTTGAGAAATGAATGAATATGAGGAATCATATGACACATTTGTTGGCGTGGGAAATGCATTTTGTAATAGAAACGAGATTGAATTAAGGACTGTTTTGTACCGATGTGGAATTGGTCGTTGATTGTTGAATATGATAAGATGGAATGAGAAAGCATGTGTGAAAATACAGGTAGTCCTTGACTTATGACCAACATTGATCCCAAAATTTCTGTTGCTAAGTGAGATATTTGTTAAGTGAATTTGCCCCATTTTACAAACTTTCTTGCCATAGTTGTTAACCACTGCAGTTGTTAGGTTAGTAACATAGTTATTAAGTGAATCTGGCTTCCCCATGGACTTTGCTTGTCAGAAGGTCAAAAAGGGGAGATCGTGTCACCCCAGGTATAATGCAACCATCATAAGTATGGATTTTGAGTTAATAGTATTCTTTTTCTTTTTCGTTGACTATTCTCATTCTTTTTCCACAATTAGGGTAACATTGAAAGAAATTTGAGGGAAGCATATACATGTATGTGTTAGTTCTGAAATTATATTACCGTATTTTTCGGAGTATTAGATGCACCAGAGTATAAGACGCACCGAGGTTTTGAAGAGGCAATTTTAAAAAAAAGTAGGTAGGTAGATAGAGGGATAGAGAGGGAGAGAAAGAGAGAGAAATACAGTAGGTAGGTAGGGAGAGAGAGACAGTAGGTAGGTAGGTAGGTAGGTAGAGGGGGAGAGAGAGAGAGAAATGCAGTGAAAACAGGCCGATTTTTGGTCAAAAAATAGCATGCATAGTTTTATGGAGGCTTATAGAGTGCTGCTGGGAGCTGGGGGGGGGGCAAAAACGCCCTGTTTTTTTGCTCATTTCTGCCCTCCCAGCCCCCAGGAGGTCTCTGGAAGCCTCCATAAGGGTATGCACGTGGCCATTTTGGTGAAGGGGGAGGGTTTCAGGAGGGAAACAAATGCTTTATTCGATGTATAAGATGCACCCAGATTTTCATCCTCTTTTTAGAGGAAAAAAGGTGCGTCTTATACTCCGAAAAATACGGTATGTTGTCATTTCTATTACATGTACCTACTCATTTTCATCTGTTACTGGTTTAACATGATAAAACGGACATAGGTTGTGAGGTGATTTCCTCCACAGCCATTTCAGGTTCCTATGGCCATAGGAACAATCCCATCTTGGGTTATTCGTTAAAACCATTACTTTAAGTGCTGTAACTCATTTCCTAGCTATCTGCGGGATCGGATCCTGCCCCATACATCCTCACGGCCGATTCGCTCCCACAGAGAGGGACTTCTCCGGGTGCCGTCCACTAGACTTTGTCAGCGGGCGACGCCCAGGGGAAGGGCTCTCTCTGTGGCGGGCCCAGCCCTCTGGAACGACCTTCCCCCCGACATTAGAACGACCACGGACTTCCGCTCCTTCCGTCTAAAACTAAAAACACATCTTTTCTGCTTGGCCAGCCTAGGGTAGTCTCTCTCTATGGGGTTTTAGTTGTTTTAACTGGGAATTTTAGTATTTTAATGGGGTATTTTAGCACAGGCATATGTTTAATTTGTTTTTAATGTGTCTGTATATTTATGGTTTTAGTTTTCCCTGTGCACCGCTCCGAGACCCTGTGGGGAGAGGAGCGGTCAACAAATTAAATTATTGATTATTGATTCCGTGTTGAAATTAACTTCAGATTGACACTACAGGAAGCCCTCGACTTACAACTACAACTAGAATTCCCATTGCTAAGCAAGGGGGTTGTTATGTGAGTCACACCCAGTTTTATAACTTTTTTTTTTGTCAGGATATGTTAAGGGATCACTGCAGTTGTTAAGTGAATTGCAGGGTCATTAAGTGAATCCAGTTTCTCCCGTTGACTTTGGTTGTTGGAAGCCAGTTAGGAAGGTCACAAATGCCAATTGTGTGATCCAGGATGCTGCAACCATCATGAATACATGCACCCAAATTTTGATTGTTGTAACCATGGGGATGCTCCAGTGGTCATAAGTGCAAGGATTTTTTTTCAACATGGTTGTATCTTTGAACAGTCTCTAAATGAATGGTTATACATCAAGGACTACCTGTACTGGACCTTTAATATTGCATTGGAGTGTTATTAGATACTGTATGTATGTATGTATTAAATTGGTATGCCACCCATCTCTCTGATAAAGTCTGCGTTTAAAGTAGTTGGTGGGATGGTTTTTCAAAGGGTTTTCCCCATTTCTGGAAAGCATTTGGCACAGGGGTGTCAAACTCAATGCCTGGGGGCTGGATCCGGCCGGCAGGGCTGCCCTGGAAACAGTGAAGGACTGGCCACTGTGCCTCTGCCAGCAAAAATGTCTTCGCTGGCAGAGGGTTGCAGGAGGCTGTCGCAGCCAAAAACGGAACTCGGAAGCCCGTTTTCTCTGGCAGAGTGCTCGGGCCACCACAGGTGCCCCTGAAATGAGTGACGTCAAGCTAGCTGAGCCCATATCCCCCCTCCCCCCAGGGTCAAACACAGCCTTGATGCAGCCCTCAGTGAAATCGAGTTTGACATCCTGTTGGCATCTCCAAACTTGACTAAATGCAGAAGAGCAATGGAGGTTGGAGTAGAGCACTCAACCTCAGCAACGTCAAGGTGTGTGGCCCTCCGATCCCAGAATTCCGAGGTCCACCTTCTTGAAAGTTGAAAGCGCTGCCTGGAGAAGCAAAGGTCAGGGAATGGAAAAGACCATAGAGTTTTCCTTCTTTCCCTCTGACTTTAGAGCAGAGGTGGGGAGCTCTGGCCCTGATTTGTGGACTTCAACTCCCAGAGTTCCTGAGCCCGCATGGCCGGCTCAGGAACTCTGGGAGTTGAAGTCCACAAGTCATAAAAGGGCGATAGTTCCCCAGCCCGGCTTTAGAGAAACAAGAGAGTTTATGAAAAAGAGGGGCATTTTCCTACGTCAGGTGGAACCTGCACGATGGGCAAATAAACGGGGTTTGCAAACACCCCCCTGAGAGCTGCTCCTCCACATCAGCCGAGTAGCAACTCTGGGTGGTAAAGAGAGGCATTTTTCAATCCTACACGAGGGTCTCTTCCAAGTGTGAAATATGTGTGGCTTCACTTCGGCTTTCAGCAGCCGGAGTTAACAGGCTAGGAAAAGCTGAATATTAATTATTCTGTAAGAAGTCTTCCCTTACGAATATAACTAACGGCCTTCATTTTTAATGTTACAGGACGTAATCAGTCAGGTTCTTCCTGATGCAACGACAACAGCTTTTGAGTGTGAGTATGGCTTGCCAGAGAGCCGGGCGGGTGGTGGGAGGCCGTTTATATTTGCATCATTTATTTAAAACAGTGACAACTACATCTTGGTTTATGTTCAGATATCTCACAGTTAAATATTTATGCACAGATGCAAGTTTAATGATAAACCTTAGCTAAGTAATATTTTATTATTTAATCACATCTTGAGAGCACATATTTCTACCGTATAGCTTTAATTACCATCCTGACCTCACTGTGCTCTTTGGACGCACTGCAATTATATTGCTCAAATTAAATGAAAAATATAAAGTACCTGGAGGCTTTGTGGGCCGAGATTTTAATTTTCAGATTTGTAGGATTAAAAGCAGAAATCGGTTACACGGCCTTTGCGGGAATCAGACTTTTTTTGTGTATACCAGGGGGTCTCTAACCTTTGCAACTTTAAGTCTGAAGGACTTTGCTGGCTGGAGAAGTCTGGGAGCTGAAGTCCTTCAGACTTAAAGTTGCAAAGGTTGGAGACCCCTGGTGTATACGGCACTAAATTAGTGATGGACGCGTTTACCTTCTCTGGAGGTGGGGAATCCATCAGGTGGCCAGGGTCTTCATGGGAGATGGTTGGAGGGCAGCTCAGGGCTCAGGAGGCTGGAGTCTGGACTTCCCTGGGGTCAGGCCCTGGATGTCTGCGGTTCACAACTGGGAGCCTTAAAAACAGGCTCCTCTTACACTGGAGGAGGCCTCTCTCTCCATTTTTTATTATGAGGGAACAATGCTGGCCTGTGAGTGAAGGCTGTATTGCTATTAATCCTTCTCATCTTCTCATTTTCCTCATCTTCTCATCTTTCCTACCATCTTCTCCTGTTGGCATCTTATGGTTTGATTACTTGTTATATGTATCTTACTAGCCGTTCCCAGCCACGTGTTGCTGTGGCCCAGTCTGGTTAGATGGCCAACCAATCTGTGTGTAGATCTACACCTGCACACACAAACACGTACACACAACAACCGTATAACCCCCAACCTACCTACCTACCTACTCCCTTTCTCGGTCTCTCTCTCTACTTATACTACCTACCTACTGTATTTTCTCCCTCTACCTATGTACCTACTTACCTACTGTATTTATCCCTCTCTCTATCCCTCTACCTATCTACCTACCTACCTACCTACCTACTGTATTTCTCCCTCTCTCTCTATTCCTCTACCTATCTACCTACCTACCTACCTACCTACCGTATTTCTCCTTGCATCTTATGGACAGAGTATTTTATGTCATAAAGGATGACATAATACCTGTGGCTCCCTGCTCTTTCTGTATCCATCTACCTACCTTTTTTTACAATTTTTTACATTTCCATTGCATGTATCTGGCACAAGTGTGACATCTACACAATCTATATATATATATCATTGGTGCTGTATTTCAAAGGAAGGTTGTGTGAAAATGTGGAAGCGATCGGTGCAGGACTTTTGGAGATTAGCGGTTTTGAACAAACTCTTGTTACATTTTTATTTATGCAGATGATTAATGATTGTAACTATGATTTATGATCGATGACCTAACACTTTGTGGTTTGTCTGCACACTGTGAGTTTAGGCACTGGAGACAAATTCCTTGGCTGTCCCAATCACACTTGTGCCAATCATGAATTCTAGTCTGCTCTGTTCTGTTCTATTATTTTGTAATTTTCTCCCCTCTCCTCTCCTCCATCTTACAAGTTCATCGTGATCATCTTCCTTGTTACAGCAACAAGGCGTGCTTTTTGGATCGATGGACGCCATCTTGCGTGGTCAAAGGCAGCCTCCAGGTCCAACCGGATAAAGTTTATGTCTGCATTTATTGTGTCTTGCCATCTTCGCTTGGTTCTTCCACTCAGGCGCTTGGCATCTCTTTTAAAGTGGAAGACAGTGCAGGCACCGATATGGGGGTGCTGCTGGTAGGGCATTGCCATACCACTCTAGGCATTTCTCCTGCATTTTCTCTGATATTGGCGCAATGCCCAAATCCTGCTCTACTGTGGCATTGCTGACATGGTCAAGAGAAACACCTAACAACCAAAGAGGCTGGTGCACCTCCATGGCATGTAAAAAACACTCAATGCATTTGGTGGTCGGCCAACACTCAGCGCCGTTTAAAGCTACTGGGCGCACCGTTGTTTTTATACACCTTTGATTCTAGATAGACCGTCTTATGAAATGATCATGCAAAAACCCTGTCTATAATGTGAGCATTTTGGCACCACTCCCCAAATACGGGGTTATGGAGTTGAAGGGGCAGGGCTCAAAATCGCGTGGCAGGCCAGCCCCATCTTCCCTGCTGCCCTTTGTGTCTCAGCGGACGTCTCCGGACCGGTAAGGAGCATGGATGGCCGTCCTGGGCCGCCCTGGGCAGGACCTGCGCTTGGGAAATAGGGGCTTCCTGGCTTCTCTCTCAACACCTTCTGCTGTGCTTTCTAGTCCTTGAATTAGCCTGTCATTTTGCATCAGCATGACATTGTTTCTCCTGCCACTTAAGTGCATCAAAAATATGTTAATGTGTATTGATGCCGTTTGGTTTCTAGGTTATCTCCTCCCTAATGAAAGCCTGAAATTTCCCCGGCTTAAGTATCTTCTCAGCTACTTGATGGCTTTCTTGGAGGCAGTTAATTGCCATCCGCAGCGGCTTCCTCTCCTGTTTGCTTAGTTATTGCTACCTCCGGTGTGTCTTCTGTGGCTGCCTCTACCTGGGGCTGTATTCTCCGTTGCCATTGGACCTTGTTCTACGCCATGTTGCTGCAAATAAAACAACTAACGACATATGGCTCGTTATGGTCCTTTTATCCCAAACCGTTTTGCGCGTGCCCGGCACACTGCGCCTTTTGCAAAAATTGCTGTGGAATATTTGGTTGCCATCTGCTGCTTTCTCTTTGGTGTCTTGCGAGGAGGTGACATTAGCAAAATCTGGGCTTTATTTAGTTCTACTTTTGCTTCCCTAATGGACTGGAAGAGCGTGTTGTTTGCGCTCTAGGCGAGGAGAGGGGCTCGGCAAGCCCCCTTTGAACCTTGGCATTCTGCAGAACCGCTTGAGCGGGGCTCCGCGGTTTTCCTCCCGGCGGGATGGGTGAGCCAGCTTCCTACTTAGTCGGAGAAATACAGCACCTGCAAGAGCCCCTTTCCCTCCCGTCAAAGAACAAGGGACACTCGTCTCTTTTAGGCAGCTGCTGCCGCTTTTCAGCAGCTTTCTTTATCCCCAAAGGTGCCTCCTGCAAGAACAGGAAAGGCACTTCAGCTCACCTGAGAATTTCCAAAGTTGTGCAGCTTTTAAAGCTCACCTTCTATAATGAGGTGCTTTTTCAGTGGCCTTTATCTGGGAGCTTTACAAATTGCGGCCTTTTACTACAAGATTCTCCTTCCAGGTATCTTGTTTTTAAATTCCTCCCATTCTCCTGATTATTCTCGTGTGTTTTTTTATTAGCTGTTTTTTTTTTTCATTTAGAGTCAGATTGTGTTTAGAATTTTCTTAGCAGTTACTATTCTAATGACTTCTACTGGAGATACAGGAATTATATTTGTTTATGAAGTGAGAGGCCTTATGCTCCTCTCGGGGAGATGAAGGTAGTGATGGAACTGAGACATCACTTAGTTTGCCCCTAGGACAGGGATGTCAAACGCGATTTCATTGAGGGCTGCATCAGGGTTCTGTTTGAACTTGGGTGGGTGGGTGGGTGGGGTAGAGTAGCCAGGGGGGCATGGCCATTTTAATGGCACTTTTGTCTGCTGAGCACTCTGCCAGTGAAAATGGGCTCCCAATCTCCATTTTTGCAACCTTTTTCACTGGCAGAGGGTTGCAAGAGGCTGTTGCAGCCGAAAACAGAGATTGGGAGCCCGTTTCCACTGGTAGAAGCACTGTGGGCCGGTCCTTCTCTGTTTCCAGGGCCAGATCTAAGCACCCGTGGGCCAGATCTGTCTTGCAGGCATTGAGTTTGACACCCCTGCCCTAGGAGATCTTCTACCTACAATGGTGGCAGTGGTGTCATTATCCCACCCTCTGTGTAGATCGACTTTACAGAGTAACATAGGCTCTAAGGAGTATAAGCTAAATTGCACCTTTGCAGATGGGGAGAGGTATAGGCTGAACTTACTCTTTGTTTGTTTATTACATTTAGAAACTTCCCATCTCTCTCATAGGGTGATTCTGGGCAGTGTACAAATTGGCATGGAAATTAAGAGCTATATATAAATATTATAATAAGCAAGTCAAGAGAATAAAATAATAAAAAATCTAAAAACCAAAGGGAGGGCTTCAGAGGCCTAGCCAGTCCCATGACTGCCTGCTCCTCTGTGGGTCCCCAGTGAGATGGCAGAGTCAGATCTGGACTAGGAAACTGGACCAGGAAATTAGGGTCCCACCTTGCCCCTGGGGGGACATTATTCCAGGGAAGCAGAGAAAGTTCTCTTCTTGGAGCTGCCAGTCAAAATTGATGGGCATGTTTGCAACATACCTTCCCTAACTGACTCACTAGGATGGGCCGACGAAGATGGTTCCCTACAGCAGAGGTCCCCAACCCCTGGGCTGTGGACCGGTGCCGGTCCGTGGCTTGATAGTAACCGGGTCAGAGTGAGCAGCGGAGAGAGTAGCGCAACTCTTAGGAAAGTGTAGCAAACGCTCCGCTATCCTGGCGGCTGGCCGGGGCGCTCCCCGGAGGCAGGACGGGGGCAACGGCCTGCATTTGGGGGGGTTCGGGGCATCACCCACCCCTGCGCGGGGGGAAGGGGCTGCCAGGCCCTCCTTCCCAGGACGCAGCCCGTCCTTCCCTGCCCCAGCCAAGGATCCTTCGTCCGGGACCCCTCGCAGCTTTCCCGCCCAGTTGCATGTGACCGCCCAACGCGCGTGCGGCCCACGTGACTCAACTCACCCGCTGGAGGCTCCCACCGGTCCGCGGTATTTTTTTTACATGAAACCGGTCCCTGGTGCCAAAAAGGTTGGGGACCTCTGCCCTATAGGACTTTAAAGGTGATAACCAATGCTTTGAATTAAATAAAAATAAATAAATAAAAATAAATAAATTGAATTGGATGCAGAAGCAACCTGGCACCGAATGCAGCTTGTGCAGAAGTTGTGAAGTCCCCCACCCACTATAATATCATCAAATAATTTCTGTGGTATGACTTGGCCCCAAAGCTGAGGTCCCTGGAGAGGATCTGAAGTCACCCTAGACCAGGGGTCTGCAAAGTCGGCTCTTTTAAGACTGGTGGACTTCAACTCCCAGCGTTCCCCAGCCAGCATAGCTGGCTGGGGAATTCTGGGAGTTGAAGTCCACCAGTCTTAAAAGAGCCGACTTTGCAGACCCCTGCCCTAAACCCATTCACATGACTGTTCAGTTCCATGCGTTGCTCTCTCGCTTTCACACCTGCCCAGCTGGTCACCCTTAGTTGAAATTAAGACAAAACCAGTGCGTGTTCCTATTCTTTGGCTCTCATTTGGTCACATCTCAAAAGTTCTTCCGCGTCTATCGAATATGTGATCTTCTTTTAAACCTGATAAATTTTAATGCACAGGCTTTTATTTTATGCAGATGAAGATGAGGATGGCGATCGGATTACTGTTCGCAGCGATGAAGAAATGAAAGCGATGTTGTCCTATGTAGGTATATGTTCAGTAAACTGGATTAACTAAGCTACCGACTGCTAGCAAGCATCACTCAAAAGGCTGTTGAATGAGAAGGGTCTGACGGGGGTCTGCAAAGTTGGCTCTTTTAAGACTGCTGACTGGGGAATTCTGGGAGTTGAAGTCCACCAGCCTTAAAAGAGCCAACTTTGCAGACCCGCCTGGTCTAGGACAACTGGCCACAGCTCTCTCACTGCAGGACAAGAGTTACACTGATATCAAGAAATGGTGGAATAGAATCATTAAAGAAAGGATGCAAAAGGAGGGGCAGAATGAAATATGAATTTATTTTTTTATTTATTTAATTTTATATACCGCCCTACTCCCAAAGGACTCAGGGCGGTGTACAGCCAAAATAAAACATATAAAAGTTAAAAACAATTTAAAAAACATATTAAATAATTTGGCCCCTGATAAGATTAAAAACCAACAAACCCCAATTAAAATTAATAAAATTTGTATTTAAGCCAGCCCGGCTTGTTGAAAAAGAAACGTTTTAAGAGCACGGCGGAAGGTGCGTAGGTCAGGGATAATTCTTAACTCCGGGGGCCATTCGTTCCAGAGGACAGGTGCTCCCACGGAGAAGGCTCTCCCCCTGGGTGTTGCCAGTCGACATTGTTTAGCCGATGGCACCAGGAGGAGACCCTCTCTATGGGAGCGTACTGGCCGGTGGGAGGCTCTTGGTGGCAGAAGGCGATCTCGTAAGTACCCAGGTCCTAAGCCATGGAGCGCTTTAAAGATAGTAACCAACACCTTGAATCGCACCCGGAAAACCACCGGAAGCCAGTGTAGCTCGCGCAGGAGGGGTGTTACATGGGAGCGTCACGTTGCCCTTATAATTACCCGTGCAGCCGCATTCTGGACCAGTTGGAGCCTCCGGGGGCTCTTCAAGGGCATATATTTCAGTATTTTTTTATTGAATTTCCCCGCAGTGGAGTTAGCCGTGGTGAGTTGGCCACGACCGGTTGCCCTGTTGCAGAATGAGACAGTGGCAGGACTGTGCAGCAAGGGTGATTGTGCAGAATCCTGGCGTGTTCCAAGTTACAGTTGCTTCCCAACCCCAGTCGCTCCCATATAACCTTTTTTTTAAGCGATAGCACCAAATTAAGACACAAACATTATAATTTGTTTTGTTGTTGTGTTTTTTTGTTTTGATATTTTTGTCATCTTGGTTGAATGAGTCGGGGCTGGGATTTTGTGTGAAATTTCCTTTCGTTGGAAGACCAGTGAATAACATACTTACAGATCTTGTTGTGAGCATTAAGAATAACATATCCCAAAGACTTTTGCATTAGATATAGTGCAGGCTAAATGGACTATCAATTTCTTCTATTTTTTATGCATTACTTAAAGTAACGGCTCATTAAAAATGAACCCTTCGGCTCTTTTAAAAAAAATTGAAAACAAAATCTACTTTCATCTGGATACTTCTTCACCCTTTCTCTCAGAAGAGTTATATGTTAGCTGCAGGCTTGGCATGCTGAGAGGATTTTAAAGTACGTTGTCTTTTAATAGTGACAGCAAAGATAGGAAGGCTGCGGTGCTTATGTATATCTTTATAAATGGCTTGCCCTTTACGCTTTATAAATATGTACGAGTTGAGACATTCCTGGTTTTTTCAATTCTAGGTAGACTTGACTTACAACCTAATTAAGCCTGGAATTACCATCATAAGCCAGTCATAAAGTGAGTCACCATGTGACTGGCCTGATTCTATGACACTGTTAGGCAGACAACACAGTCATTAAGCAAAGCTATTGTTTGCAACTGGCACTATTTTTGCTGGAAAATGGAAAAACCGTTGTCAGTTGTGGTTGTGTGATCTTGGGACACTGTGAATAGCCTTAAATGTAGACTGCTTGCCAAGCACCTAAAATGCAATCGTGTGACCATGGGGCTGGATCTCGGAGATTCAAATCCAACTCATATGTACATTTTTAGGGACGGGGGTCCATCGTAACTCTGAACTTTCACTAAGCAACTGGTCATTAAGTGAGGACTCCATGTAAAGCAAAGTGATAGAACTCTCCTCCTTCTGAACTGAAGTATGGATGGATTGGAGCTGTTGTGGCCCGCCAGTGGCCAGCAGAGCTGGCAGCAGTGTTGGACAGTGAGGAGGTTGGGGAGGAACCTGGGCCAGTCCTGGAGTCTGGGGAAGGCTCTGAGGAGGGCTCTGTGTAGGAGGCAGAGAGGGGGCCAGGGCTGTCCGACAGTTAGTGGGGCTAAAGAATAGCTGGAGCCTGATATGCGCATGCACAGAGATGTCAGGAGACGAGAACTATTAAGGAACAGAGGTCGACTTGGGAGTAAGGGCACAGGTGGATGCTGAATGGCCCCTCCCAGAGGGAATAAAGAGGAGCGAAAGGGGAGGGGAGTTTGCAGCAGACAATTAGTCCGCTAGTGTGAAGATTTGCTTAGCTGAGAGACTCCTTGCCAAGTATTTCCTTGTACAGCGTTGCGCCTGGAAGCTATCCACCTGGCAACTATCCAAGGATGATAAGGTCTGTGTTTGCAATTCACCCTTGAAAGACTTTGCTGGATGTGAATGCTAGGAATTCACATTAGCCTAAATAAAAAGGGGCTTTTTAGGGACAAGGAACCTGCTTGGTGATTTGGTGAAGCCTAGGTCAGAGCAGGATCTTTCAAGGAGGGACCCATTTCAACATACCTTGTACCCAGTGTAAAGCAGTGGCCCCCAACCCTTTTGGCGCTAGGGACCAGTTTCATGGAAGATGAGGGTTTCGGTTTCTTTCGCTCACCTGCCACTCACATCCAGCTGTGCAGCTCGGCTCCTGACAGGCCACGGACTGCTACTGGTCTGGCCCAAGAGTCAGGGACCTCTGCAGTAAACGACACCCCCCAAGGCAGTGATGATGAGCCTTTTCGGCACCCAGTGCCCAAACCAGAAAGTGCACACGCGCATGTATGCACCAGAGCATTGGAAATCTGAAGATCAGCTGGCTGGCATGCAAATGTGCACTAGCCAGCTGGTCTTTGGGTTTCTGGTACTCCGGCATGCAAAGACTGTTGTGCGTGTGCGCACCAGAAACCAGAATAGCAGCTGCTGACAGTGCATGTGCCCACAGAGAGGGTTCTGCAGGGCACCTCTGGCAGGCAGGCCATAGGTTCGCCATCACGGTCCTAAGGAAACAAATAAAGTAGGGTACAAATAAAGTAGGGAAATGTTGGCAAACCGAAAGTCTTGGTGCCTTCTGTGCACCCCTGGATTGTGTATCTCTTTTGCCAAGATACTATTGAGTATAGTGTTTCCCAACCTGGGCAGTTTTAAGATTTGTGGCTGGAGAATCTTGGGAGTTGAAGCCCATAAATCTTAAAACTTGGGAATCACTGCTATTGAGGCGAAGGGAGTATACTCCTAGTGTTGGGTAGGCAATATATATATACCATGATGACAAATGGTCTTTGTCGCTTTAAATGTTTGAATGTAATTAGCAGCTGTAATTATCTCAGCAATAAGAGGAAGCCAGGAGAGCTCATTCTCTCTCTCTGATTGATCTCTCTGCTTGCTTGCTGACTGACATTGACTGACTGATTGAAGAAGGAAGAATCATGAATTGCGACTGTAAGCAATTGTTTGTTTGTTAAGGACTTTGTTTGATTCCATATCTACTATCACTGCTTGTGAAGCAGTAGGTTAGTTTTACACACTAGTAAAGCTACTTGTTTTTTACTAACAGTGTCTGAGACTCTATTTGTGTGTCTACTAGCAACGGGTTTTCTCTAGCTGCACATTCCGCTGCACAACTTTTTGTCTCTCAAAGGAGAGATCCCCAACAGGGAGTCCCTTTGAGGGTGGCATGGAGCAGCCCCATTTAGACAAGCCCATTGTACCAGCGGAAGGAACACCCCCCCCCCCCATGTAACTTTGATGTTAAGAGTTCATCACAGCTGGCACACAAAGCTCCATTCGCCTTAATGGGCTTGGAGAGGGCTGGGCACCCCCTAGAGCCTCTGCCACAGTGCCAGCTAGTGTCGTCCCTGGCACTTCCCAACCGCCTACGCCACCTAGAGGGGAAAAGCCTTTCTGATCTAGGATCTCCTCTTCCCCTGGGCATTCCTTTCTCCAGCCTAAAAATGTATATGGGTAGTCTTGACTTACGGCCACAGTTGAGGCCAAGTGAAATATTTGTTATGTGAGTTTTGCCCCATTTTACGACTTTTCTTGCCACACTTGTTAAGTGAAGCGCTGCAGTTCTTAACGTAGTAACGTGGCTGTTAAGTGAATCTGATTTCCCCATTAATTTTGCTTGTCAGAAGGTCGCAAAAGGGCATCGCGTGACCCCTGGATGTCATAAGTATGAGTTGCCAAGCATCTGAATTTTGGTCATGCGATCATGGGGATGCTACAACAGTCGTTAAGTGTGAAAAATGGTCATGTCACTTTTTTCCAGTCATCGTACATTTGAATGATCACTAAATGAATTGTAGTAAGTCGAGGACCAGCAGCTGTATTTTGGGGATTGATTTCAGGCAACTGGTACCTGGGCCCATCTTGCTGCAGTTATTTCCTTTTAATTAAGAAGAAGTGTGGTAGTTTTACTGTGTGACACTTACTATAACTGCTTTATAGCATTTGAAAACCTTTAAACGTTTAGAGAAAAAAGAAATATATCCAGGATGATACATACTCAGAATCTTGACTGTTATGAAATGAAATGTCAGAAGTATTTTGAAATGTATCTTTACAATTGTTTAGATGTCCCACAAGAGCAAGATAAGTTTGATTGCGTTTGTTTCTCTGTGTCTGTGCGCGGAGAGGTGCATGGATACGATCTGGAAGAGACTATTGTCATTTGTGAGAGTTACTTTGCAGCTTGGCATCTACTGCACCGCCTCTGCATTTCTGAGGTCTTCATGTTTTTCCTTAGGAGCTCTTCAAAGCATCCAACTGACCATTGTTGGAAAAATATTTAATTAATGAGGATATTTAATTTATTCCATTTTAATTTGTATCAGCTTCTTCCGCAGTTTTGTTTTGGAACGTCCTTGACTTACGATTGGCTGCTTAGTGACTGTTGAGATTTATGATAGACCCTCCAAAAGGTACTTACAACCTGGATTTGAAGTTCCACCTGCGATCACATGACTACATTTTGGGTGCTTGGCCATTGGCTCACATTAATAGCCATTTGCAGTGTCCTGCAGTCACATGGCCGCAATTTATGATATTTTGGGTTGGAAATCAATATAAACTGTTTAGTAAAGACTGTATTAATATTATTCGTCTCATCTTTCCTATTACCTATCTCTTTTTCTACTTAAGACTATAACTTTGTTGCTTGTATCTTTACGATTTATATTATTTTATTTAGTTTCCTAGTACAATTTATGTTGATTCTATCACTTATTGTATCTTGTGGTTGACAGTGTGGTGGTACGACAGTTTCCCCAGCAACTCGAGGAAACTGCCTATCTAGACTCGCGCCAGTCCGGCTTCCGACCTGGGTACAGCACGGAGACGGCATTGGTCGCGTTGGTAGATGATCTCTGGAGGGCCCAGGATAGGGGTTACTCCTCTATCCTGGTCCTATTAGACCTCTCAGCGGCTTTCGATACCATCGACCATGGTATCCTACTGCACCGGTTGTGGGGTTGGGGTTGGGAGGCACCGTATTACGGTGGTTCTCCTCCTACCTCTCCGACCGGTCGCATTTTGTGTTGGCAGGGGGGCAGAGGTCGACGTCGAGACCCCTTACTTATGGGGTGCCCCAGGGGTCGGTCCTCTCGCCCCTTCTGTTCAACAACTACATGAAGCCACTGGGCGAGATCATCCGTGGTTTTGGGGTAGAATTCCATCTGTACGCTGATGACACCCAGCTGTACATCTCTACCTCTAACCACCCCAATGATGCCGCCGATGTGATGTCCTGGTGTTTGGAGGCTGTGCGGGGAGAAACGGGCTCCGACTCAACCCGTCCAAGACCGAGTGACTGTGGTTTCCGGCGCCGCGACATAGCCAGTTAATTCCATCTTTGGCTATCGGGGGGGAACTGCTAGCCCCCGCAGAAAGGGTCTGCAACTTGAGTATCCTCCTGGATTCCCGGCTGTCCTTAGATGAACATCTGACGGCCGTGGCCAGGGGGGCCTTCTATCAGGTCCACCTGATACGCCAGTTGCGCCCCTTTCTGGATCGTGACGCCCTACAAACAGTCACTCAAGCTCTTATCATTTCTCGCCTGAACTACTGTAATGCTCTCTACATGGGGCTCCCCTTGAGATACACCCGGAGGCTCCAGTTGGTACAGAATGCGGCCGTGCAGGGGATCTTGGGAGCCTCAAAATACTCCCATGTGACACCTCTCCTGCGCGAGCTGCACTGGCTACCGGTAGCCTTCCGGGTGCGTTTTAAGGTTTTAGTGACCATCTTTAAAGCGCTCCATGGCAGTGGGCCTGGTTACCTGCAGGACTGCCTACTACCACATACCTCCATTCGACCTGCCTGCTCCCACAGGGAGGGCCTCCTTAGGGTGCCGTCCGCTGGACAATGCCGGCTGGCGGCGCCCAGGGGAAGAGCCTTCTCTGTGGCAGGCCCCACTCTCTGGAATGACCTCCCCCCAAACCTCCGTACTATCACCGACCTTCACCTCTTCCGCCGGACTCTAAAAACATATTTCTTCCATATGGCCGGCTTGGCATAGCTGCTACTATCATATTATTTTAGAGTTGGGTTTTAAATTAATTGCCTCCTTTTTAGCAGGGGTTAAATTATTTAATTGTAGTTTTAATTTTTGTAGTATTTTGTATTGTTGTATTTTTGGATTTTAAGTTCCTGTGCGCCGCCCTGAGTCCCTTCTGGGAGATAGGGTGGGATAGAAATTTAATAAATATAAATATATTATGTTTTATGATGAATGTATTTTGATGATGACTATGATCATGATTTATCACTTACAGCTTTTATGTACAATGAGAGCTTATGCACCGAAGACAATTTCCTTGTGTATCCAATCACACTTGGCCAATAATTCTGTTCCCTTCCCTTCCCTTCCATTCTATTCTATTCTATTCTATTCTATTCTATTCTATTCTATTCTATTCTATTCTATTCTATTCTTCTGGTTTCTCCCAAAAAAACACTCATTGCAGTCAATGGGTTTGCTTAACAACCACTGAATTCACTTAACAACTGCTGCAGAAGATGTAGCTCATGATCCCCTGCTTTCTAGCCTGGTGCCTTAATCACTTAGACAAAACTGGCTCTCTTTTTTCTATATGGGGAAAATGTTAATAGGTGGCATGAATGCAGAATACATTTTCAGAAGTTGTAATCTGAAATAGGAAGAAATGTATGTTTTCTTAAGATCTGCATGAAATAATTCCTAGAAGGTTGTTGTGTTATCATTGATGCAAATTACTATAAAGAGGAAATTTAAGGTCAGTTTTTAATTGAAAAAACGAAGGATACCAGTAGAATCCCTCTGTCGTCAGAAATCGTTATTTTCACCGAAGCCTTCTCTCCTTTGAGTTACTTCTAAACTTTCCAACCAGCACTATGGTACTAAACACTTAACTTGGGGAGATGGACCCTGAGATTTATTAATAGAAATCTATTTTATTCACAGAAAGACAGTCCAAATGGCCTCCCTGCCTAACTCTTGGTTAATTAAAAAGGAGCCATTTAAGTGACCCCAGTTCTGGTCTACAGTTGTTGTCTTCTATGGGTATAAAAAGGCAGTAATTTTTTTGACAGCCACTGATTGGAAAGTTGCTTGCAGCCATCTGGAAGCAAAGGGTACACGTTTTGGATCAATAACTGGCAAATTTTCCATTAAAAAGAATACCTGAAGAGTGTTCCAAATAGCCCCTGGCATCTTAACTTTCCATGGCAACCCAAGTGCTGAGATGTGGAGGACAAATCATTTTTGGGCCATTTTTCCAGACTACTTGTTAACAGTTATTGCTGTCCCAGAAGGTTGACAGCTGACATGATTGATATTTCATTTACTTGTCATCTCCGTTTGAGTAATGGAGAAGGCCATTCTTTTTTTATTATTATTATTATTATTTTTAAAGAAACAAAGAGCGAAATCTACTCAGAGCCTCTCTGGACTCAGTCTCAGGAAAATGAGTCAAGAGTCGTCTAAGAATCTGCTTCGGAAGCTGAAACTCTGGCTTTGATGTCATGTTTTCAGCTCTTTTTGTGCCTCCAGGCTGATGCTAGAGGAGAAGACAAGCAAAGTCCTGCAGATCGAGATGCAGGGGGCTCAGCAGGGTCAAACCACACTTTCTCGCCTTATTTAGAAGGAAGGATTGTCTTGTAAGGTCAAGCTGAACGTGTCAGCCCTGCAGCCATATTTTCTTTTGGGTCTTTGGCCTGTCACACTTTCTGTTATTCTGCTATGCAATTTCTACTGTGGGAAAATGGGAGGGGGGATTTCAAGGAGAGAGATGCTATGTAGCCATAACAACATTCTTTCTAGAAAGCCAAGGTCATCCTTTGTCTTTGCACCTCTGCATCCAGTTCTGACTGGATGAGTGGAACTGCCAGCATGAAAGTGGTTGATTGGACCATGTGATGGGGGCAAGATCTTGAACTTTCAACTGGGTGGGGAAAATCGAGAAGTCTTCCTATTTGGGTTTTCCCAGATGGGCCAACATGGCTGTCTTAATAAGAATTTGAGCAATCCTTTGGCTTGGACTCTGATTTACTTTTGGATGCTATTTGGAACCCTGACTGAACGTTCATTTAATTCTGCATTCTCTTGTCTTTCGATCAGGGGACGTCCAACCTTGTCAACTTTTAAGACTTGTGGACATCAGCTCCCAGAATTTCCCAGGTAGCCATGCTGGCTGGGGAGTTCTAGGAGTTGAAATCCACAAGTCTTAAAGTTCCCAGGTTTGGACACTCCTGGCCTAGACAGATAGTCCGTTTAGAAGTTTTGCAAGCAGCTGGGCTTCATCCCTAGGGTCCGTGCAAATGGACTTCAGCTTCCAGGGAACTACTAGAATTCCACTGTATTTTCCAGCAGGATGCTCCAATCTGCCTCATGGAGGCCTTTCACCATCAGGAATCAATGTGGTTCTCCATGGGCGACCTAGAATTAGCCCCAAACTCTCGTTCACTTCGTTTCTGTATCTGATTGGTGGGAATCTTGCTTTGGCCTTGGCCTATTTTTGGATAATCATATTTGTACTTGTATAAAATTAATATCTCATCATAGTGATTTGGGATTGGCATCTTCACCCATGTTAATATACTGTGAAAGAAGCTTGCCTGATGTGCAGGTTCTGGAAATGTCTATTTCTTCTTCTGGAATTCTGATTTAAGGGCCTGGTTGATTCTAGGTAGGAAGTGTGTGTGTGTGTGTGTGTGTGTGTGTGTGAGAGAGAGTGTGTGTGTCTGCCTATTGTAACAAGATATAGCAGTTATCCAAAATGCAGTGCGTATCTTGGAAAGTGCTTGTCAGCGTCTTTGGCAGCTGCCAAACCAAACTTGATTATTTTGCATCCATGATTCTCAGAGCCCTCCTCTTTACCAAGATTTAGTGTGTTGAAAGGGAGATCGTTACAAAAATTTCAGCAACTGAACCATTTTCCATTGGAAATCAATGGGCCAATAGTCCTTGACTTACAACAGTTCATTTAATGATCGTTCAAAGTTACAACGGCACTGGAAAAAATGATTTATAACTCTTTTTCACACTTACAACCATTGAAGCATCCCCATGGCCAAGTGATCAAAGTTCCGATGCTTGGCAACTGACTCGTATTTATGACGATCGCAGTGTCTCGGTGGTCACGCGATCACCTTTTGTGCCTTTCTGACAAGCAAGGTTCGTGGGGAAGTGAGATTCAATTAACAACCGTATTACTAATTTAACAATTGCAGTAACTCACTTAACAACTGTGGCAGGAAAGGTTGTAAAATGGGACAAAACTCACTTAACAAAAGTCTCAACAACAAAAGCGTTGGGCTCATTTTTTTCTGTGTATTCAAAATATACAATTGTGGTTTTAAATCAAGGACTAGCTGTATATGTTAGTATAGCGGTTTTCTGATTCTTCTTTTAAAGCCTTCCAGTATGGCAAGAAAGTGAGTCTTACCAGTCATTTTCACTCATTTGTTCATTTGTCTTCAATGCTTGCAACATACCTAGGATTTCCTAGGATTCAGGGTGGCATAGAACAGAGTAAAAGTAAAGAATGAAAAGAAAAGAAAAACCCATAAAATTAACAGTACAGCCAAAAGACGAACAGAGGTAGATGAAAGCATTTCCCATTGACTCATCAGTACCTCCATTACAATAACACGGATAAAATCAGCCTCAAATATAAGATACTAAATGCTTGCGTCTACCTCTCTTCGTCTTTTGGCTGTATTGTTTAAATGATTAAACGAGACAATTGTTCTAAATAAAAGTGTGTAGTTTTAGCAGCTTTACCTGGAGGCAGGTGGTTCTACTACCCGATCCATGCCCCTATTATCTCTACTCAGATGGGTAGACCAACCCAGGCAAGGGGTTCCCTGAGGCAATTCAGTGCTGTGCTGTATTTGGGTTTGTTGGCATTCATAGCACTTCGAATTGAGCCCAGAACCCTGTTGGCAACTAGTGCTGTAACCTTAGTATGATGTTATGCTGCCGTGATGGGATTATCCCATCAACCATTTAGGCACTGCATATTGCATCAACTATAACGGGTTATCGCCCAAGATGTGACAGTAGTGATTAAACCATGAATCACTGTCACTAAGGCACCCTGGACCACATATGTGCATAGAAATCAGTGTCCTCAATCTCCAAAATGAAGATTGGGTCAACTATGTATCCCCACTATGTGTTAGAGTCAAGTTTACATGGGAGAGGTTCATGGTTGCCCCAAAGACTATGAACGAATGGGGTGCAGCCAAATCCAAGGCATGGAATCCTTCCCCAAGACTCTCAATACCAGCCACAAAGTGACATCCAGGAGCTCAGGAAGACTTACCATAGGTGGTCAATACCAAGAGGTATCCTAGCCTATTCCTATGAGTTAGGTCCACCTAGAGGCAACTCAAGAGCCAGATATTCCCTATCAATGTCTACATTTAACTCTGAGTTCCATTCTTCTCCTTCTCCTCCTCCTCCTCCTCTCCCTCCTCCCCCCCTCCCCCCCAACATAACTTTATCTCAGATTGATCTTGGCTTAGCAGTGTCCTGGCCAGTATTTCCTGGCTCAGACTTTCAGAAGGAACTGCTGTTCATTCTTTTAAGCGTGGCCAAAGGTCAAAGATGGTTGGATGTGCATTTCTACATATCTGTTGGGATATGGAAGGGTTCCCCCGAAGGGCACATCCTCCTACAACAGAGGGCCTGAATCGAATGTTGCTGCTCTGTCTTTATGGAGTAGAAAGCATTTGTTTCTGTAACCAAAGTCAATCAGGTGGTTGGTTGTCCAACATAACCTGGAACAAGTCTCTCTCAGCCTTGGACTGAGCAGAGGGAAGCCAGGTTCAAAGTACCTGTTTGGATTGGAGGAACTGCAGGCTATGAAAGCCTGGCTGAGCAGAGATCTTTGACAGCTGTCAACAACCCCAGAGGAGAGCTACCTGCAGTCCAGAGTTTGCTATTTTGGGGCCGAGTCGCCATATTGGCAACTTGTTTGAAGGCAGACAAATCCAGAGGAAGGGAAGGGAAAGTAGTGATATATTGTGTGCATGCCAACATATGAGGGAGGTCTGCAGGTAAGATGATGTGAGAGTGTCGAACAGCAGATAAATGTTTAATGGCCACTTTCTCAAGTCTGTGTTGATTGGTTTCCCTCTAATATGACTATTCTGGAATTGGTGAATTGAACAAAATGTATAAACCTGCTTGCCGTTCTTATCTATTTTTTTCAGTATTACACAACTGTAATGGAGCAGCAGGGAAATGGACAGCTGATCGTGCCCCTGCAGATCTACCCAAGAGGTAATTTTGCACCCTGTTTAACTCCTACCAATGTTCCATCAGATCTTCTTTTTTCTAGAGCAGTGGAAGTCAACCTGGCCCCTACTGCCCCCTAGTGGATGTTCCAGCTTTCATGGTGGGTGGGAGGGGTTTTGTCCAATACTGAAGCACTTTCCTTTTTTTAATTTAATTGACTTCCCTACTTTATAAATCACCATTGCTGTGGAACCGGTGGGCGGTTAGAAAATTTCACTACTAACAGGGATAGCAAAGTGGGCGGTAGGTATAAAAAGATAGACTACCCCTGTTCTAGAGGTTCAAAGACAGAGAATTCTACAGCTTGGTCTTAAGTTGGGGTTGAGAAATCTATTTTTTGAGTGTAGCTGCAGCTATTTTCTAAAGCAAACCAGGATAACAGAAATTATAGTTTGCGCCGCACAACATGTAGAAGTTTAAAAGTTCAGTGTGGCTGTATCCACAGGCTTCCCCCAAGGGGATAAGCCCAAGCCACAGACAGTCTCCTCACTGCAGTCGGGGCCTGTGTTTTGGCGATCCAGTATTGCAAAAATGGGAGTATTGTAAAACCTGGAGATGATACCATTTTCCACACTTATGTGTGCATGTTATGTAACTTCCTTTGTGCGCTTATATATTTCCTTCAGAAGCATACTTTTTGATGATTGAAATTAAATGCAAGTAGATTTCCATGCAATGAATCAATTGAAATACCTCAAAACTAAACTCTTCCCCTGCCTAAATGATCACGCTGCAAGCTTTCCAATTAAAACATTATAGACTTTTCATTACTTATAACTCTCCTCATTTTGAATTAGGGAATTAACCGACAGGTTCCCTAGCAAGCTGATCAGGGTTAGAAAGAGGGCAGCAGTTTGAAGATAGAATTCTCCTCTTGAAAAAGGAGGCATGCAGAACAGAAATAGGTCAAGGTCCATACCCGCTGTCTGCAAGGAATATAAATCCTTCCATTCCCCCCTCCCCCCCATCCTGTCAGAGCTGAAGAAGCTTCTTGGATGAGAAGTGAAATGTCTTCAGAAGAAAAAACCAGAAAGTCCAGTTTCCTCCTGAAAAAAGCACCTTTCGGACAACCATGACCTCAAACCTGGGTGATGGAGAATCCATAGACTTATAACTTTCCATGCGTTGGGATTCTTCTTCTGTTGATGCAGCGTCAAATTCCAATTTATCTTTTTGCCATCCGTATCCCACTGCAGACTCTGCCTCACCTTGCAGTTAGCGGCAGTTTCAAAATCCTTTGCACCTTTGTTCTTGTTATTGTTAATCCAGATACCCCCAACCTACATCTTGAGGTTCCACTTACATTTCTTAAGCAAAGTTTGCATCGATCTTTATTGCTTTTCATCTTATTGTCTCTCCTTTCATTCTCTTATCTAGTAAGGTTGTTTTAAGCGTCATTTCTGCCTTCTAGAGTATTAGCTGTTTGACTGATGTTTGACTTTACATTCAGCCCACCTCTGTGTCGAGCAACTGGGTGGCGTCCAGCATCAAAAAAGCTGAAATATAAAACATTAAAACATTGAAAGTTACCAAGGCTGCCCCACCCCAGTTTTGTGATACCTAGAAGCCGAGAAGCATCCTTCCCATTCTTTTTTAATGAATTTTAATGAAATTGTTGAAGAACAGAGAAGCCGTTGCAGTGCTCTACTCAATGCTGTCTCCAATTGGAGGGGGAACCGTGGATAAGTGTGATTTTTTTCAAGCCTGCTACATACCTCCCCAATTGTCCTGCCATACTTAATCAGTTTGCAAATCGGCATACTATGTGGCATTTTGTCGGATCCTTTGCTGAAGACAAGATACCTTATTATGTCCATTGCATTCCCACAGTCTGCTCAGAAAGTTGCCCATTTGCCCTAATCACACAACCGTTGCAGCGTCTTCCTGGTCATGTGATCAGAATATGGTCGCTTGGCAACTGGCATGGACTTACGACAGTTGCAGTGTTCCAGGGGACACATGGTCCCCTTTTGCAAACTTCTGACCAGCAAAGTCAACGGGGGAAGCCAGATTCACTTAACAACCAGTTAGTTAAGTTAACTGCAGGAATTCAGTTAGCAACCGTGGCAAGAAAGGTTGCAAAACGGGGCAAAACTAACTTAACTCCGTGGCTTAAATAACAGAACTTTTGGGCTCCAATGCAGTCGAGGACTTCCTGTATTAGAGTTAGTAATCATCATCTCTTTTTTAAGGCTACACCTTCATTAAGCAACAGGGAAGGGAAGGGAAGCTCTAATTGGCATATTAGCCAGTGCAGGGGTCAGATTGGGGAAGGGCATTCACGCATGCAAGAGTGTTAGAGCAGGGCTCTCCAACCTTGGCAACTTTAAGACTTGTGGGCTTCAACTCCCAGACTTCCTCAGCCAGCAAAAGCCCACAAGCCTTAAAGTTGCCAAGGTTGGAAACCTCCCTGTGTTAGAGGTGCATGTGGCACGGAAAGGAAGATCTGAACAGGAAAGGGTTCCAGAGGTTTGGGGGTCACCACTGAGCAGATGTTGATCACAAGTGTGTGCCAATCAGCAGAACTTCACGGCGACACTGCAGGGACCCCCATGGAGGTGGGTGATGGAGTAACATTTGTCAGGGCATGCAAGGCGTTGTCCTGCCAGCTGGCCAGCACGCATGCACACGCTGACCAGCTGACTTCGGCCTTCTTTTGAGGCCATTTTTCGCCCCCTGGAAGCTTCCTGAAGCCTCCGGAGCATGAAAAACTGGCCTTACAAGAAAACCGGAAGTCCATTCCCAAACTTCCGGTTTCCCTGTAGGGCTGGTTTTTCGCACTTTAGAGGGTTCAGGGAAGCTCCTAAAGCCTCTGGAGGGCCTTCCGGGGGGCGGGGGGGAGGCTGTTTTTATCCTCCCCAGGCTCTTATAAAACCTCTGGAGCCTGGGGAGGGCAAAAACAGCATGCCAAAAAGGGGCGGGAGCGCTGGTCGTGCGCGCATGCACGCTGGGGTCATGCACATAGCATTATGAGTGTGGCATGCCTGTGCACAATCCCCCTGCACTCTCCCAGCTTTTGGCACATGAGCCAAAAAAGGTTCGCCATCACTGTCCGAGATCTTGATTTTAATTTGTTGTTTTAATGTAGGCATATTTTATATCTGTAAGCCGCCCAGAATTAACATTGTGGTGAGATAAATTTTATAAATAAATCAACATTTTCAGGGATTGTTGAGGCATAGATCAGTGTTTCTCAGCCTTGGCCACTTTAGGATGGGTGAATGTCAACCAGCCAGGAAATTCTGGGAGTTGAAGTCCGCGCATTTAAAGAGGCCGAGGTTGAGAAACACTGCCATTCACCATAAATCTGACCATTCACCATAATTTGATCCTAATTTAAACAACCAATTTCTCTGATTTTTATTTTATTTAATTCTCCACACTCCACATTTCAAAAAGGCAGCTCATTTTGCATTGCTGGGATCTTTGTATCTTCCATTGGTGGCTTAATTCCGTAAGCGATCATGTTTGTAGCCACCGTAGGTCTCCTTTCATTCATATACCCAAAGAAATAAACACAGCCACAGCATTTCTGCCCAAATTAGGGGAGACCCCGCAAATTGTACTCCGCTAGTCGCTGCTGGCTGTAGGGGGCGGTGCTCATCTCTGTTTTCCAAGGCTCTTGAGCCAGTGCTGCCCGAAGACATTTCCACGGTCAGGGGTCCAGCATGACGTCACGGAGCCCTGTTACCTGCCCAGTGTTATCTATTCATCTACTCGCATTTGCCTGCTTTCAAACTGCTAGGTTGGCAGGAGCTGCTCGAGGACAGGAGCTCCCTGTGTCGTATGGAGCTCAGGTCTCGAACCTGGGCTGCCGACGTTCCAGCTGACAAGCCCAGAGTCTTAGCCACCGAACCATCACACTGCCTCCTTGCCCCAAATTAGGAATAGCTTATTGTTTTTGTCCCCCCCCCCATTGGACGATATTCCTATTTTTCGTTCCCACTCTTTCGTTCCTTCTGTCCACACCCTAGCAACCCAGCATCTCTTATTTAAGGATATGCTAGCAATGTTTAATGTAGTTTAAATTGCACGGGGCCCGTCCTGACTGCTGTGTTTAATAACTATCATCTGTGTCCTCTTGACTAATAAATGGCTCTGTTTCCTGCTGTCATAACCGTGAGTGAAATGCATGTGTTTCAGAAGGAGGGGGAGAGAAAGGGGGGGCAAAATCAAATCCATCCTTTCCCAGACAATCAATCAAAATTGACAGGCCCTTTAACATACTATTTGTAGGGCGCTGTAGTTTTAAAATGGGAACTGTCGGTAACATATAGCTCCGAGCCTTTGTGGCTTTAACATTTGCCCGAACACTCCATTGGGTTGGAAAGGGGCAGCGGAATTCCAGGGGCGTTAAGGAAATGTAATTCTTCCTTTGGCTCCAGTTCATCTTGAAGCCTGTGAGAACAGCCTGGCAATAGACCTAGCTGGCATGAAAGAGCATCTTAATGTATACGGTATCTGACTCCTGAGGTCCCCAATGCTGCTCTTAATGCCCAGCTTCTCTTTCCCCACATAAAAGCCAGAGAGGACTTCTTTGGGGTAAAACAAAGCGCAGGTCCTTGTTCTTTGGGGTGCTGAGCAAATGGGCTCTCCTGTTTTAAACCTCCAGCAGATGTGTTAACCTGCCCAGCCCCCATGCAGGGTCACCAGAAAACATGTGAAGATGAAATATTGTAAAAAAAAAGAATCACACACACACACACACGCACACACTGGAGGTTGGAGCAGGAGATCCTCTTCGTGGCTTTCATTTTAATATCTTTTTAAGATATAAATAAGCCGAGGCTTCGATTTGCTGGTTTAAAAAAACACATGCTCCTACAGGCCCAGAGATCCCACTTGATCCTCTCTGCTGAGAGTCCTGGGAGATGCCTTTCGATCATTTCTCCCCACTAATTTCCCTCATTGCAAAAAAGAAAAGATTTCATTTTGAACAAATTTGTAAATGGTGCTGATGTATTCTACAATTTAGTCAATTACTGTTTCAGCTTGCAAGCCTCCTGGGAAAAGGAACATACATGGCCTGAAGGTAGGAATTTCAATAATTGTTTCCGTAAACGTAGATGGATTTGCAATGCTGTGTTCCATTTATTGAAATGTCAGATAAAACTGTACTTTCTCAGCCTTGACAAGCAGATATTTTATTATTATTTTTTACAAACCGCAGCAGAGGACAGATCCTTCCTGGGTGCGAGCTCAGCTGGTCTGGCTTGCGCATGGAGAGGCATTGTTTCCTTCCTGGGTTTGGTGAATCTGTGTCTTAGATCCGCCTTGAGGACGCTGAGCTTGCCTTGTTGTCCCTCTTTTGATACGACTGATGTGCAGAGAAGCTCCTCTTGGACCACCCAAACGACCCCCAAGCAAGGACAAAAGAGGGCACGGATTGAGATGTCTACCTGCGTAAGAGCAGCTGTATGACTAGGGTTACCTTCCCTTTGATCGCCCCCCACAATAGGCAACGTTATTGTGGTTCCTGGGTCGAATTAGGAATCCCGTACGGTGTGCAGGAAATGCCTCCATTTCTTCAGTGACATTAGAGAGAGGTAATTGATATATTCGTGCAAAAAAGGTGATGGGCTGGGGAGGGAAGGAAGAGATGTATTTAATAGAGACGCAATGAAAGCCGTATTGTGTGCCTGCTCCTGATTGCATTACCTAACCAAGCATTTCAAATGCAGAGAGAATAAAAGAACACCGTTCCTCAATAACACAATGTGGTAACCTACATACAGGCTGGGTTTCTACCATGGGCAACTAGCTAATTAACCTTCCTAGCGAAATAGGAAATTCATGGCAAATTACAGGTTAATTAGAACCACCTCCTCTGAATAAAAACTACGGATAAAGATTCTTTTTTTCCCCCCGCAGGTAAATACGCGAGCAGGGTCTGCTAACAATAGCAGTGCGGCCATCTCAGACTCCCTTCCAAGCCATAGGTAAGAGTCGGGGGTGGGGAAGCACGCTTGCGCTTTATTAAGGCACAGCCCCAGAAGTGATTTTTGCATAGTAATTAACGGAAGCGAACGGGGGGAAAGGTGGGAATACTTGGGGGGGATTTAGTCGAGTAGTTTTCAGCAAGGTTTTTACAGCTCGGTGAATCCGGCACTAACCTTGCCTGCTAGTCGACCTACTTCGGTGTGGATTCTTTGGCATCCCCTAAGCAAAATTTTGCATGCGCTGCAGTGTGCCTCTCTCTGTCATCTCTCCTGCGTTCGGCGTTGCGTTTTAGGAGAAGAAGAATTTCTCCAGGTGTGATTGAGCCAAACCGCTCGTGTCTGGGTTGCAACCTGAGCTACCAGGCTCCCGTTTGGAGAGACCCAGCACGGAAGGGTCTCAAATGTTGGCCCAGTTATAGGTTCAGCAGGGAGACCTAAGCCAATTTGGTCTAGTGGTTAAGATGCCAGGCTAGAAGTCAGGAGGTTTTGAGTTCTGCATTTGGCAGGAAAGGTGACTTTGGCCAATCAGCAGAAGATCATGAGTTCTAGTCTTGCCTTGGGTATGGAAGGTGTCTGGGTGACTTCTCTCTCATATCCCACCTGATAGGGTTGTTGTTGTGGAGAAAATAGGAGGAGAAAGGAATAGTGGAATGTCTGCTGCCTTCATCTTCCTCCTCCTTCCCCTCCTTCCTCTTTATATATAAAAATGGCTGTGTGCATAACTCTGGAACACCTCGAGCAATTTCAACCAAACTTGATACACAGACAACTTACTTTCTGTAAATAAATATTGTGGGAGTAAGACACCCCTAACAGAACATAGGTATGTGTTCTGTTATGATACAGCCTGTTGTGTCTTCAAATGGCTTCTACTGTACAGCGCAGTGGAGTTGCTATGGTAACGGCTTCACAGTACTCCACAAGGGGGCTCACTCTGGTAAGGGGGAAAACCCAACATTAGAAATTACGTTTGGTAAGGACATTTTCCCCCTATAAATAAATACATCTAGTTATAAATATCATCTAGTTATAAAAATAATAAAGGTGGGAGATGTATTAATGTAAATAAGGCACCAACTCTTTGTCTCAGTTTAGGGTCTGTAAAATGGGAGCGCTAGGGATACCTCAGCTAAGCCTTTGCAAGTAACGCAGGATGAAAATTATAAGGGCTGTGCGGACCTTTCTAAATGAGCTTTCCTTGGAACAATATTGGTTAATGCAGACTTTGCTTCAAATCTGAGCTAATTATTCTTAACGCGGTTTTTGTGCTCAGCCCCTTGCTGGAAAACCGGGCTCCCATAATGGAAGGGGAGGACAAGAGGTGTGCTGAATCTGGCAAAGATGAAAGCAGGGCCTTGAGCCAAGGGAAAGGAGCGGCCATCAGGAAAAGAGCCCAGTCAGGAAGGAACAAATGGAGCAGAAACCCTGACAATGAGAGAGCCACGGGCTCTTTGGTCTGTCTTGCCAAGGAGGAGGAAACCAAAATGGCCTCTGGCATGGAGAAAGGTTGCCATAGAGTTCCATGGAGTTCTCTATGACCTAGGACAGGGGTCTGCAAAGTTGGCTCTTTTAAGACTGGTGGACTTCAACTCCCAGAATTCCCCAGCCAGCATAGCAGTAATTTCTTTAAGACACACCTGGGAAATGGATGTGTAATCGAGGTTTGTACATTAAAAGAAATAATACAATTTAATTACTACTGCTATTTAAGGCCAACAAGAAGAGGAGATGAAGAAAGTGAATTATTTGAAATCTCTTCCCTTTTGAAGAGGATGCTTATTGTTTTGGAGTCCAAAGTTAGACCAAGCACTTCAGCAGATAGCGTAGGCCGGGGGTCTGCAAAGTTGGCTCTTTTAAGACTGGTGGACTTCAACTCCCAGAATTCCCCAGCCAGCATAGTCCACCAGTCTTAAAAGAGCCAACTTTGCAGACCCCTGACCTAGGAGGACCTCCTGTGTGGTCGATAAGTGCTCTTGCGGCCTGCGGTGAAATGGACAAATGTGGAATTTTATATTTAAAAAAAACCCTCCTCTACCGTTTGTGATTTTTTATTTTATTTTATTGCACTTTTATACCGCACCTCTCTCCCCAATGGGACTCAGGGCTGTGCACAGGGAAAGTAAAAACGAAGCATACAAACCATAATAAATACATACAAACGCTAAAATATAAAATTAAATCCAGTAACCTGTGCTAAAATGTAAATTAAAACTGATAAAGATTAAAATCACTAATGAAATCTGTGTGGGGTGACCTCGAAGGTCTAAGCTAGGCCAGCTATGATGAAGGGTCAGAATAATATTCATATTGTGCTTTCAATGCAAAGATTGTATTATCTGCCATTATGGCACGTCTGATGTTTTAAACTCGGTTTGTAGGGCAAATTTCCCCCCTTGCTTGCTTTGTGGCCATTTATTTCCTCAGCTCCCCTCACTTGGAGCTGATTCTGCAAATGCCCTGCAACAACGGCTTGAGTTGATGCTGTCATCTAATGGGGCAATTAATTGGCTTTCATTCCCAAAAGCCCATCTGCATAAGGAACGGCTGTTTTGAAGTCATTGACAGCCTGCCTGTGTTTCATGTTCACAAAACGGCTAGTTGCAAGAGATGACAAGATCAGCCTACATTTCATTTGGCAAAGTACTTTTTTTTTCTTTAAAGTGTTCTAGCAGAGAGGAGGCTTATTAAAGAACAAAGAAGTTTCTTTTATTTCCGTCAGGATCGATGATCAAGACACTTCAGCCTGTCAAGAACGTAATGGTTCCTTTTAAGGGCTCCTTTTCAGATGTAGTTTTCTGTGGCAGCAGTAAGAAATGGTTGTTGGTATTTAACTTTTATGGACACCGCAGAAAATTTCCTTCTACATATTTGGGATAAAATTAGTAGAGAGTACACAAAGGCACCCCCTTGTGTTCATGCGCATCAACACTTCACTAAGGCATGGTCCATGCAGAGGGAACTCCTGCTGGATTGCGCTGGGAGGCAGCTTTTCTTCCAGGTCCTCCTGGAGAAACCAGTTCAGCTAAACTGGGCTGAAGCAAAAGATCTTAAGCTCATCCTCTCAATAAATAGCCAATTGCAGCGATTCCCAGGTTTTTGCTACAAAGGCAAGGATCAGAAGACGCTTTAGTACTGTTTAATAATGCCGTGGTAAGACAGCACTTGGGACATTGCATCCAGTTTTGGTCGCCATGTTATGAAAAAGATGTTGAGACTCTAGAAAGAGGTGCAGAGAAGAGCAACCAAATTAATTAGGAGATTGAAATATATGAAGAACGGTTGCAGGAACTGGGTACGTCTAGTCTAGTGAAAAGAAGGACTGGGATGAAATTGTAGCAGTGTTCCAATATTTCCAAGATTCAAGGTGTTGGTTACCATCTTTAAAGCGCTCCATGGGTTAGGACCTGGGTACCTACGAGATCGCCTTCTGACACCGAGAGCCTCCCACCGGCCAGTACGCTCCCATAGAGAGGGTCTCCTCATGGTGCCGTTGGCTAGACAATGTCGACTGGCGACACCCAGGGGGAGAGCCTTCTCCGTGGGAGCCCCTGTCTTCTGGAACAAATTGCCCCCGGAATTAAGAACTATCCCTGACCTATGCACCTTCCGCCGTGCTCTCAAAACTTTTCTTTTTCAACAAGCCGGGCTGGCATAAATACGAATTTTATTTTTTATTAATCTTAATTGGGGTTTGTTGGTTTTTAATCTTATTAGGGGCCAAATTATTTAATATGTTTTTTAAATTGTTTTTAACTTTTATATATGTGTTTTATTTTGGCTGTACACTGCCCTGAGTCCTTCGGGAGTAGGGCTGTATAAACTAACTAACAAACAAACAAACAAACAAACAAACAAACACATTTGAGGATCTGCCCCAAAGAAGAGGGAGTCAAGCAAACCACCTGAGGCAGTGGTGGGTTCCTGCAGGTGCACCCCGGTAAGGGCATATCGGTGCTTGCTGGGAGCAGCAGGCACTGTACCGGAATGGCGCTTTGGAGGGCCCGCCCACCCACGTTCCTTACCTGTATTTGAGCCAACCGGGCCATTTGCGCATGTGCACGCAGCATACTGTGCCTGCGTGATGCTCTGCCAAGCAGCTGGAGGGTTGCAGGGCGGTGGGCGCGCATGGGAGCGCAGTGCACATAGTGGACGCTCGGCCCCATCGCAGCGTACTGGTTGCGACGGGATCTGGAACCCACCACTGACCTGAGGGCAGGACAAGAAACAAAGAATGGAAATTCTTTAAAACACGGAGAGAAGCAACTTATAACTAAGGAGACATTTCCTAACAGTGAGAATAATTAACCAGTGGAACAGAAGTTGCCCCCAGAGGTTGTGGGTGCTCCAGTCACTGGAGGCTTTTAAGAAGAGGCTGGACAGGTCTCCCGCTTAAGCAGGCTAGAAGACCTCCAAGACCCCTTCCAATTCTGTTCTTCTACATGAGGACCTTTGAGCTGTGCAACCTTCCCAGGTTCTTTTTGGTTTTCTTGGGAAACCATTAACTTCCCCAAGGAAATTCATTTGCCACCGTCAGTACTTTAAGGAGACTATAAACGAAACAATGTGTGCGTGTGTTTGTGCTTTACACACTTAATTCCAATTACACCAGTGCGTAGTTTACACTCTTGTAATCCTAGGCAGATGTTCCAATTAGCGATGCTCTTTAGCAAAGGACAGGTTGTCTCTCCCCTCCATAAAGTGCAGGTGGACATTGACTCTTCTTCTTTCTTCTTTCCCTTTTTACCTTTGTCCTGCCTGATGCTGCAGTCTGAAGAAATCCTCCGCTGAGCTGAAGAAAATCCTAGCAAATGGCCAGGTAGGTCCCTTGGTGTGCGGCTGGCGGATGTCTGCCTGAATTCAGATGTGCCTTGTTTTGCTCAAATCAGCCCCAGAGATGTTTACTGCTCACTTACTGGTAATGTGTTCTTTTAATAAAGTAGAGGCGAAGGCAGGCCGAGAGCCTGCGCGGTGGAGGAGCCTCTGTCCCGATTGATTTGGATTGGCACGCCAATTTACTTCCCCTTTTTCAAAATGCGCTAATCAGATTTAGCTCCAAATAGATTGAAGTGCCTTTCACACCCGCCACTCGGTTGCCTCAATTTAGGGGAGAAAGCGTAATCAATTTTGAATAGCAAAAGAGGATTTCTGCTTTGCTGGCTGTTTGCGGATGGGCTCGGACGGCCCTGCCACCCAAGAGCCACTCGCAAAGGGGTCGCCAGAGGGGTGCCCGTCCCTTGAAGCTCTGTAGAAGAGGCGGGGGGGGGGGGGAACCATAGAAAGTGCCCCAGCCTCCTCCCACTCCTCCTGTGGGGGAATGCGATGGGCGAGAGGAGAGGCCGGACCAGCCCCTCCCGGCCCCTCGGATTCAAACAGGAAGTCCCAACGTGGCATAATGGCTTTAAATATACACCCACCCACCCCCGAAATGGAAATGCCTCAAGGCTGCGGGATTCTTCGCCAGCCACATAAATAAGTTTGAATGTTTGTCATGGTGAAACCCTTTGATAGCCTTGGAGGCAGCCCCTGTCCACGCCGTTCAAGCCTGCCTATTAGACACTATTGACTGAGACATCTGTGTCACCGCAAATAAAAGACTCTTATTGATTTTCTTAACTGCTGTTCACTTCCCTTCCGTGTTTCGAAGGCTGAAATCTTAATTATCTCAGATGCGTATTCAATGCCTTCACACAGTGACCTCCCGGAGCCTCCGTGGCATTTCATGAATCAAGTAGTGGTAGTTGAGCGTGTCAAGAAGACAAAAGCAGATCTTCACGCGTGTCCTTCAGCGGATCACCTGTAAGGCTGCTCCCTTAATGGGGGAGGACGGTCCTGCCAGCCTTGCTCCACTGCAGGCTGTTTTATTTGCAGCCAGAAGCCTTTAAATAAAACTTCGGGATATGGATTTGGGCTCTTCTTTTTTAAGCGTCGTCTTACCTGAAGGATAGACACGGAACGTTTTTAAACCCTTTTGCGCTGCTGCTTTTTTTTGTGCCCTGCATTTTATTTAATCTTCAGCAGCTGCTTGTCTGTAATAAAGGTGATATTTCAAGGGTAGAGGAGGGAATGAAATATTATTAGGCATTTTTTGAAAGCCTCGTCTTGCGAAGCAACGGGTTTTCAGTCTCCTTGGAAGAGGTAAGGAGGTTTTCAGTTGGGAAGGAAAACGATTCCTTAAGGAAGGCTTGAGATGCCTGTTATGACTGAATTGCACTGAAGTAAATAGGTTTACTTAAGTTGGAAGATTGATTTAGTTTTCAAATGGGCTTCAAGTCACATTCCTTTTATGTTGCTGAATGCTTGGGATTAAAAAAAAACAAAGAGCTGGCTTTTGAATTCAAAAAATGCATTAAGTACATGCAGTCCTCGACTTACGGCCATAATTGAGCCCAACATTTCTGTTGCTAAATGAAACATTTGTCAAGTGAATTTTGCCCCATTTTACGACCTTTCTTGCCAGAGTTGTTAAGTGAATCGCTGCAGCTGTTAAGGGAGTAACATGGTTGTTAAGTGAATCTGGCTTCCCCTTTGACTATCGTCGTCAGAAGGTCGTAAACGGGATCACATGACCCCGGGACACTGCAAGCGTCATAAATACGAATCAGTTGCCAAGCCTCTGGATTTTGATCACATGACCCTGGGGATGTGGCCCTCGGTGTGGAAAATGGCCATTATTAATTTTTTCAGTGCCGTTGTAACTTTGCACGGTCACGAAATGAACTGTTGCGTAAGTCAAGGACTACCTGTAGCAGCTCTGAAGGCCTTCCAGAGGGCACGTTTGAGGCGAATGGTGAGCCCCAAGGATCTCTGGAGGGAGCCTAGATTGGGAGGGCAGGCGGCCTGGTGGAAGAAGCGCTGGGAGAGAACCGCGTGCCTCTCTTGTCCAAGAAGCCACCAGGGGCAGAGCTCAGGTGGAAAGAATTCCACCTGCAGAAGGTGGCAAAGAGGCGCTAGCGTCAACACCTTGGCCTTTCCCATGGAGAGGAGCCTCTGGAGCTTCTAACCCTGTGATGGCGAACCTATGGCGCTCCCAAACTCCCGGTTTGCATGTTGGGCCGTTTTTCGCTCTTCCCAGGTTCCTAGAAAGCCTCTGGAGCCTGGGGAGCAGTGGTGGGTTTCAAATTTTTTTAGAACCTACTCTGTAGGTGTGGCCTATTTTGTGGGCGTGGCTTGGCAATCATGTGACAGGGTGGGAGTGGCCACCTTTTAAAATATGGTGAAACTCATTTAACGCTCTTGCTTAGCAACCAAAATTTTGGACTCAATTGTGATGATAAATTCTTTCTTTCTTTCTTTCTTTCTTTCTTTCTTTCTTTCTTTCTTTCTTTCTTTCTTTCTTTCTTTCTTTCTTTCTTTCTTTCTCTCTCTCTCTCTCCTTCCTTCCTTCCTTCCTTCCTTCCCTTCCCGTTGGGTCACTGGCAGCGGCAGACCAGATTTACTTCCAGGTACACCGGTGGATCCCCCTCTCACCAGTTCTCTAAATTTCACCAACCGGCTCTCGCGAGTAGGTGCGAGCCTGCAGAAACCCACCACTGCTGGGGAGGGCAAAAAACAGGGCTAACAGGCCCACTGGAAGTCGGAAAACGGGCTGTTTCTGGCCTCCGCAGGGCCTCGGGGGAGGGGGGGCAGGCTTCAAGTAAGTGGGGGGGTCGGTCACGCACGCATGCGTGGGGGCATTAAATTATGGGGTGGGCACCCGAGCATGCACGTGGGTGCTTTTGGCACCTGGGGCAAAAAATGTTCCCCATCACTACATCTAACCTGTACTAGGAACAAGGGTCAGCTTTGAATTAGGAGGGCTGGGCCCATCTGGGCCTGATCCAGGCTGGTCCTATCCATGTTGGGGAGAACCTGCCTAACATAGGAGGACCAGTGGAGGAGAGGCTTAAATTGGGAAGTCCCCTAAGAGCAGTTTTTCTCCACCTTGGTGATTTTTCAGGTGGGTGGACTCCAACTCCCAGAACTCCCCAGCCAGCACAGCTGGGAGCTGAAGTCCACCCATCTGGAAACCAGTGGAGGAAAGGCTGCCTAGGAGAGGATGGCTCCCTGCCTTCTCTTTTAAAGCATTAATAAAGGCTTTAGTTGCCCGAAAGCCTCCACTTAGGTTTAATAAGAAATTCATATTAATCATTAACAGAACGGGGACATGATTCTTCAAGATAATCAAATATTGGCAGGTTAGAAATAGCTTTCTGCCGAGGTTCATTGATATAGGTTATGTGATATAAATATTTATTTCTTTTCTGTCACTCAGAGAAAATGCCGCCGATTGATTGAGCATTGACGTAGTGTCAACAGTTCATAAGAAACATTTGACTGGCTCATGTTTTCCGATTAGTCCCTGCTCTATGAAGTGGGATTTACTAAATCTCTCCAATTGTCTGTTCATAGACTGTGTCTGCTTTCTGAAGCCATTAGGACTTTGATTGGTTCAGGGGAGGGAGCCCTTACAGGGCGAGGCGCCTGCCGTAGCTGTATCTATCAAATAAGGATTAATTGAGCATTTTTTCCTAATGATTTATAAGAGATGCATGCTGATTCTTTCCAAGACAGCAGAAATAAACAAAGACTATTTTATTTGCTGATCCATAATTGGATACTATTTCACTTTTGGTTCATTCCTTTACTTTCAGTGGCCGATCAAAGATTGCATAAGGGGGGAAAAATGCACCAGTGCTTGCTACAAAGTTGGTAGTTGTGAGGATTTGATTGATGCTTTCAGGTTCTCAAACACAATAAATAAATTGCTAGGGATCCTTGACATTTCTCACAGGGTTTATGAAGTTTTTATTTATTTATTTCTTTAGTATGGCTTTATCCTGCCTTTCGGACAATTACAATCTCTCAAAATGGCTCTAAAAAATTAAGAAAAGAGAAACAAAAAAGCTTTTTTCGCAAGATCACAACCCCAGATTTTAAAAATGCAGAGCTCCCATGCTTTGGTGGCATATGGGAGCTTTCTGCTTCTGATGACAGTCAAACCAAGCCATGGTCAACTTGAACATGCGTTACTTTTGAGCTGAACTGGCACATCCCAGAATTGATCGACAGGAATATCTGTAGTAGGATAAAGTAGGAATTCCCATTCTGCTGGTTCTGCGTTTTCTCTCCTGCAAGCGGAGAGGATCATAGAAATCCAGAGAAACAGCAGATTTTAGGCATTTTTACAAGAGGCAGAATACACATTTATTGTTCCCGTCAAGCCCACTGAGAACTTTCTTTTGGATCACCAGGGTTGATTCAGCCAATCTGGTTGACTAGGCAAGTCAACCACCTTACCAATCCATTTGTGTCCTTCCCAAAGCTTGGCTTAACAGGAGGACCATCCCCGATC